>JBBGZY010000053.1:2777500-3177500 GCA_037952925.1 Lithobates clamitans | reverse complement strand
TCTTTAGAACATTCGTAAAGAAGAAATAAAATGCGCTGCATTCAACGATCACAGATTTTACAGCGTGATGAATGTGCTACCTACAATACGAACACTAGTTTTACTAGACCGAGTGCTTCCGTTTAGTTTTTGCTTATGAGCATGCGTCGTTTTTTTGTCCGTAGGACTAGCATACAGACGAGCGGACTTCGGGGTCCGTCGTAGTTACGACGTAAAGATTTGAAGCATGTTTTAAATCTAAAGTACGTCGGATTTGAGGCTAAAAAAGTACGTTGAAAGTCCGGAGAAGCCCACACACGATCGGATTACCAGCCAGCTTTAGTCCGTCAGCGTCCGTTGGACTTTTGTAGCTGAAAAGTCCGACCGTGTGTACGCGGCATTAGAGCTCACATACAAAAGAAGTATCCAAAAGCTGTATTTTGTCCTTGTGCTTCCCATTCTTTGAACCTTGTTGGTGTTCATGCCGCATCTTGCTGCCCTGACTTGATTATATTTTTGGGTGTGTCAATCGTCTATATAGTCTTTTTAGCGATAGTCCAGAAAGGTGGAAAATTCTGAAGGATGAAATTGGAAGCTCACTGTATGCCTTGTGTGACACCAGGTGGAGTGCTAGGGTAGAAGTCATTTGCTCAGTTGTTTTAAAGCTTCCAGGCATCCTTGAAAAGTAATTTAATCTGGAAGACTTTCAAGTGAAGCTCATTCTAAAGCTGCGGGTCTGAATTATTTCTCCTCATTTAAGGCAATCATACTGGCAACATTCTGGTTTAAAGTTCTTCAGAGTTTTGAAGAGAGAAATACAATTCTCCAAGCCAGATCTGTTTCACTGGAAATAGGGGAGAAAATATTAAATCCCTTTCTAAGGAAATGCAGGCCCTCTGCTACAAGTGAACGGACCTACTTTCTGAAGTTAAACGTGTGGCTGATTAATTGCGAATACTGAAGAACTTGAAAGCACCAAGGCACATAAATGGGCCAAAAAAGCATCAGCCAAACGTACACATGGAACCAGAAGAGGCTGAAATGGATTTCAAGATCAATGTTTTCTTTGCGGCACTTGATTCTATTAGTGTATTAAACCAGCAGTTTTAATCTATGGAGAAGGTTTGCTGCCTGTTTGTTCCCATTCTAAAACTAAGAATTCTTTTGAATGAAGAATTGGTGAGATTAGCAGAAAATCTGATATCCTGCTACTCTGAAGATCTTACAAACACTCTAGTAGGTGAACTTGAACAACTTTTAATTAAAAACTATCTGTGATCAACCATGAGTGATCAGCATCTAAATAGTCTTGTAATTCTCTCCATTGAACATGAGCTTGCATGGAAACTGAATTTTAAGGATCTAAATGAAGTGTCTGCAAGCCTTCAAATAAGGAGGTCAGTTCACCGCAATTAAGTATTCTGCCAATTCATTGGATAAGTGCATAACTGATGTGTCAACTTCAGTTGTATTTGGTAAGAGGCCTTATATTTTGACCAAAAGATTAAACTAAAGGGCTCTTTGTTTTTTGCTTTTGATTTTTTTTTTGTTGGACTTGAGCCCCATTAAATGTATCTTTTATGAGGGCTGGTTTCCTGTAACTACAGTATATGTAAATGTGCAGGGAGAGCTCACTCGGGTCTAGACAGGAGTCACACGGGGACCTTACATAAATGCCTTCCCAAAATCACACCAACTGTTGGATACTTGGAGAGCTCACAACATGGGGGCTTGGGAGTACACTTTTTACTCCCACCCCCAGGAAGGCTACTCCTTGCTAGACTACATTTACTGCACTCTACCTCAACCAGGATTCATGCCTGTCCTTGGTCGGATCATCAGATGGTGACCTGCAATTTCTCCCATACTGGCCTTTCCCAGGCTATGGGGGCTTGGCGTCTTAACGACTCCCTGCTCACAGACCCAATGGTCCTTACCCAAATATCGGATTGCACTACAGACTACTTCACTCATAATGATGTGGGTGAGATTTCCCCTGCATCCTTGTGGGCAGCTCATAAGGCAGTGCTGAGGGGGCAGCTTTTGAAGCTGGCTTACGCTCATAAACGGCAGAAACTTGCTGAGTCAAATCAACCAAAAGAGAAGTGCTCTTGATACCTTACTCTCGGAGCAGACAGAAAAATCCCTCTGGTGGTCCAAGGCTCGCTTCCTTTTGCTTAGCAACTCGGCTTCAGCTATCTTTGCAAGAAAATTAAAGAAATCCATTCAACCAACACACATATAAACTCTGAGACTCTAATGGTAATATCACCTCTCACCCAAGGAGGTTTTAAAGCTGTCCTCCTCCTATTACCAAAAACTGCTGGCAGACCCTCAGGCCTCTACTGCATCCACCCCCCAATCCTGGCTAGATACACTCTTACTGCCCAAGATCAATGAGGAACAATTACAATCCCTGAACGCACCCTGTACAGAAGAGGAGATTGCTACAATTATTTCCTCTTTGAAACCCTCCAAGGCCCTGGGCCCCGATGGCTTCACAGCCTTCTATTACAAAAAATTTGCGGGACTGTTAATCCCTAAAATGGTCAAACTATTTAACTGTATCCTTAGAGGTGACCTGTTCTCAATGGATATGCTTATGGCAAATATGTCACTGATTCCAAAGCCGGGGAAGGACCACACCCTCCCCTAAAACTACCGCCCCATATCGGTTATTAACATCAACAAGATATTAAGCCATATATTAGCAGATCGCCTAGCATCCATTATCACAACACTAATCTCCCCAGATCAAACTGGCTTTATACAAACCAGACAAATTACAGATAACATACGCCTAGCCTCAAACATTACTCAAGATGCAGAAGTCAACTCACAAAAGGTCTTGTTTTTGAGACATAAACAAGGCCTTTGATAGTGTCCTCTGGCCATATCTTGATATCATCTTTTCTAAATTTGTTTTTTCAGGAGAATTTGTGAACGGTTTTTGGGCTCTGTACTGTCAATCCTGTACCCGTATTAAGCTTCCCGGCTGCACCTCAGACTATTTTTCCCTGGTGAGAGGCACAAGACAGGGTTGTCCCCTATCCCCTTTCCTATTTACCCTTGCAATAGAACCTTTGGTCCAATATATCACCAGCAACCCCAATATTAGAGGATATGTTAAAAACAACCAGGAATTTAGGCTGAGCCTATATGCAGATGAAGTCCTTCTCTTCCTAACCGACCCCTTAATCTCCCTGCCCAATTTACTCACCACCTTATCACCTATCGGGCTTAGGAGTGTACCCCTCTAAATGTGTTGCCATGCCAATTAACATACCCCACCCACTGCTGGCTTCCCTCAAGGGACCAGTTTGAATTTTCCTGGAGCTCGGATTACCTACAATATTTGGGAATTTGTCTGGCCCCATCTCTATGACAGATGTACACCTACAATTACCCTCAAGCAATCTCCAAAATCAAACGTTTGCTTACCCAATGGTCCTTATACCGTATCTCATTCCTGGGCTGCATACAGGTGGTCAAAATGTCGACCCTTCCAAAACTGTTATTTTACTTCAGAGCCCTACCATTATATGTATCCAGGTCAACCATAGAGGCAACACAAACTGAACTGCTAAAGTTTATTTGGCAAGGCAGAAAGCCTCGCCTGAGCATATTACAGATGTTTAGAACCCAGAACAGGGGGGGCCAGGGCTGCCCAGACCTATGGAAATACTACTTGGCGGCACGGCTAGTACAGTTAGCGCAATGGCATGCATGCCCGACTTATATACCATGGCTCCAATTTGAAAGGGCTTTGATCAAGCTGGGCCTACTGCTACCGCTGGGCCTTTTGTGGTCAAACTCAGTTAGCCAAAGAGATATTGCCCCGCTTAACGGAATCATGGGCCAATCCCTCTATCTCTAGACCCTCTACAAGGAAAAGTTCAGGCTTCTCTCTAAACCCCCAATTGACCTCCTTTTTGGGTGACCCTAACTTCCCTGCGACTTTTAATGCGGAATTGGAATTTGTTAACTGGTCCTCACAAGGCCTGGTGACTTTGCACTCATTGCTGCAGGGCACCACCTTTTGTTCTTTTGAACATCTACATCACAATTATGCCTTATCTAACTCTGAATTTTATAAATACCTTCAGATTCGCCACTCCAAAATATCCTCACCCTAGTAAGTGATGAAGCCAGAACACCCTTTGAAATTCCGTGTCATGAGTTGTCAAGGGATAGAAGGACAATTTCTACCTTATACCAATACCTTAATGACCACCATACCACTACAAAATCCTTGGCAATACTTGGATGGGAGGCTGAAACGGGTCAGGAATATCCTGCAGAGAATTGTGTCATGGCCGAGACACATCAAAATATATTTTTTTCATTTAGACTTTAACTGAGTTATCGCTTCAGGAGAGCGCTCCCCCTCCCAACAGAGATGGCTGATTAAGTTATACTATCCATTGAAGAGCTAAAGTAAAGCGATAAAATCTATGTCTGAAACCGAGTAAACATGAACAATAGTGCTGCCTGATACAAAACCAGCTGAGTATGGTCAAAATGTGTGTTTTCAGACCGAAGTTACAAAACCTTTTAATTAAAAAAAAAACTTAGGAAAATAACCCCATTGTTTCAAATGATGAAATTACCTCCTTAGTCAAACCCCAATGTTGACTCAAGTTTTCCCTCAGACAATGACTGAGACTCGAAGTTAATGTTACACCAAATGACACTCAGGCACAAATCTCTGAACAGTCAATAATCCATAAGTGCCTAAATTGTCTGACAGGAGAAATGGGTTGGACATTTAAAACCTGTATACATGTAATATGATACAGTACCTGCCGCGAGAATGTGTTTCCAGCGCAATCCCATGGTGTTGGTTCTCGGCGACAGGGTACTGTGCATCTTACGCTGGCTGCAATAGAAAAAACACATTTTCCTATTGCAGCAAGCGTGAGAAAGAATTCCTCTTCAAGAGAATAACAGGCCCTTAGGTCTGGTATGTATTTTAAGGGGAACCCCCTAAGCCGAAAAAACAGCGTGAGGGTCCCACCAAAATCCATACCAGACCCTTATCAGAGCATGCAGCCCGGCTGGTCAGGAAAGGGGGTGGGGACGAGCGAGCACCCCCCTCCTGAACTGTACCAAGCTGCATGCCCTCAACATGGGGGGGGTGGGTGCTTTGGGGAAGGGGGGCGCCCTACCCCCTGGCCGTTGGTTGTCGGGGTCTGCAGGCGGGGGGCTTATCAGAAACCCAGAGCCCCCTTCGATAGGGGGGCTCCCAGATCCCGCCCCCACCCTATGTGAATGAGTATGGGGTACGTCGTACCCCTACCCATTCACATGGGGGAAAAAAAGTGTCAATAAAAAACACACTAGACAGGTTTTTAAAGTAATTTATTAGGCAGCTTCGGGGGTCTCTTCCGACTTTGAAAATACCCATACAACATGTGTTGTCCCAGGACAAATAGGTTTTCATAGGATATGCAGGAGGCATACATTTATCCATATAAATATCCATTATGTGTGATATTAATCAATCATATTTATACTAAATGTATTATATTTTGTACCAATTTCCCGGGTCCCTGAACAATATAGACATATATTCATAAGCCCCAATATATAGATAACTACCCTTATAAAAGAAAACATACTTTTTCTTTTAATAAATAGTTTAGAACACATTTTCTGTCCTCAGACACACCTTTACCTAAATTCACCAGGTAAATCATTAGAATTCTTCAACCAATGGAGAATAAGCCAAACCTTCTGGGCTGAGCTTATGATAATTTTATGAACTTTTTGTCTCAGATGGTATAAAGGATGTGAGGGCCTTAAGCCCCATACACATGATAGGATTTTGTACAAACTTTCCCTTGGATTTTTGTACAAAGGGCATTGGCCATAAGTTTGTATTGCATACAGTCGGCAGGACTTTTCCATCCAACTTTCACCAACTCATGTGTTTTTTCAGCTATTTACCACCACCCTTTGGTCAAACTATGTATTGTTGTCTGATAATGTGTCAATCTCGCCGCTTTTATCGGCGAGATTGACACTTGCGAGCCGGGTTCACTCTGGTGCGGGGATCCGACTTGGATCCCCGCCAATGCCAGGCACTGTGTTTGGTATGAATCTTGAGGGGGAACTCCACGCCAAATTTTAAATAAAAAACCGGCATGGGTTCCCCTCCAGGGGCATACCAGACCCTTATCCGAGCATGCAGCCCGGCCAGTCAGGAAAGGGGGTGGGGACGAGCGAGCGCCCCCCTTCTGAACCGTACCAGGCCACAGGCCCTCAACATGGGGGGGTGGGTGCTTTGGGGGAGGGGGGCCCTGTGGCCCCAACCCCAAAGCACCTTGTCCCCATGTTGATGAGGACAAGGGCCTCTCCCTGACAACCCTGGCCGTTGGTTGTCGTGGTCTGCGGGCGGGGGACTTGTCGGAATCCGGGAGCCCCCTTTAATAAGGGGGCCCCCAGATCCTGACCCCCCCACCCTATGTGAATGAGTATGGGGTACATCGTACCCCTACCCATTCATCTAGGGAAAAAAGTGTCAATAAAAAAACACAGTACACAGGTTTTTAAAGTAATTTATTGGGCAGCTACGGGGGTCTTCCGACTTCGGGGGTCTCTCCGGCGTCTTCTCCCGGGGGCCGGTTCTTCTGCCAGGCTCCTCCGCTATCTTCTGCTCTTTTGCCACTCTTTTGCTAGTGGTGGCTTGGACTTCTGCGTCATCTTCTCCCCTCTTCTCTTCTTCCGATGTTGACCCGACGCTCTCTCCAGCTGGAATGCTCTCTAAGCGCTCCGCTATGACTTATATAGCTATCTCCTATGGCTATATCCTATGACTACGCCCCCTTATAACCCCACAGTCCCAGCATGTCCCGGAACTGTGATGTCATAAGGGGCGGGTTCACCACCTATATAAGTCATAGCCTAGCTCCCAGACAGCATTACAGCCAGAGAGAGCGTTGTGTCAACATCTCTGGAAGAGAAGAGGGAAGAAGACATCTCTAAAGACCAGGCTCCTCCGCTAGCAAAAGAGCGGCAAAAGAGCAGAAGATAGCAGAGGAGCCCGGCAGAAGGAAGAAGGCACCGGAAAAGAACCAGAGAGGGTGGAGACGACAGCGGAGAGAGGGAGAAGAGGCCTGAGAGACCCCCAAAGTCGGCAGAAGACCCCCGAAGTCGGGCAAAGACCCCCGAAGTCGGAAGAAGACCCACAGAGCTGCCTACTAAATTACTTTTAAAACCTGTGTGTTTTGGCCCGAACAGAACCGCTCAGTACTCTTGTTTCTGTCCCCCTGGCCAAATTAACCTTCGATGTAAAAGTGTGCACACTCAACCACAAATCACTGACACGGACACGTTCAGTAAGTTTGGTACTCCTGTCGTTTACTTCCTGGGCTCAAGATGATATACCGAGAGCCGGATATTTTGTTATCAAATCAAATATCAAATAAGACAAGCGTGTACAAACCACAAATTATACATATTCATTATTATGACGAAATGTAAGCTTTGCTGGGTTATATCTGTATAAGGAGATAGCAGACTATCATAGCTAATTATGGTGTCTTATTTTCAGTTCCTGTTTGTCTTAAGTGTAGCCTCATAGGCCTGAAAATAGGTGCAATCTTCTTCTCAGCTTTGTTCTTTAACTCTTGCAGTTCTGTTCCACATGAAGGGAGAAGCTGGCAAACATCTAATTTGAGCATGATTAAGGCTAGCTGGTTATAAGAAAATAAGCACTTACATCTATATGATCATGAGAAATAGGTATTTCACAATAACACTCATAATCACATTCCATTACACTGTGTAGTGTGTTTTTTTATCACTTTTTTCCCCTAGGTGAATGGGTAGGGGTACGATGTACCCCATACTCCTTCACATAGTGTGGGGGGCTGGGATCTGGGGGCCCCCTTATTAACCACTTGACAACTGGGCACTTAAACCCCCTTCCTAACCAGACCAATTTTCAGCTTTTGGTGCTCTCACATTTTGAATGACAATTACTCAGTCATGCAACACTGTATCTATATGAAATTTTTGTCCTTTTTTTCACACAAATGGAGCTTTCTTTTGGTGGTATTTAATCACCGCTGGGTTCTTTATTTTTTGCGCCGTAAAAGAAAAAAGACTGAAAAATCTGTAAAAAAATACATTTTTCTTAATTTCTGTTATAATATTTTGCAAATTAGTAATTTTTCTTCATATATTTTGGCCAAAATTTATACTGCTACATATCTTTGGTAAAATTGACCCAAATTGGTGGATATTATTTGGTCTTTGTGAAAGTTATAGAGTCCAAAAGCTATGGTGCGAATATCTGAAAATTGATCACACCTGAAGTACTGACGGCCTATCTAATTTCTTGAGACCCTAACATTCCAGAAAAGTAAAAATACCCCCCAAATGACCCCTTTTTGGAAAGAAGACATTCCAAGGTATTTAGAAAGATGCATGGTGAGTTTTTTGAAGTTGTCATTTTTTCCCACAATTCTTTGCAAAATCAAGGTTTTTTTTTTACTTTTTTTTTTTTCCCACAAAATTGTCATATTAGCAGGTTATTTCTCACACACCGCATATGCATACCACAAATTACACCCCAAAACACCTTCTGCTATTACTCCCGAGTATGGCGATACCACATGTGTGAGACTTTTACACAGCGTGGCCACATACAGAGGCCCAAAATGCAGGGGAGCACCTTCAGGTGTTCTGGAGCACCCAGGCCAATTCTGACATTTCTCTCCTACATGTAAAAATCATCATTTATTAGCTAGAAAATTACATAGAACCCCAAAACATTATATATGTTTTTTTAGCAAAGACCCTAGAGAATACAATGGCGGTCATTGCAACTTTTTATCTCGCACGGTATTTGCGCAGCAATTTTTTAACGCTTTTTTTTGGAAAAAAAACTGTTTTGTGCTTTACAAAAACCAAAACAGTGAAGTTAGCCTAATGTTTTTGCATAATGTGAAAGATGAAGATACGCCGAGTAAATAGATACCCAACATGTCACCTTTCAAAATTGCACACGCTTGTGGAATGGCGCCAAACTTTGCTACTCAAAAATCCCCATAATTTTTTACTGGTTACATGTTTTGAGTTACAGAGGGGGTCTAGGGCCAAAATTATTACTCTCGCTCTACCGATCGCAGCGATACCTCACATGTGTGGTTTGAACACCGTTTTCATATGTGGGCGGGACTTACATATGCGTTCGCTTCTGCATGCGAGCACGCAGGGACAGGGGCGCTTTAAAAAAATTTTTTTTTTTTTATTGCTCATTTTACTTTATTTATTTTAGTTTGATGCTTTTTTCCCAAAAAAAAATTTTGACCACTTTTATTCCTATTACAAGGAATATAAACATCCTTGTAATAGGAATATGGCATGACAGGTCCTCTTTACAGTGAGATATGGGGTCAATAAGACCCCACATCTCACCTCTAGGCTGGGAAGCCTGAAATTTAAAAAAAAAAAAAAAAAAAAACATCCTGGCTTCGATCGTAGCGGTGAGTCGGTAGAAGCGCGGAAGGGGGGGACATCTCCTCTCGCCTCCCGTAAGAACGATCAAGCAGTGGAACAGCCGCTATGATCATTCTCATGGTGTAGGGAATCGCCGGCTGAAAAAGCTGATATCTGAATGATGCCTGTAGCTGCAGCCATCATTCAGATATCCCCGCACAAAGTCAAGGACGTTGTATGACGGCCGGCGGGCGGGAAGTGGTTAAAACGCTTTTTTTTTTTTTTAACACAAAGTTGTCCATTTATACAATATTTCTACCACATAACATGTACATACCAAAAATGACACCCCAAAATAGATTCTCCTGCTCCTCCTGAGTACGGCGATACCACATGTGTGAGACTTCCACAGCCTGGCCACATACAGAGGGCGAGTACAGCTGAGCATGGCTCAGCATGGCAGGGTATGGCGGGGTATTGCGGAGTATGGCGGGGTATGGCAGAGTATGGCAGAGTATGGCGGAGTATGGTGGGGTATGGCGGAGTATGGTGGGGTATGGCGGAGTATGGTGGGGTATTGCGGAGTATGGCGGGGTATTGCGGGGTATTGCGGAGTATGGCAGAGTATTGCGGAGTATGGCAGAGTATGGCGGGGTATTGCGGAGTATGGCGGGGTATTGCGGAGTATGGCGGGGCATGGCAGAGTATGGCGGGGGCATTGCAGAGTATTGCACAGCATTGCAGAGTATTGCGGGGGCATTGCAGAGTATTGCACAGCATTGCAGAGTATTGTGGGGGCATTGCAGAGTATTGTGGGGGCATTGCAGAGTATTGCACAGCATTGCAGAGTATTGTGGGGGCATTGCAGAGTATTGCACAGCATTGCAGAGTATTGTGGGGGCATTGCAGAGTATTGCACAGCATTGCAGAGTATTGTGGGGGCATTGCAGAGTATTGCACAGCATTGCAGAGTATTGTGGGGGTATTGCAGAGTATTGCACAGCATTGCAGAGTATTGTGGGGGTATTGCAGAGTATTGCACAGCATTGCAGAGTATTGTGGGGGTATTGCAGAGTATTGCACAGCATTGCAGTGTAGTGGGGATGGCTGAGCATGGATGGATGGATGACTGGATGTCTCTGTGCAGCGCTGTGGGCACTACACATACAGCCCACAGCGCTGCAGACATCCATCCATCCCCCTCCCCGCTCACTGTGTACCGATCGGTACACGGGAGGGGAGGAGAGGAACCGGCGTCATCAGATGACGCCGGTCTGTTTACATGTGATCGCGCCGTCATTTGACGGCGCGATCACATGGTAAACGGCCGCGATCAGCGGCCATTTACCGGGATCCGTGATGCGCCGGGTCCTCCGGACCCGGCGGTCACGGATGTGTTCGGGTGCGCGCCCCAGGGGGCGCGCGAGAGGGGAATTCTGGGAGGACGTCATAGTACGCCCTCCCAGAGTTATCCAACCGCCCTGCAGCCGTCATTCGGCTATGGGCCGGTTGGTAAGTGGTTAAAGGGGGCTCCAGGATTCCGATAAGCCCCCATCCGCAGACCCCGACAACCAACGGCCAGGGTTGTCGGGAAGAGGCCCTTGTCTTCATCAACATGGGGACAAGGTGCTTTGGGGTGGGGGGCTGCAGGGTGCCCCCTCCCCCAAAGCACCCACCCCCCATGTTGAGGGCATGCAGCCAGGTACGGCTCAGGAGGGGGGGGCGCTCGCCTGTCCCCACCCCCTTTCCTGACTGGCCGGGCTGCGTGCTCGGATAAGGGTCTGGTATGGATTTTTGGGGGACCCCCACACCATTTTTTCGGCGTAGGGGGGTTCCCCTTAAAATCCATACCAGACCTAAGGGCCTGGTATGCCCCCAGAGGGGAATTCCCTCTTGCGCTGGCCGCAATAGGAAAATGTGTTTTTCCTATTGCAGCCAGCGTGAGATGTACAGTTCCCGGTCACTGAGAATCAGCGCGATGGGTTCACGCTGGAAACATTCTCGCGGCCGCATTTGTACAAAAGTCTGATGCTTTTGTGTACACACAATTGGACTTTGCTCCATCAGACTTTTGTTGCAGGAAAGTTTGTGCATTCGCACAGCCAACAAAAGTCTGATGGAAACAGAAAAAATTTGTCCGATGGAGCGGACACACGGTCGGATGTTGCTCCAAAACAGCTAATTTGCATGTTTGTTGTCAAAAAGTCCGATCGTGTGTCCGGGCCTTTAGAGAGGATCACAGACCTACACGCTGGATACACTCCTATACGATCAAGAAGTCTGCTGATATTTGACCACTCCCCATCTTGCTGGACCTTGTGACTGGAACCACTCGATGTACTTAGATATTGGCGGATATCTTCCCTTTTTAAACTGCTGGTAAGATACAGACCATACAAATCTTAATTATCTTTTCTCTCAAAATTGTAGGGGTTATATTTGATAGTATACATGAAATCCCAATAAAATACATTTACACTTTTGGTTGTAACATGACAAAATGTGGAAAATTTCAAGGGGCATGAATACTTTTTCAAGGCACTGTACTTGCACCTTTGAGGTATGGGCAGACAGCTATTTTGAAAGTCTGCAGGAGCCCTGCATTGCACCCATGATCTTCTGACCATAGGTGCAATGCTCTACAAGATCCTTAGAAAAAAACAATAAATGCTAATTTTTTTACCTGCAAAAAAAAAAATAGGCATTTATTATTTTATATTACAAGATGAACTTATCCTTCAAAACCTAAGTTAGTAAATAAATAAATAAAAATCGGCACAAGGAACACAATAATGTCATTTGTGCTGCTGGTTCCTGCATTACTTGAAATCTTCCATCCTCCAATTTCTCCCCCTACCCCCACTGCCGTCTTTTTCTGTTGTGGCTAATAGAGCTTGAGGGACCTGTCATGTGCACACATCAAGAATGCCAACTATGCCTGGCCTTTCCTTCCCCCCTCAATTTATAGAAGCTGTACTATAGTTTCTATGAATGAAAAATGATCTATTAATGGATAAAGCTGACCTTTCATTCATCCATCCGTCCTCCTTTCATAGATGTTTTTTTATGAATTAATGAAAATTGATCAACCCCACTATCTCAAAAAGTATGCACGGTAATTTTCACCCAACACAGTTCCATGCATTAATGTGCACTATATAGGTAGCACAAATTATATATCATATATAATTGCTGCTGAAGTTTAATACATGATGTGAAGTGAAAATAAATTGTCTGTCAACAAGCTCACAGTTTATGCATATTAGGAATATTAGAACATGCCACAATGCCTTGTCATGTTTCTCCAAGGCAGTTTTATCGGAGGGAATTGTCTAGATTAGATTATTTGGGTAGCTCAGAAAAAATTAGAGAAACTTAATTGGGGGTAAACATATTTTAAGCTGCAATAACCTAATGTTCAAAATCAATTGATAAATATTAAAACATTCAGAGTGTGTATTATAACGTATTCATTGATTCCCCAAAAGCTGTAGTGTTTTTTTTTTCATTTGGGTTAGAAAAGCTCTCAGTAGAAATAAAGGAAACCTTCATGGTTTATGCTAGCCAATTTTGAAAAAATTAAAACCACATGGTATCATTCACATGTTTATATTCGTAATGAGATAATTGATGCAGACCTTAGCATCACAATGTGCCAGTTAATTACATACCATTTCTGTCTTGCATGTTCTGTTGATTTATTCCTACTATACTCCCGGCAAGTTCATTAGGTATAATAAAATCAAAGGATTTCTGAACCAAAGAATCTTCAAAGATGTTCAGTCTAAGGCTGTTCTATAAGATTTACCACAACTGAAAATTGTTTTAGATGCCTGGAAAAAAGATCTGGCATTTTATTACATATATAGCTTGAAATGTGCCATCAAGAAACAGCTCACTTCACAAGAACAATTCTATGTACTGTACATTTAATGAGTCTGACATTTACATTGCAACATAGCTCTCCATCTACATACAATATAAATGACATATTCAAACACATTAAATATAATTTCCCTTGTGGTTGTCAGTAAAATGAGTGAACATCTTAAAATAAACTTTTCTTTACAGAAATATTGGATTTTTATTGCTGATCTTACTTTAAAATTAAACTTTCCTAGTGTGCATGGGTGCGGGCACGGGATCGGACATGTTCTGACCTGCTCCGCACGCCTTTCCAAGCCACAATAAGCCAGAGGGAAGCCATGCACATCGCCATTCCTCGAGCGATCCGCACTATGAACCGGAGAGGAGGGGGGACAGCCAAAAAGGAACCCCTGACTTCCAGCTATTCGTTCTGTTCGGGGAACGCTGCAGCAAGGACTCCCCCATCCAAGATGGCGTCGGGTCGGAGGACGGAGGCAGACACAACAAAGCAGGTGAGCGGGACCCAGGGACATCAGGGCCCCCCTGCACAAAGACTCTCTCCTCACAACACTGTGACTGCCGGCCTTGGCAGAGAACGAGACCCCTTCTCCTCCCAGTCACAGGAAGACATTACAGGACTGCAGAAAGATGGGTCC
Source organism: Lithobates clamitans (assembly GCA_037952925.1). Lineage (NCBI taxonomy): Eukaryota > Metazoa > Chordata > Amphibia > Anura > Ranidae > Lithobates > Lithobates clamitans. The sequence continues at coordinate 3,163,551 of JBBGZY010000053.1, read as the reverse complement.
CCGTGGTCCTCTCTCTCCCCCTCCCAAACTTATCAGGGGGGGGCACTGGATGGCGCAGATTCCCCTGCTTCCTCCATGGAGAGGAACATGGCTGAAATAGCAGAGCTCGCACTAAGCCAAAACAGCATAGGAAGTGAACAACAGCCTCCACCTCCAGCAACATATTCTGGGGATTCTGTCCTCCTTGCTCGCTTCTCAGCACTACTACAGCAAGAGCTTACAAAAGCCTGCCAACTAATTACAGCAGAAATGAAGCATGACTTTAATGATATAGGTGACAGATTGGATACCATTGAATCCAAAATGGATGACACAGTGCGGAGGGTAAATCAGAACTCAAGTATGATAGCCTCATTCCAAGATCAATTAGACCAAGCCAACGCCAAAATTGAAGATCAGGAAAATAGATCCAGACGCTATAATTTTCGAATCCGCGGTCTACCAGAGGCAGTTACTGATCTAGAAGACGCAGTACATACCCTCATGCAAGATCTGATTCCAGATATTTCCCCACAGCACATGGAAATCGACAGGGTACACCGAGCCCTGATGGCACCAAGACAAGATGGCCCTCCTAGAGATGTCATAGTCAATCCGCATTTCTATAGAATCAAGGAACAAATAATGTCTACAGCCTGGGCAAAGGGCGATATAAACCTCTTGGGTCACCAGATACAAATTTTCACGGACATTTCGCAGATGACTATCCAAAAAAGATGTGCCCTGAAACCATTATTGGAACAGCTCACTAATCACCAAATCAAATATCGGTGGTCGTTCCCATTTCGACTATCTTTTTCCTTCAAGGGGAAAACATACTCCTTTGTAAATTTTCCGGATGGAGAAGATATCCTTTTGGGTCTTGGTTTGATATCCAGAGACTCATCGGCCCCCAAAGCACAACAGGAAATGGATCGCCCAATCTCGCCCCTCTGGGAACAACAACGCCAGCGATATTCCTCTAGAAGGCGACACCTAGCAACCGGACCGGATGGATGAAGTTGAAGATGAAACCCTCTTTTCTATTCTTCTAACTTTTACCTTTTTAGGAGAAGTATCCACCACATCCTAATATCTGATACCACAGTAAACCCGTATGGGTTTCCCCCTTTAGCAGTCTAGATCTTGCTCTGTTAGCTAACATTAGCTATCTTTATTTGTCTTCAGGACACTAAAGAGACTGCCTAAATCCTGGAGGGGTAAAACCCCCCTCTCGGTATTGAGAGATTAGATTAGAGCTGTTTTACTCATGTTCATTTGTTCTCTTCTAGAATGTTTCCCTAGATATAGTACATCCTGAACCCCCCAATCTAAAGCTAAATTTAGATAAATATTGCTTTGTTTAGTTAGATTAGAAGTATTGTAATAGTTTAAACCTCCTGGATCTAACTGACTCCCCTCTATACCACTACAATGTTTTATACGGAAAGTGCCGAGGTGAAACCACATGCCACTCCCAGACTCCACTCTTCATCGCTTAGATGGAAACAACCTCGCCATATTTAGTGGAGACTACAGTCTCTGGGACCATTACGAACATGTTTATGTTGATAACTCAGTTTTTTATGTACTTTATTTCTGAGGTGACAGGAGGACACCGGTCCAGTCCATCTTATCCCAACATTAACTTCTTTTTTCTCTTTTCTTCTGTTTTCCCCTTATCCCTGAGTGCACCCCTAAGCCTGAAATTTGGAGAAGCCCATCAAAACACCTCCTTCTCGAGAATCAGGATGACCATCTACAACAGGCAAGTACAGTCTGCCAGACCACAATGCTAAAGTCTCAGTTGCCTCTTTCACACACTAAAGTATTAACACATAACGTGCAAGGTCTAAATTCCCCTACTAAGCGCGCTAAAGCCTTCCTTGACTACCATAAACTGGATGTAGATTTTCTGCTCCTTCAGGAAATGCACTTCTCACGCACTTCAGCTCCTAAATATCTGAATGCTAGGTTCCCCTTGATTTACTTATCTAATGGGGTAGATAAAAAAAGAGGGGTAGCAATTTGCATCGCAAAAAGGGTACCATTTACCCACTCAACAGTCATTAGAGATAAGGAGGGGAGGTTTGTCATGGTAGCAGGGAAAGTAAATGACAGTGCTGTCACTCTCATTTCATATTATGCCCCCAACATGGGTCAGGTAACTTTTTTCGAAACCATGTTGCGAACACTGATGCCTCATGTACAAGGCCAAATGATAATGGGGGGTGATAGCAATGTCTCCTTAGATCAAGCCGTAGACAGGACCAATGTACATAAACCTATCCTGAAACATACTCCCAAACAGGGAGTTAAACTGGCCCAGATCCTACATTCCTATGATCTCATAGATACTTGGCGGGATTTCCATCCCACTACCAGAGACTATACCCATTATTCTCAGGTCCATAAAACGTATTCGCGCATAGACCATTTATTAACGCAGTCTTCACTTTTACCCTCAATTGAATCAGTCAAAATAGTACCTAGCTCATGGTCAGATCACTCCTTAGTGCTAATGGCACTGACTGATTTATGGAAAAGACCAAAACCCTCCATATGGCGACTTAACGCATCATTACTCAATGACCCCATTATATACACTGAGATTGAGAAGGCCATACAACAATACTTTACAGTTAACCGAGCTAACGACATGTCCCCAAGTATTAATTGGGCGGCACATAAAGTCACCATTCGTGGCACATTGATTCAAGTGGCCTCTAGGAAGAAAAGGGAAGATGCACAAAAATCCAACAACAGGAAGATGAACTACATAAAATAGTTCAGGAACAAAAATCTAACCCTCATCTTGACCTGCGACATAAAATAGACACAGCTAGAATGGCACTAAATCTTAGTCTAACAACCAAAGCAGAGAAATTTCTACGCTGGTCTAGACATCGCTATTATACTAAGGGAGACAAACCTACCACACTTTTAGCTAGAAAACTTACTCCGCGACCATTTAACCCTGCAATGCCTAGACTGCGTACTTGAGATGGGAAAATTACTCAAAACCCCCAAGAGATACTTCAAGAATTTTCAAAGTTCTTTACTGATCTGTATAATAAGCCAACCCCATTTCCCAAGGACCGAGCAGAGGAATTTTTCAATGACATTTCCTTACCAACATTAGAACAGGAACACACAGAATTAATGGAAGAAGACTTAACTGAAGGAGAAATACTGGCAGCCATTAGGAGTTTGAACCCCTCAAAAGCACCTGGCCCAGACGGCTTTACGGGCCACTATTATAGAAAATTTGCAGCCATACTGACTCCTCATTTGTGTTCCTTTTTTAATGCGATACGGAAAGGCAACCCCCTATCTTTACATGAAAATGATGCCCTCATTCAAGTAATCCCTAAACCAGGAAAGGATCATGGGGATCCCGCAAATTATCGCCCGATATCGCTCATTAATGTGGACCTTAAACTAATGACCAAAGTTTTGGCAACCAGAATGAATTCTTTCCTTGCCAAATATATCCACCCTGATCAAGTGGGATTTATTCCAAATAGACAGGCCCCGGACCAAACCCGACGAGCGATCGATATCATTGCAGCACTTAACTCAAACTGGGACAATTTGGGTTCGCGGAAGGGTATGATATTGTCGTTAGACCTTTGTAAGGCTTTCGATTCGGTAACGTGGGAGTATATATACTACGCATTGAGAAGATATGGATTTGGGCCTCATTTTCTGAATATATTACAAGTACTATACAACACCCACGGGCAAAATCCAGATAAAAGGCTACAAATCCCACACAATCAATATACACAGGGGAACGAGACAAGGGTGCCCCCTTTCTCCTATTTTATTTATATTAGCATTAGAACCCCTAGCAATAAAGCTTAGAAATCACCAAGACATAAAAGGTATATGCTGCGGAGACGGGGAGCAAAAATGCTCTCTGTTCACCGATGATATCCTTATGTTCCTTTCCTCTCCGATCACGTCCTTTCCTAACTTATACCGAGTCTTGAGGCTCGGGTCTCATGATAAACCATTCCAAATCTGAAGCCCTAAATTTGACCCTAGAACCACAGACTGTACAACTTCTCCAAAAATCGTTTCAGTTTAAATGGCAACAAAATAAACTCCCATATTTGGGTATTTTTTTTTAACCAGCAATCTGCAGACTCTGTATCAGGCCAATTACCCCCCTCTCTATAAGAAGCTATCAGCAGATTTATTGTCATGGGCTAAAAGCCCTCCGTCGTGGTTTGGCAGACTGTATTCCATTAAAATGAATCTCTTACCAAGACTGTTGTATTTGTTCAGAACCCTTCCAATAGCAATCAATAGGCCTGATCTTAAAGTTTTTCAGAAAAAAATCATGCAGTTCATTTGGGGAGACACAAGACCTAGGGTGAATCAGCGAACCCTCTACGCCCCCAGACTTAAAGGGGGGTTGGGAGTACCAAATTTGGCCAGGTATTTTGAGGCAGCCCAATTGGCCCAACTAATTCGCGTCCACTCTGGACTGCCTCAACCTACTTGGAGGAACCTGGAATCATCCCCATACCCCACAAAACCGATTAGCCATCTGCTGTGGCTCCATATGAAAGACAGACCTACCATTTTGTGCCCCACATTATCATTTTCATTAAGCTTGTGGGATAGATTACAAAAACCTTTTACCTTCCGCTCACCTCATGCTCCCTTAGCCCCATTAACGGGCAACCCAGATTTTACCCCGGGTCTTAATCCTCAAAGATTATTATGGTGGACCAATAAGGGCTTGATTCGTATAGCTGACTTATGTGATCATAGAGGTAACGAAACGAGTAGAGCTTTACTCGATGCTACAGCTACATGGACCATCACTTATTGTTTCATTGTTTTATCCAATATAATTTTTATACTGTAAGATATCTATATACCTACTCTGTAGAAACACAGATTTCTTGTGGGTGCATGTGCCAGCGGCGGGCATGGTACCTGTGGTATATGCTTATACCTTCTCCTTTTTGTTCATTTACCTATACATCCATTTTGATCATGCGTTGCTATATATATTCTGTTACAATTTGCTTTGTGTAATTCTTGCACGTCTTTGATGTTTTACATAGAATTGAATATGACTGTATGCTGTGATATCAATATGATTAAATACTTTTTATTTATCTTCCTCCACTACTCATCTGCTTCATTCAAAGTCCCACACCCCCTTTTTTTCTGGCATGTGATCATAGAGGTATACTATCAAAACAATTCCTTATAAAAAATACCAGTTACCTAAGACAGAATTCTATCACTACCTCCAGATAGTACATTTCCTGAAAACTCTACAGCGCAAATCTGACATTATGACGTTCACTCCAATGGAATATTTATGCAGGTCCTTTGATAAACATAAAGGTCACATATCCAACATTTATGGTATTTTTTCCTCTAAGACAGAAAAATTATTTTACATGCAAAAGTGGGAACAAGATATGGAGGAAACGATGGAAACGGACACATGGTTTAATACGGCTCAATTAGCCTCAAAAGGTTATATAAATACCTCCCTAATAGAGGCGAATTATAAAGTCTTATTACGGTGGTATATGGTTCCGGCGAGAATTGCTACATACATCCCCGGCGCATCCCCACTATGTTTTAGGGGGTGTGGAGGGGAGGGCACAATATATCATACTTGGTGGTCCTGTCCTAAGGTTAGACGGTTTTGGATACGCATCTATAATTTTATCTACTCACTGACCCAAGTTAACCTAACCAAATTCCCACAACAGGCACTACTGGGAAGTCCAGTGGAAGGAGTGCCTCGGTACACGAAAAAACTCATATCCTTTGTCTTCACAGCATCTACAATTGCGATTGCTAGATGCTGGAGAAAACCTCTGATCCCATTTGAACTGGTAAAAGCTAAACTGACATGGATCATGATTAATGAACGCCTGTCGGCGATCCTTTCGGATAAACAACAGGCCTTTGACAGGATCTGGGAACCATGGTTGACATACCTATCTGCGGGCTTTGATAACTAATGGATCTCAGAGAAGATCCCTAGGGGTGCACTCAACCCCAATTCTTCCCCCCACTTCTTCTTTTCTTCTTCTTCCGCTCCCTTGCTCTTTAGTTTTTCCTCTCTCTACGTTTATTAGTTTATGTAGGTTCTCCTGTCTGGTGTTATTGCCCTCGCAATATTGCAAAGAATCAAGAAGCGATAGTAGCATAGCTGCTTGTAAGTGGGGGGGGTTGGGGGGTTGGGAGCCTCCCGTTCACAGAGTAGATCCCATAGGGGGTGGACCGGTGGGCGCCCGGCGCCACAGCCTCTCTACAAGAAATACATAAGCGATAAGGTAACGATTCTGGGGCAACTAAAATATAAGGACAGACAGATGTAGAACTGATATACTCAACCAGTAAAAATGTTACATTTTGCTACATGTACTGTGTGTAGGCCATGTTGGCCGAGTTCTGTTCTTTTAATCTCTTCTACATTGTTGTTTATATTTGAGAAATATGTATTGTATATTTTTCATACACTATATTCAATAAAAATATTGGAAAGAAAACTTTCCAGGGTATTGTGCTACAGTATTTCTAAATAACAAGTATGCAAATCAGGAATGTCATAAAAATGTTGTATGTCTTAATATTTGTTCTGGATTAGTGATTCGAATAGACTTGAATTCTCCTTTTTCACTGAGGTATATACTTGGCTCGACTCAGAATTGAATGAGGGCTAAGTAGATACCTGAGTGAAAAGGGGAGTGTGAAGGTATAAGATAATAAAAGGCAGGTGATAATAATCCTTCTGGTGAGTTGCAAGAGTGAATTGGTGATGGCCACGCAGGGGTGTGCACATTGTGGGGCAAGAGAGAAGATTGTATACACAAGCACAATGTTTATACTTGGAACAGTTTTTGGATGCACTTTAAATTGATACACTTTAGTGTTGGAGTACCGGACACTTTTTTTTATTTTCATTATTGAACCTTTGGAAGCACATTCATTTTTGCATACAGAGTTTAACAAATTTTATTTGTATGATGATTGAAGTATTTTGAATTCACATGATTTTTATTCAGTAAAAAAATTGATATAATTTTTATTATGATGATTTATGTATTGTGAATTTACATGGTTTTTATTTAATACATGAATTGATACAATTTGTTCATCACATACAGCATCTTTATTGATATTATCATTGATTATATTTATTGTACAAATTTAATTTTATTTTATTTCACACACACATATACTAGCTCTGTCACATTTTTTATACTGTAAAAAGTACCAATGTAAAAAACGAAATGCTGTACAATGGGGAGCAGCACCACAGTGTAATTTATTTCAGTTTGAAAAAAGGATGGCATGTAGAAATCACCAAGTAGTTGGCTGAGAATGACCCAGTTCTTGCTGATAAAAAATTGTCCTGCCATTCGCAGGCTCTCATTAAGAATTAAGAGACTTCAGATGTTCCAGTAAGACATTTTAAATGGAAAATAGTTGTCCGAAATATACTAGAGAAAGAGTATACTGGGCACAAGTGGCTCCATTTGATGGGCACAAGTAGCTTCATATGATGGGCACAAGTGGCTGTGTTTGATGGGTACAAGTGGCTGCATATGATGGGCACAAGTGGCTGCATATGATGGGCACAAGTGGCTGCATTTTACGGACACAATGGCTGCATTTGATGGGCACAAGTGGCTGCATATGATGGGCACAAGTGGCTGCATACACTGGCCCAAGTGGCTGCATATAATGGGCACAAGTAGCTGCATATACTGGGCACAAGTGGCTGCATTTGACGGGCACAAGTGGCTCCATTTGATGGGCACAATTGGCTGCATATGATGGGCACAAGTGGTTGCATTTGATGGGCACAGTGGCTGTGTTTGATGGGCACAATGGCTGCATATGATGGGCACAAGATGCATCCATCTATGGCCAGCTTTATTAGCTCCTGTGTAAAGTCCCTGTTGTTTTCTTATGCCTGGGGAGCCAGGGAGCTCACCAAGCATCCATGTACAGGAGTTCTTTAGGGTTCATTAACATGCAATGCAGACATGTGTGTCCTGTGCAGGGCTCTCTTTTATCAGTACATTGTTTGCATCTCTGTGCCAGCTCCCTATTTACTTCTATTGGAACCTGTATGTCATATTAGGATACAGCGACTGTGTCCATGCAGCCTCATGTCCCAGTAGAAATGAGTGGGTTGCTGGCACGGGGATACAGCCCTGCATGGGAGACGCATTATTTTCACCCCTTGTGAATGTGCATGTACTAAAAATAGAATGTGAAAGAACAGTTGTCTTCTACAGCAATGAACAGAGATATGAAGCCTGAAAATGTTACCTGTTAGCTGAGAAACAGAGAGAACACTACTCAGTTTGGCCATTCAGGTAGCGAGGGGGTGGTCCGAGGGAAAGGGCACAGGAGGAGGGGTCACTATACAGAGGAGTAATGGGCTCTGAGATGTCCAGAGCAGGGAGAGATAAGAACATGAGGCTGGGGAGAAGGCAGAGGTGGTGATGTTGTCCCACAGACATCGGGACACTGTGAGAGATAAGACAGGAGAGATAGAGATGACTGGAGAGGGAGGAGAGAAGCCGCTGTCCAGGCAAGGAGAGGAGCAGAAAAGTTAATCAAGAAAGCATGGACAGCTGATGCCTTCCCAACCTGATGTGCCTGCCTGCTCCACTCTCCTGTCGCTCAGACCATAGTACAGTGTACTGTGCAGGCAGGGGGTGGGAGTAGTGCTACAATGTAGCCTACATGCAGGGACAAAGCCAATCTCTGCCTGTGTTACCTTCTGCAGCATATTCTATGCTGAAAGGGTTGTGTTCTATGCTGGAAGGAAAACTGCGCCCTCTTCCCACAGAAAATCACTCCGCCCAGGGCAGCTGCCCCTCCCGCTCACCCCTAGTAACTGCCCTGAGTCTTCCGTCTGCACCGTGCAGGACACCTTGCAAGGTTTTTGATCCTCAGCTTTACCTAGATTTCCCTTTAAGGTCTATGATGGCTCTGTGAACAGAAGGCAAGTACAGTGACTTGAAATAAAATCTTCAACATTTTGTGATGTTATAACCAAAAACTTAAATGCGTTTTATTGGGATTTTATGTGACAAACCAACACAAAGTGACACATAATTGTGAAGTGGAAGGAAAATGATAAATGGTTTTCAAAATTGTTTACAAATAAATATCTAGGCACTAGACAAGGCTGCCCTCTTTCTCTTATTTTATTCATTTTAGCACTTGAACCTTTAGCAATAGCTATTCGTAAACATTCTGATATTCATGGACTTCAACTATATACTTTCCATCACAAGCTAATGATGTTCGCCGTTGACATATTATTGTGTATTTCATCTCCTCATACTTCACTTCCTAATCTCTTTACTTTATTAAAAAACTTTAGTAGTATCTCCAATCTGCAAATCAATGAATCAAAATCTAAAGCTCTTAACATTACCTTATCCACCACTCATCTTAAAACTATTAAAAATAATTATAATTTTACCTGGCCCGATTCTTTAACATATCTTGGAGTCAAATAAACTTCCAAATCCAACTCCCTTTTTAAAGCCAATTATCCGCCTTTGTTTAAATCCTTGGCCTCTCTTCTCGCCTCATGGGAACCTCTTTCTCTCTCTTGGTTTGGTAAAATTCATGCCAATAAAATAACTTATCTACCAAAATTTCTGTATTATTTTAGAGTTCTACTTGTCCCTATCCCTAGTAAACAATTTCATTCATTAGAATTAAAAATTTTACAATTCATTTGGAACCACCACAAGCACAGGCTCCCGTCTTCCCCTCTCTACCGTACTCATCTTAAAGAGTGCTTAGCTGTACTTTCCCTTAAACATTATTATCTAGCTGCACAGATATCACAACTTGCTTCTTTGCATACTACTTATGAATGCCCCATTTGGACATACATAGTACAAATGGCCTGTTTCCCTCTCCCCATATACAACCTATTATGGGTGCCTCCATCCTTTAATCCCAAAAATTTTTGATCCTTCACTTAAACACCTTCTTCAAACATAGGACTCTGTTAAATACTCCAATAATATTATTTCCCCATATCTACCATTATCTGGAATACATGACACCCCTTCCTTTCCCCCAGCTTATGGAAATTTCTCTTGCATTCCACTGGTGGCATCTCAAAAAAATAAATATATATATGTATTTTACTACTTTGATGGTGTTAAATCATTTACCTTTCTTCAAGAACACCGGAATATACCAGAAAAGAACATTCTCATTATACCCAAATTCATTATTACCTCTTTACCCTCATCATTCATTGAACTTCTACGCCAAAACAATTGACCCCTTTTGAAAATTGGTGCAGGTTAAACCCACACTCTAAAGGCGTAGTGTCTACTCTACGCGTCCTTTACAAACTCCCTAGGTCCACATAAACTTGCCTACATGGAAAAATGGGAACATGATCTTGAATCCACCATGGATATACAGGAATGGGGATCTATATGGCTGGCTACCTCTAAATGTTCACTTAATATATTTGCTCAAGAAAATGCTTATAAATTAATGTCTCCTTGGTACATGACCCTGGATCTCATATCCACTTTTAATCCTTATACTTCACCTCATTGCTTCTGAGGCTGTACTGACCGTGGCACTTTATTACATATTTGGTGGACATGTACTGTAGCTTCTCGTTTCTGGACCAAGATTTTTTAACTATTATGTTCAATTCTTCATATCACTTTCATTAAAAACCCTTGGGCTGCTCTCCTACACAAACCTATTCCACATCTAAATATCACCGAACGAAAGCTGATGGGGTTTGCTTTCTTGGCGGCACGACAAACATTAGCCAAAGCATGGAAACAGAAATCGATACCCTTCTTTGAAGTCAAACAATGCCTCTTAGGTACTATGGTTCATGAAAAATGAACCTTAATCCTCAACGATAAGCACGTTAAATCCTTTAAAATATGGGAACCATGGCTTGATTATATTAAATACTTGAATATTGATCATTCCCTACATTTCTCTCTGACCAAACATCTCAACTACTACTGTCTACACCAATATTGGTTCCACATGGGATTACATCCTTCTTGTTTCATTCATACTAACCCCTCCCCCCTCCCTTTTGTCTCTTCACTACTTTCTTTTTATCCATTTACGTATATATTTTTTATGATCCTTATTCACCTGACCTCTACTGTTCAATTCTACATTTTTCACTTTGCTATATATTAATTTTTCTTATTTATAAAATTATATGATACATTTGTTACTGTAGTGCTTCTTGTCAGTTGACATGGCCATCCACCTAAACTGACAGGCCAGGCAAGGAGGCAATTAATCAGAGAAGCAACCAAAAGGCCCATAGTAACTCTGGAGGAGCTGCAGAGATCCATAGCTGTGGTGGGAGAATCTTTCCACAGGACACAAATCTGGCCTTTATGGAAGAGTGGTAAGTAGAAAGCCATTGTTGAAAGAAAGCCATAAGAAGTCCTGTTTTCAGTTTGGGAGAAGCCATGCGGGGGACACAGCAAACATGTGGAAGAAGGTGCTCTGGTCAGATGAGACTAAAGTTGAACTTTTTGGTCTAAACTCAAAACGCTATGTGTGGCGGAAAACTAACATTGCACATGACCCTGTATACACCATTCCCACAGTGAAACATGGTGGTGGCAGCATCTGGCCTTTATGGAAGAGTGGTAAGTAGAAAGCCATTGTTGAAAGAAAGCCATAAGAAGTCCTGTTTTCATTTTGGGAGAAGCCATGTGGGGGACACAGCAAACATGTGGAAGAAGGTGCTCTGGTCAGATGAGGCCAAAGTTGAACTTTTTGGTCTAAACTCAAAACGCTATGTGTGGCGGAAAACTATCATTGCACCCTGTACACACCATTCCCACCGTGAAACATGGTGGTGGCAGCATCATATTGTGGGATGCTATTCTGCAGCAGAAACAGGGAAGCTGGTCAGAGTTGATAGAAAGATGGATGGAGCCAAATACAAGACAACCTTAGAAGAAAGCCTCTTAGAGTCTGCAAAAGACTTGAGACTGGGGAGGAGGTTCACCTTCCAACAGGACAACCACCCTAAACATACAACCAGAGCTTAATCCATCAGCCCAAAATGAAAATAGTATAGCACAGCTGTAAACCTACCAAGACATGGTCGTCTGCCTAAACTGACAGGCCAGGCAAGGAGAGCATTCATCAGAGAATCAGCCAAGAGGCCCATGGTAACTCTGGAGGAGCTGCAGAGATCCACAGCTCAGGTGGGAGAATCTGTCCACAGGACAACTATTAGTCATGCATGCCACAAATCTGGCCTTTATGGACGAGTGGCAAGAAGAAAGCCATTGTTGAAATAAAGCCATAAGAAGTCCTGTTTTCAGTTTGCGAGAAGCCATGTGGGGGACAAAGCAAACATGTGGAAGAGGGTGCTCTGGTCAGATGAGACCAACTTTCTACTTTTTGGCCTAAAGGCAAAACGCTATGTGTAGCGGAAAACTAACATTGCACATCACCCTGAACATGCCATCCCCACTGTAAAACATGGTGGTGGCAGCATCATGTTGTAGGGATGTTTTTCTTCAGCAGGGACAGGGAAGCTGGTCAGAGTTGATGGGAAGATGGATGGAATACAGGGCACCCTTAGAAGAAAAACTTTTAGCCTGTTAGAGTCTGCAAAAGTCTTGCAAAAGACTTGAGACGAGGCAGAGGTTTACCTTCCAGCAGGACAACAACCCTAAGCATACAGCCAGAGCTACAATAGAATGATTTAGATCAAAGCATATTCATGCCTTAGAATGGCCCAGTCAAAGTCCAGACCTAAATCCAATTAAGAATCTGTGGCAAGACTTGAAAATTGCTGTTCACAGACGCTCTCCATCCAATCTGACAAAGCTTGAGCTATTTTGCAAAGAAGAATGGGCAAAAATGTCACTCTCTAGATGTGCAAAGCTGGCAGAGACATACCCAAAAAGACATGCAGCTGTAATTGCAGCGAAAGGTGGTTCTACAAAGTATTGACTCAGGGAGTTGAATACAAATGCACACCACACTTTTCACATATTTATTTGTAAAAAAAATTGAAAACCATTTATCATTTTTCTTCCACTTCACAATTTTATGTGTCACTTTGTGTTGGTCTATCACATAAAATCCCAATAAAATACATTTATGATTTTGGTTGTAACATGACAAAATGTGGAAAATTTCAAGGGGTAAGAATACTTTTTCAAAGCACTGTGTATGTTTGATTTTCTCCTTATGTGTGTGTGTGTGTGTGTGTTTTTTTTTTTTTAAATGAAGAATTTTATTGAAGAACAGTACATTACACTTAATGATACGGAATTGTCGGTCGGGCGCAGCCCACCTCTGTGATATAAAACTTGGAAGGAATAACAATGTAGAATCTGACAATAATCCTATACATCTCCGTATAAACAGAATAATGAGTCCCCGAAAAGTAAAGGAAGACACCTGATGCTGAAAATAGTCTCGACACCCCCAACGGGATCAAACTGTGTCGAGCTCCAATAGGTGCTGTGGCAATAGAGTTGTGTGTATAACCTGTCTATGCTTTTCGCACCTCCTGGGGGTATAAAGGTTCCCGGGCTGTGCGAGGGGACCTTCCCAGACCTTCTCAGGCATGTGGCCAGGAGATCCGGGGAATCCAGTAAATTTTCCCGAGGGCTACGACTTGGGCGTTAGCCACCGTAGGATAAGGCAGTATTCAGAAAACCAAAAAGAGAAAGAAAAAAAACAACCAAAAAACATTCAAATGTGTAATGTACTTTTACAAATCATGTGGGAAATAATATTGCTGTAGTTATATAATTTCAACAACTGAAGAAAGAAGAGGAGGAGATGAAGAGGAAAGAGAAACATAGAGTGAGAGAGCATGGGGTATTGGGGGGTTGACAGACTTCATAATAAAAGCAGTAAGATTTCAAACTTCTTCTCCTGGTATGAGGGATATGCCTATGTGCTTCGCCCAGGGTTCCCAGATTGCCACAAAAGCTTTATTAGAGTCCGCTAACACACTCACTATTTTTTCCTGGGACATGATCCACGAAATCTTTCTCTTAGCTTTTGCTATAGAAACTCCTGGTTGTTTCCAGGCCTTTGCTATGGAGAGTTTGGCACCTGTCAGTATGAATGTAATAAGTTTAGCAGATGTTTTGGGTATTTTGGGGATGTGACCATTTAAGAGAGCTATCTGGGGGGATTTTGGGACAGGAATGTCCGTCATTTTTCTTATCAAGTTAAAGATCTTGTTCCAGAACCCCCTGATTTTTGGGCAATCCCACCAAATGTGTAACATGGAACCCTGGGCAAGGCAATTTCTGAAACAAAGAGGAGACGAAGATGGATACATTTGTGCAAGTTTGGAAGGAACCAGATACCATCTTGTAAGGACTCTCATATTAGCTTCAATTAACGCAATATTAACCATACCTTTGTAAGCTCTCGTTCCCATTTTGTGCCACATCTCCAGGTCCCAAGACTCGTCCAAGTCTCTCTCCCAATCTGTCATGTATGTAAATTTGGAAAGGGGAGTTGAAAGTGCTTCATAGATCAGCGAAATGCCTCCTTTTTGCGCTGTAGCTTGTCCGCACCATTGTTCATATGGCGTGAACTCTGGGGGAATTGATTTGTTTTTCCAAATTGTGTGTAGGAAATGGGAGATTTGGAAGTATCTAAATTTTTCGGAATCGGGGAGCTCTAACTTTTCGATACATTGTTTTAAGGAAATTGGTCCGGAGGCAAAGAAATAGTGTCCGATGCGGTACATCCCCTTGTCTAGCCACCATTGAAAGAATTTGATGTCTAACCCCGGTTTGAAAAGGGGATTGTGGAATATATGTGATAGAGGGCGTAATTGTGAGGTCAAAGAGGGAAGCTGGATCAAGTCATCCCAAAGTTTAAAGGAGTGTGAAAGTGTGGGTGCCATGATGGGTGGTCTAGATTTACTGGGAGTCCAAAGAAGAAAATCTAATGTGTAAGTGGGAACCACTTGGCGTTCTATGTGTATCCAGTCAGGTTTTTCCCCCCTAAAATAAATAGTTGAAAGTTGGGCTAGTCTAGCTGCTTGGTAGTATTTGAATAGTTCAGGGAGACCCAATCCCCCCTTCGATTTTGGGGCAAAAAGAGTGTTCCTGGAAAATCTGTACCCTCTCCCCCCCCCAGATAAATTTTACAATCTTCCCCTGAAATCTTTTGAGGTGCATTCTATTGATCGGGATTGGTAGAGCTCTAAAGAGGTACAAAATTCTAGGAAAGAGGGTCATTTTGATGGCGTGGATTCTCCCTAGCCATGATAATTTGTGAGATGACCAGGATCTTCTTCAAGTCTACGATACATGGGAGGGAAATTGGCTTGATAAAGGGCATCTATTCTGGGCGTTAGGTTTATTCCTAGATAGCGTATTGAAGAATCGCTCCAATTGAAACTAAAGACCTGTTTTAGTCTCTCAACTAAGGCTGGGTTGAGGGAAATGTTTAGTGCTTGTGATTTGACCATGTTGACTCTCAGGCCCGAGACATCACCAAAGGTTTGAAGCAGGTTGTTGATGTTAGGTAAGGAGGTAATTGGGGAGGTAATAAATAGAAAGGAGATCGTCCGCAAACAGGGCGCATTTATGTGTAGTCATGCCGCAGTTAACTCCTTTAATATTTGGGTCTGACCTAATTGCTATAGCGAGTCTTTCTATTGTTAGAGCAAACACTAGGGGGGATAGGGGGCAACCTTGTCTCGTGCCCCTGGCGATTTTAATGGGGGATGAGAGAAAACCTTGTAATTTAACATTTGCTTTGGTTTCAGAGTATAATGATTTGAGGATTCCAATAAAGTTTTCATAAGTCTAGTGAAAGAAAAAGACCCTCCTGAGGTGGGCCTCCGTCCCAGCCCGATTGTAAGATAGACGCAATGTCTATGGCCCGTCTAACCTGGTCTGGGCCCTGTCTGCCGGGGATAAATCCTACCTGATCTTTGTGGATGTATTTGTTGATAAATGTATTTAGTCCATTAGCATAAATTTTGGTCAGAATTTTTAAATCATTATTTATTAGCGATATGGGTCTGTAATTTTCTACCAGGTCAGGGTTTTTGTCAGGTTTAGGGATGACAGTGATGAAGGCTGCGTTTAAATGGGAATCCATGGGGTCACCCTTCCGTTTGGAGTTGAACAGTCTAGTTAAGTGTGGAGCCAAAGTCTCGGCAAAGGTCTTGTAATATAAATTGGGAAGACCGTCAGGGCCTGGGGCTGAGCCCCCTTTAAGGTTTTTAATGACCTCTAAAGTTTCCTCTACTGTGATGTGGGCTTCCATAATATCTTTATGGGACTTATGTATAGTGGGGATGGGCAGGTTTTCCAGAAATGCATCTATAGCTCGTGTGTCATTGTTATCATTTGCTCTATAGAGCTTTGAGTAGAAGGACTGAAAAGATTCTAAGATTCGTTGGGGATTTTGGGAGGACGACCCATCTTGTAGTTTTATTTTGGGGAGTGCAAAAAGACGAGTTTTGGGGGATAACTTTGAGGCCAGCATCGTGCTCATTTTATCCTGATTAAGATAAAATTTCACACCGTTCCAACGTAGAGAACCCTCAGCCCGGACCGTAAGCGCCAAGTTTAGCTTAATCCGAGCAGCATCAAGCTGGTCAGTTTGAACCAGGGACGGGTTTGCTTTGTGTTTCTTGCGAAGGAGATGAAAATCTCTCTCCAGCTTTAGGATATCCATGGATCTCTCCTTTTTTAATTGGGAGGAGATTTGCATGAGTTTGCCTCGTATCACGGCTTTGTGTGCCGCCCATAAGGTCTCGGCCGAAATATCCTCCACGTTGTTCAAGGTGAAATACTCTTTTAGGGCCTTAGTTAGTATTGCAATCTGAATGGGATCTTTAATAATGTGATCTTTGATGCGCCATATGGGGGACGGGGGTCTGAGAAGTTGACCTTGTAGGGATAGGAAGACCATGGAATCATCAGAAAGGGCAGTATCCTTAATTTTAGCTGAGATTGCAACAGGGAAATGTATGGAGGAAATTAGAATATGATCAATTCTTGAGTATACTTGATGGGGTATTGAGAAATGGGAATAGTCCCTTGTGGATGGACTGAGTCCTCTCCAGATGTCTGTAAGTCCCTGCTGGAGAATTAGTTTAGCGATTTTGGAACTGATTTTGGTGGACCTAGAAAGCTGTTTAGCTGGGGGTTTTGATTTGTCTTGGCTCTGATCAAACGCGACATTCGAGTCCCCCCTAAAAATTACCGTTCCTTCCAAGAGAGGTCCTAGGGTTTGAAATAGGGAAGTGAAAAATACACTCTGTCCCTTGTTTGGAGCGTAATAGGATATAAGAGAATAAATTTGGTCTGCGATCTGACCTTTCACTAGTAAGTACCTGCCCTCAGGATCCATACGGGTCTGGCTAACTTTGAATTGACAGTCCTTAGCAAATAGAATTGCAACTCCCCTGGTCTTGTCCCCAGCGTTTGCTAGGAAAAACTGGGGGAAGTGCGCATGTAGAAATGATGGGGAATATCGGGGAAGAAAATGCGTTTCCCGGAGCATTACTATTGATGCCCTATGTTTGCGGTAGGATTGGAAAATTTTTCTCCTTTTAATTGGGGAATTGAGGCCTTGGACATTGTGAGAAATAATTTTTATCTGAGAGGGGGGCATTGTGTTGTTAGGCATAATTTTTGTGAAATGAATGTGCTTCTGTAGTTGAGACACTTACCCTAATCTTGTTGAAGAGGAATGAGCATGTGGCGAGTGAAGAGTAGAACTTGGGACCTGGAGATGCTGGATGAGAAGGATCTGCAGCTGATCTGACAACCCGGGTGGTAGGGAGAGAGGGAGAGAAAAACACAGATGGGTTAAAGCTGAAAGACAAGAGGAGAAAGAGAAGAAGAACAAATTGGCCTAATATAGGCCGGAGACGGAGAGGGGGAGAAGTAATCCCCACTCCGTGCTCCAAAAACAGATTAAGGTGGTCCAGAAAGAGGACCACCGGTCCATCGAACGAAAATGGCAGCTCAATTATCGTGGGATGGATGAAGTCGCAGGGCAGCTACCACAGCCCAAGCCACCCTTATAACCTGTTACTTGCTGTTGATCAAATTAAATAACAAAAAACAGAAAAATTTAAACATACGAAATTCAAACAGAACATTTTATTTTTTTAAAACTAGGAGCAAAGCCGGCATGTGATGAAGTTGCAATCTTCCGTAGAGACGTCGTGGGATCTGCTATGAGGAAAGTGAAGAAGGGGGAGGGGAGGTATAGAAATCAAACTGTGGACACAGCCGGTCTGCTGTGAGGGGATATGGGAGTGAAGGAAGGCCGGCTCCTGGAAAAAGCATATGCATGAGCTAAGGGTCCCCTGGAAAAAACAAAAAGGGGGCCTTATGTTCTTCTGGTGTTGGGGGCTCTAAAAGGAATAATAGGGGTGTGTCACTAAGATCCGAGGAAGTCAATCTTGGAGGGGATTAATAGCTGCGCCTATACGCTCCCATGTAAGGTAAAAAAAGAATTTGGCCGTAGTAGCAGTAGATCTTAGGGGAATGATAGAGTGGAACCACTGGGGTGCCGAACTAGTTGCTTGAGACATAGAGCAAGTGAACGTGTGTCCTCTTGGAGGTACAAATCCTCTTGGTGGGAAATCCATGTGGGGAAGAGATCCTCTGGGGAGAAACAGGGTCCAGCGGCTCACAAAGAGGAAAAAATATAAAGCAGGGTTCTTGCATCTGACATCCTCAGGTTGGCATTTGTTCCCTCAGACGTCTGCTTTTGTTGGATTTCCAGGACGGTGAGATTGGGCTGTTGGGAGTTTGGCGTTTAGATGAGCCCGCTTGAGTATTGGTCGTCCATTGCAGAGTCTAGTGAGATGAGTTTGAGTGAGAGGAGAACCCGTTCGCCTTCTGAAAAAGTGGTGAATGAGTGAGTTTTACCTTTGAGGGTAAATTTTAAAGCAAAAGGGAATGCCTACCAATATTTGATCTCCCTCTGGGTGAGAATTAGCAGAAGGGGCTTCAATGCTCTGCGTTTCTGGATGGTCGTGGGGGAGATGTCAGCAAATATTTGGATTTCCCGGCCTTGAAATAGAATGCGGGATTGCTGGCGGGAAATTTTCATGATCTCTTCCTTCACACTGTAGAAGTGTGGCTTCACGACTACATCTCTGGGAGATCCGTCTTTTCTAGGGGGGCCCAAGGATCTGTGTGCTCTGTCCAGCTCCAGTTTAATGGGAGACATCTCCGGGATGAGGGATTTAATTAATTCCTGAATTGCTTTGGGGACATCTGTTATTGATTCAGCAATTCCTCTGACTCTGAAGTTGTCCCTTCTTGACCTGTTCTCCAAGTCATCTATTCTGTTTAATGCCACCTCCAGTTGTTCTTGGATAACATGGATGTGCTCAATGTTCTGGTTAGCTCTGGACACTGTGATGTCTAGTTTGTGTTCTATTGCTTCCATCCTTGCTTCCAGGTTTTGAAAGTCAGATCTTATCTCATTTGTTATTTTTGTGGCTGTATTTGCTAGCCCCCTGTCTAAGAGGTCAGAAAGCTTGAGGAATAAATCTCCTGCATTGAAGGGGATGTCACCCTCAGAGTCTCCTCTGGATGTCCCAGCTCCCTGGTGTAGCGGTGTATTGTTCAGTGGGGACAGAGAGTAATTCTCAAAGGTACGCTCTAAGAGGGATACTGTGGAGGCCGTGGAGGGTGTCCCCATCGCTTGATTGTGGGGAGCGGGTTGGGGTGTAAAAGCTAGTATAGCAGGGGCTAGCACTTGCCTTGTATCCGCGTGTCCCC
Organism: Lithobates clamitans; assembly: GCA_037952925.1. NCBI lineage: Eukaryota > Metazoa > Chordata > Amphibia > Anura > Ranidae > Lithobates > Lithobates clamitans. The sequence goes on along the minus strand of JBBGZY010000053.1, from coordinate 3,143,773 downwards.
CTGCATGAGGCTCCTTTTGCTGTGTTGCGGCCGCCATCTTGAATAAGGCCCGGGAGTCCTCTGCTGTGAACTGCGGTTCCAGGTCCCGGCGGACCGGATTATTTAGCATGGGTCGATGCTGTGAGGGATCCCAAATCCACGGGTGTTGTGCGTCTTATCGGCCTTGCTCCCGCTCTTGGGTGGCTAGCTGGGCTGGGTAGAGCGGAGCTCCCGGCTTATGCGGCCATCTTGGGAATCCCGCGCCTGCGCACTGTGTGTGTTTTTTTTTACATGTAATCTGTTTTTTTTACATGGAGGGTTAAATGTACAAAATCCATCTAATACAGAAATGTGGCTGGCTCTCCAAAGAAGAAAATATGCAGAAGAAAATATCAGCAATCATAAGAAGGGTTCCTAGATGCCGATCCTCCTTTAACATATTGATTAATGCTCCAAATCTTAACAGGTAACTGTGAGGATGTGAATTCATAATCTAAAATCCTAATCTGCTCTGTAATCAGGTCATGTATAGGCAGCAAAGTTTTAAATCTATTACTGTGAAAACGCGGATACATCCTACTTGGCTTCCTGCTATGGAAGCAATTTATTCATTGGGTTAAAAAAAAGAATAATTAAAAATGTCAAGAAAACACTGTGCAAGGGCACAAGGACAGAATTAAAAGCTTGCTTGCTTCAAGTATAAAATAAGCCAGAAGGTGCTAATCATTGGATTGTTCTCTCTCTTTCAAGGACATAAGAGGCTAAACAATGATCTCCTCAGCAAGAACACATCCATTTCTTTGTCATTTAACAAGCTAACATGAATTTAAAAAAAGACAAGCCTAAATGGATGTTTCAAAATAACTGTACTGATATAATCAGACCTGCATTCATCTCAGATAATCACATTCAATGGTTATCTTTTATTGAATAAGTAATAATACACAGGTGTACTGCATACCCTTTTGAACATAACTGTCTCTACTGTAGTAAATGATTATAGGATATATTTATTTATATTATTTAAAAGAGAAGTATAAGGAAGGATGTATGTGCCATAGCATAATTTTTCAACCTCTATTTACTTTTTTAATAAAATTTAAGCACAATCCCTAGGCAATATGCTTTTAATTTAACCCCTTCTGGACCGCCCAACGTAGATATACTGCGGCAGGTCAGCCCTTCTGCACCAAAATACGTACCTGTATGTGATTTTGTGCCCTGGGTGTGGGGCGCACGTGCGCCGCCGGCGACCTCCAGCGGACCCGATTTTTGCCGACACCTTACGATCGTTCTGAGGAGAGACAGAATGGCGGTCTGCTTATGTAAACAAAGCAGACCACCGTTCTGTGAGAGGGAAAGATGAAGATCTTGTGGTCCTGCTAAGCAAGAACACGGATCTCTGTCTTCCCCCAGCCAAAGCACCCCCACACAATTAGAAAGCACATTTAACCCTTTGATTGACCCTGATTTTAATCTCTTTCCTGCCAGTGTAATTAGTACTGCGGCAGTGCATGTTTTTTAGCACTGATCACTGTATTGGTGTCACTGGTTCCCAAAAAGTGTCACTTAGTGCCAGATTTGTCCGCCACAATGTTGCAGTCCCACTAAAAATCACCGATCACCACTATTACTAGTAAAAACAATAAAAAAAATTCCATAAATATATCCCTTAAACTTTTGCACAAACTAATCAATATACACTTATTAGGATTTTTTTTTACCAAAAACATGTAGCAGAATACATATTGGTCTAAATTGATGAAGAAGTTAGATTTTTTATATTTTTTTTGTAGAGCAGTGTTGGCAGATTTGCACTCCATTTTCAGTGAGTTTCTATGCTGAGCATTGCCTTCTAATCACATCTGAACAGCCCATGTGACTATAAAGTCACACATGTGGATATATACACAGTGGTAAATGACAGCCCACTCCCTCCCTCCTCTGTCATGCCCACTAGTCAGCTAAACACAATGGGGGTGGGATATTAGATGTAAATTAATGGAAGATTCACTTCCCTCTTATGTTAAGGCTCAGGTTGGAGGGGGAGCCTAAGGCCGCGTACACATGAGCAAACTTTTCGGCAACAAAAGTCAGACGGCCGTTCCGGCGGACCTTTGTCGGACTTTTGACAGACTTCCGACGGACATTTGAATGAACGGACTTGCCTACACACGATCACACCAAAGTTCGACGGATTCGTATGTGATGACATACGACCGGACTAAAATAAGGAAGTTGATAGCCAGTAGCCAATAGCTGCCCTAGCGTGGGTTTTCGTCCGTCGGAATAGCATACAGACGAGCGGATTTTTCGACCGGACTCGAGTCCGTCGGAAAGATTTGAAGCATGTTTCAAATCTAAAGTCCGTCAGATTTTCAACTGGAAAAGTCCGCTGAAGGCCCGATGAAACCCACACACAATCGGATTGTCCGCTGGACTCGGTCCGTCGGACTAGTCCGCTCGTGTGTATGCTGCATAACACAGCCTGTAACTGGCAGATATCCACCCACAAAATGTTATTGCCAACAAATAATAAAGATTTAATTTCAAATATTTGTATGACAATGTAAAACAGTTTCTTGATATTAATTATTTATTTTTACTCTGTGTTCCAAAGGCTTTTTTTTTCTATTTTGAACACGTGACCAGTAGCAGAGGACTAGAAGCTACTCCTGCCACTGTTTTCCTATAGACAGGCTGGGAAAGAGCTGGGTCATGTACACTTGTATATCAATTAGGAAAAAGGTACTTTTTTAAAATATGTAAATAATTACAGTGCCATAAACCACATACAGAAAGAGGAGGGACAATGTAAATTAATCAATGTGTGTTTTGTATCACTTTAAAGTGGTTGTAAGTGGTTGTAAAGGCATTTCTTTTTTTATTAACAAACATGTCATACGTACCTGCTTCTTGGGTCCCACTCCTGGCTCTTCCTCTATGTCCAGTGCCCCCATAAGAAGCCACTTCCCATGGGGGCACATGTGCATTCTCACTCCTGAGCCCCACTGCTGCGTCCATTGACACAGACAGTGGGACTCAGCCCTGCCCCCTCTCCCTCGTCACAGGCTTTGATTGACAGTGGGAGCCAATGACTCCAGGTGCCCCAGCAAAGCCAGTGAGACCCAGAAGTAAGGGCAGAGAAGAGCTGCAGATGTGCACAGCACTGGATCCAATTAAGGGTTCAGGTAAGTAAAGGGGGGGAGTGGGATACTGATGCCTAAACATTTTGTACTTTAATGCAAGGAAAGAATGCATTAAAGTGGATGTAAACCTTCACATATACCCAGGGAAGTGAACAGCCTCAGATGATACACAGGGATGAAACAAATCTCCCTACATAAGTTTTACATGTATATCTGCTGTCTTCAGCTTTATATACTGTTTAGAAAGTTCAGATCGTGTTAGGAGATTTTCTCTTCCTATTCGAAACTGCAGTGAAATCTGGGTATACAGCCAAGATAGCTAATTGAGGATATGCACACACCCTCTCCTCATAGGTAGAGACTTCCAGAGCTGATTGTTGAATAGTTCAGAGCTCTAGAAATCTATTAATCTAGTTATAGCATCCTCCCCGATACAAAACTCAGGCTGCTTTTATCATATGTGATGGATAGCTTATCAGGATTTATTAGGCTGATAACAGAAGAATGGAACAGCAGACCGCTACAGGACATAATGCTTTGAAGAGAGATAACAAAAAACTGCAGATATATGTGCCCAGCTCAATTTAATGAATCAGGATTACATCCACTTTATGGAAAAAAATGTTTAGGCTTTAGAACCACTTTAATGCCCTGTACACAAGAGCGGAATTTCCGTCTGAAAAATCTTTGATGGTTTTTCCGACGGAATTCCGCTCAAGCTTGGCTTATATACACACGGTCCCACAAAAGTTCTCTGAACTTTCGACCGACAAGAACGTATTGACATACAACACTACGACGAGCCGAGAAAATGAAGTTCAATACTTCTGAGCATGCGTTGAATTGTTTCCGAGCATGCGTGGTTTTTTGAACATCGGAATTGCATACAGGCGAACGGAATTTCCGTCAAGAACCTTTTCTGTCGGAAAAATAGAAAACCAGCTCTCAATCTTTTGCTGGCGGAAATTCAGACAGAAAAAGTTGGATGGAGCATACACACGGTCGGAATATCCGACCAAAAGCTCCCATCACAATTTTTTGACTGAAATTCCGACCGCGTGTATGCAGCATAAGTCGAGCATCCGTCATTTTTTCAGATGGATCAAAGCTTAACCACAATGTATATCTATAGGTGGGCAGATAGAAAACGGATGATAATTTGTTTACTTTTGCCCATATCTGTGTCTCGTCAGGTGTTTCCCTTTTTTTAATGGAACAAGGCAGCCTCCTTTTCCATTTATATTGATCTAAAGGAATGGAAGCTGTCCATTTACGTTCATTATGTTTATGTTCGTTTTTAGGCATGAAACATTTTTTAAACTTTTGTCACCTCTGATTGGTTTCCGTCACAACTAAACAGAACAGATGCAAAAATGGATGTAGACTAATGTAAACTGAACTGAACTGATATAAACTGATGTGCAAACTGATTTAAACTAAACTGAAGCCAGATGTGCAAACTGGTGTACTCTGAATCCATATTCATCAGTTTTTGCTTAGTAAAAAATGTGACTAAACTGATGATGCCCATGTGAAAGGCCCTCTAGGCAAATAAAGATTTAAATAAGAGCCATCCTGATGTCAGAAAATGTAGCAGAATTCATACTTGCCTTGGTTGGAGACAGTGGCGTCTCCAGCTTTCATATTTAAGGGGGGCACATGGGGGGACAGGGACAAAAGTAGGGGGCACTATATATAGATATTAATAGATATCAATAGATATCTATATCTATATATATATAGATATATATATATAATATATATCTATATATATATATAGATATATATATCTATATATATAGATATATATATCTATAGATATATAAATATATACTGGGGCCCTTCACTATGACCCCACAACGGCCCTTTCACATGTTCTGCAGTAGGCTCCCTTTCTACTGTATTGGGGGCCCCCAGGGTGGCAGAAAACAAGATATATTTGTCACCAGCATACCAAGAAAATATAAGGATCCAAAGCAGTGGGAGAACTATCAGGGTTGCAAAGGTTGTCTTGCCTCCGGGCCCTGGTGTTCTGCCACTGTGGGGTTCCCCAGCCTCCTCTTGCTGTCCTGCCCCTGCTATTGACTGCTCTGGTCTGGCATCTCTTGGAATTTACAGGCTGGTTCTCCTGTCCTAAGGATGGGAGAAATCAGTCTGTTTTTTTAGTAACTGAGAGTCCTGGTGGAGTCCTAACTGCAACTCGCTCTTTTCCCTGCCAATGAGGATGCAGGGGAAGGAGCAGATTGGGCGGCCGTGGTTGTGTGAGCGCTCGCATTATCAGTGTCAGCAAGCAGAGGGAGGGGGGAGGAATCACCCGCAGGAGCTGACTGGGGACTCTCTCCCTCTTAGACATTAATTTTTAGTAAAAAAAATTTTTTTTTTCAGGGGGGCACATGGTGGGGCACAGCATAATGTTGGGGGGGTCAGGGCCCAATCTGCCCCCCCCTAGGGACGCCATTGGTTGGAGAAATCACTCCTTGGGGATTTCATAACAGATGGTTAAGGTAATATGTAAATATGTGATTGAACGCAGTCCAGACAGAGATACCAATTGGTTGATCCTTCCCTGAAGCAGAGATTAAGTGACCAATGCCTCAGCATTTTATTTTGTGACTGACTACTGTGAGATCCTGGAGCAGCAGTTTCTGCAACCAAGGTACTGAACGCCACATGTTACCTATTAAAATTGAAGGGAGTATGGTATTTCATGGCCTATGGCACCACAGACAATAGAGGTGGTACCAGCTTGACAATTTGATCATGTGCCCTTGTTATTTGTTTATGGCAGCCTTTATCAACCATTTTATCTCAGAGGGTCCCCTAATATAATTTTTAGGTCTTGGGCAAGTGTTACTACATCACAATTCATTGGGGGTCAAATAGAAAATTCTGTTTACATTGGTGGCCACGAGGAAGATTGCAACCCTTATGCCGCGTACAGAAGGTCGGATTTACCAACGGGAAATGTTCGATGGGAGGTTGTTGTCGGAAATTCCGACCATGTGTAGGCTCCATCGGACATTTTCCGTCGGAATTTCCGACAAGCAAAATTTGAGATCTGGATCTCAAATTTTCCAACAACAAAATCCGTTGTCATAAATTCCGATCGTGTGTACACAATTCCAACGCACAAAGTTCCACGCATGCTCAGAATCAAGCAGAAGAGCCGCACTGGCTATTAAACTTCATTTTTCTCGGCTCGTCGTACGTGTTGTATGTCACTGTGTTCTTGACGTTCGTAATTTCCAACAAGATTTGTGTGACAATGTGTATGCAAGACAAGTTTGAGCCAACATCCGTCGGAAAAAAAATATGGATTTTGTTGTCAGAATGTGCGATCATGCATTGTAGTGGTGGTGGGAATGTCTCCCTTAAAAGACAGTTAAAGAGCTGTTGGTGTCATGCTGCTGGCTCTGCCTAGTGATTTTGGCCCTGGAACTATGCAGACACTTTTAAATAGATGGTCAATCAGCTACAGCTCGAGGAATCCCTAACAAACCATGGAGAAACCCTAGGGTTTCACAGAGCCCTGGTTAAGAATAGCTGGTTTATAGATTCATATAGAGCTTATATAATTATCAATTATTAGCTACATGTTTGAATTTCCAATTAATAATTATAAATGTCCAGATGCTTAGTTGAGTCGGTTTGTGGCAGCATGAAAACAACAACAAGCTTGTCCTAACAGTTATAAGGTTAATAGAGCACCTATACTCTCTGAGATGTAGTATCCCTCTTCCCTGAGTACCCTGTAGTAACATGTAGTATCCTTTCCTCATTGACTTGACATCAGAAACTGACTTTCTATGATGCATTACTGCTTTTGCCTCACATTATTGGTTTTTGTTATACTGTACATATCCTGTAATGCTTCTCACTTTCCTTTTGCCTACCCATTTTCCTCATCTGCTCCTATTATAATTTTGTAGGAAGTCAATCTTGAGACCATTGTGCTCCACCTATGTTTGTGTGCACTTGTCAAATCTCAGCTAGTCTCCTTTTTCTATATATCTCTTCCCTCTACTCACCTTTTCTATAGGTTTGGGTAAATTGGCACCTAGGAACAATTTTCATGGATACCCAGTGCTTACCAGATAATCTAGGTAACTAACATTGGAGTGACATGGTAATGGGAAGACCTTCTCTTCCTGGTGTTAATATTATGCTTATAACTGAAAGCTTAGTGTTGAGACATTTCTAACATGAAGATAAGCAATAGCAGAAAACATTCCACCTTCAGTCTTTATCCTGACACTGATTACAATGCATCCTACAACAGAACTTAGCAAGATGGCTGTCCCCAGCACTTTGACCCAATCATGTATTGGTAACCAAGTTGGTAAAATCAGCACATCTCTATACACATCACAGTATTTGTGTCTGATCTGTATTGTAAGAACAGCGATGTAAAAAATGGGTAGGTGATGAGTGGATGTGGACCCTTCCTCCACCCTCATCTCACAATATAGCCTGTGGTGCCAGAATAACAAGCCCAAGCAATGTAGCATTTTTTAAAAGCAGAACTAAACCCTCCTATCTTTTACAGCTAATGAAGCTGCCATCCTCCAGTTACATAGGTGCACATACTGTAGCCGTAGTAATTTATTATTGAGCACTGAATATCTGGTTTTGATCTTTAATAAAGATGGTTGTCTCTTTCATTCATCAGTGAACATATTAGGATTTTCATTAGTTCAGAGGGCTTTCATACCCACTAAATATACAGCGTGAGAAATGTGTGTGTATGTTAGGCATTATTATTGAGCAGATGTCTTGGAACCAAATTTAAACATTTTGTATCTTAAAAAATCAAAAGTGCAGCACAACACAATTCAAGATAAATATTAATAAATCAACACATAATGTAAACATAGAACAAGTTCCAGTTCTATTTATCATAAACGTGACAATACTCCTCAAAGGTTGTTAATATATATTCATATAATCACAAATGATCATAACTAAATACTAAAGTCAAAATAACAAGTCCACATCAGGGGATGGCTGGGAACAGATGGAAAGCAAGAGCAGTGAGCGAGCCAAGCCTCGCTCTCAGTTAGCAATAATCACAACCGCAATTGGTTTTGTGGTTTTTCCATGCAAAGTCTGTGTATCCTGGTTTATGGATCTTTATGCATACACAGGAGAGGCAGCACGCTGGAAAGCAGAAGAGACCCTATGGGTAAAAGCACACAATGAGAGAAAAGCAGCGCCACTCTGAGTGTAGCAATGTCATGAACAAATTTATTTAAGAGTAATGTACTCACTAGACAGTGGTGATTTCAGGCACATCAGTAAAGGTGAGCCAGATGGTAACAGAGATCCAAGGTGGCATCATGGAAGCATGGTGTCATCGTGCCCAGCGGCGCCAGTGGTTTCCGGTGTCACGGGCTTGATGGAGGGGGTGCAAGAGGAAGCCATCAGCAGGAAGTCTCTGTGTGAGGAGGCTGGGTCCGTGCATGCATGAATAAAAAATTGGAGGAAGGAGTATGCATGCTCCAAATGGGCGCACGGACCCAGCCTCCTCACACAGAGACTTCCTGCTGACAGCTTCCTCCTGTACCCCCTCCATCCAGCCCGGGACACCGGAAACCACCTGTGCCACTGGGCACGATGACACTGTTTTTATATGATGATGCCCTGGATCTCTGTTACCATCTGGCTGACCTTTACTAATGTGCCTGAAATCACCACTTTCTAGTTAGTGCATTACTTTTAAACAAATTTGTCCATGACATTGCTACACTCAGATTGGCATTGCTTTTCTCTCCTTGAATCGGTTTTGTGGGGTGGCTTTCTGTTGGCTTGCTGTGGCTGTGATTATTGCAGCAGCCGGCCAACAGAAAGCCATCCTGCAAAACCGATTGCAGCTGTGATTATTGCCAACTGAGAGCGAGGCTTGGCTTGCCTCTGCTCTTGCTACCTGTCTGCTTCCAGCCACCTGTGTGTCGGTGGCTCGGCGATGCGGGATGTCATCCCGACCATGGGTGGGGCTACGCTGTGCGCCACTGGCCTGGGGAGCCTGCCAAGCTGCTCAATTCTTTGTAATCATTGCTGGCCTGCTGTCAGCAGGTCCGCTCTCTTTCCATTCATTGTCTCTTTTTTAATCCACCACCTCCATATAATCCTCCAATTATGGTGATCTTCTCTGTCACCTTGAGTGTCCAGTCGGCGTCCTGTTATCTGCTGTGGGTATGTTACAACAAAACCCTTTGCTATCTTTGGCTGGCAGCGATTTACCTTTTTCTTGTAGTACTTTGTGCAGTCTTTTTATTGTATCTCCCCCTTTTTTGTTGATATATTAGTAGATCTAGATACTCACATGCTGCAGTAAACACTTGGCCATCAGCATCTCCAACACCTACCGGTCTGTATTCTTACTACTCCATCCCATGTCCCTGACAGCATCTACACTCCATCTTGCTATTTAAAGTAAGTTTTGTCTAGCGTGACCATATGTTACAGACTGTTATAATACACACAGCTAAATGCCTTACTATAAATTTACATTCATTTTATATACAGTATAGTAGTGGTATATTAGACCGATTACCTGCAGCCTTTCACCTGGCTGGTTGGGCCCCCCTCAGCCCTTTGTGGTTCCACCGGGCAGTTTTATGAATTGTGGCTAAAATACATGTCTATATCTAAAGCAGCTTAGTTAGTACTTCTATTATAATTCCGGTATGTCTATTTACGCATGTACTGTGTATACGTGAGACCTATTGTTATTTTTCACATCATAGAACATCGTAGAGTCTAGACATGAGCACTCCTGAAGACAAGCATAAAATTCCTACTTTTAAAATGCTTGGGATCTCTCTGTAACTTGTGTTTATGATCAAGGTTATGTTCATATCGCTACCACTATGTTCAGTCCATTTTTATCAGCTGATTATATGTTTTTAACCCACTCACCTATTTAATAGATATTTTGTTATTGTAATAAAGATTTGTATGTATTTTTTTTCATATACACTATATTACCGAAAGTATTGGGACGCCTGCCTTCACACGCACGTGAACTTTAATGACATCCCAGTGTTCGTTCGTAGGGTTCAATATTGAGTTGGCCCACCCTTTGAAGCTATAACAGCTTCAACTTTTCTGTGAAGGCTGTCCACAAGGTGTAGGCATGTGTCTATGGGAATGTTTGATTATTTTTCCAGAAGCGCATTTGTGAGGTCAGGCACTCATATGGACGAGAAGGCCTGGCTCGCAGTCTCTGCTCTAATTCATCCCAAAGGTGTTCTATCAGCTTGAGATCAAGACTCTGTACAGGCCAGTCAAGTTCCTTCACCCCAAACATTCTCATCCATGTCTTTATGGACCTTGTTTGTGCACTGGTACGCAGTGATGTTGGAACAGGAAGGGGCCATCCACGAACTGTTCCCACAAGAGTTGGGAGCATGAAATTGTCCAAAATGTCTTGGTATGCTGATGTCTTAAGAGTTCCCTTCACTGAAACTAAGGGGCCAAGCCCAACCCCTGAAAAACAACCCCATACCATAACCCCCCCTGCACCAAATGATTTGGACCAGTGCACAAAGCAAGGTCTATAAAGACATGGATGAGCGCATTTGAGGTGGAGGAACTTGCCACAGAGTCCTGACCTCAACCTGATAGAACATCTTTGGTATGAATTAGAGTGGAGAGTAGGAGCTAGGCCTTTTCGTCCACATCAGTGCCTGACCTCACAAATGCGCTTCTGGAAGAATGGTCAAACATTACCATAGACACACTCCCAAACCTCATCCTAGAAGAGCGGAAGCTGTTATAGCTGCAAAGGGTGGGCCAACTCAGAAATGAACCCTACAGACTAAGACTGTGATGCCATTAAAGTTCATGTGTGTAAAGGCAGGTGTCCCAATACTTTTGGTAATATAGTGTATATCCACGTCTTGGAGTTCATTTGTGCTGCCAACAAATAGTCCTGTATTTTCCTTATTGAAAGGTATGTGTTCTTCTCTTCATTATTGTAATCAAGGCACTCCCACCACTCCACCGTGGTTCTAGTTGTTGGATCTTGGTTGGTTGGTATTGAAATGTAATTTTCAGCTAATGCTTTGCCCCTTTTACTGTTTTAATAAACATTCATTATTTTATTCTACGGGCACAAAATCTCTATCTTTGCTACAAATAAAAAATAATAAAGTTACATACACCAAAAACATAATGAGAGATTGTCAGGCAAATTGACATATCTCTAAAACCTCGAAAAGAAAACCTTTCACCAAGTGGTCTTAAGCTGCTAAGCAGAAGGTATTAAAATCAAATACTGTATATTTAAATTAAAGTATAAAAAAAGCATTAAAAAATTGGATTTTTAAATAGTTAAAAAAAACAAATACTGTACGCTCAAATTAAAGTTTAAAAAAGCATCCAAAAAATTGGATTTTTAAATAGTTAATGTTCCTTTTGACTATTGACTTTTTCTTTTCTCTCTCAATGTCTGTAATGTCTCGTACTGTCAATAAACTGTAAATTTCTCAACATTAAAGTACATCTTCTGAAACGTTGAATTTTGACCTGGCAACTTCATTTGTGTGCAGAAAATTGCCTCCGGGATATGAGGATTAACATAAGGCAGAAAAGACACTTTTGTCAATCTACTGGGTACATATTGCAGAATATACAGTGTAGCAATTAACTATCCTGGACAGGTAATTAGAAACGAGGTACAAATTGTGTTAAATTATTTTGTGATCAAATAAAAGTTTATTCTTAATGTAGTCAATAAGGAATTTCTGTTCAGTTGACTCCAAATTTTGAATCCCTTACTTTTCATTGGTCCTAAACCAAAGTGGTGGAGTGCATTTACAAAGTTTGGTCAATTCAGAGTTTTTTGTCATTCCCACAAACTGTACTATGAGATGTGGTAGAAAATTTCTGCCTATACCTTGAACACTCCAAATTGTGTCTGGTGATATGCTGTAGTTTCCAGACACCTAATCCTTGCTGTATTAAATGCAGAGTTTGAACACAGTTTAAGTCATATGGACCAGTCATCATTCAACTTTTACTGATCCATTGTCTAAAAAAAACTGACAACAGTAAAATAAAATAGGTTTGGTTACATGGTTAATACAGTCTAGCCAATCACAAGACAAAAATGACTTTACAAGCCCTAATGATGTTACAGCCCTTATATTGCCTGCTCGATTCATTGCCTTCCCAGATTAGCTGCACAGAAGAAATCTTTATTTCTATGAAAGTACTCCCTACTTGCCACTATGAGAGACAAATATGGGGGATTTGCCATTGATACCTGGCGGTATAAACAACTTTAGCATTTTTTCTCTACTTAAGCAGGCACCATTTGTGCATGTCATCCTTTACAATTTGACCTGTTCTGATCAAGCTCCAATATCAGGCATGATTTTAGTCTTATACAAATTATTACCTACTGATATAAATGGCATAAAACTGACTCATATTAGAGGATGGGAATGCAACCTACAGTGTAACCTCTCTGAAGTGCAATTGCAACACCTCTATTAATTGACACACTATAGCTTCATAGACACAAGAAAACAACTACAGATTGGTAAGAGAGAAGTAGGGCTAAAGCTCTTTTGAGACTACTTCTCCTATACTGTAGGTCACAGGAGTGCAAGGTGGGGGACAGCTGCAGCTAGGATTGGTCATCTAGGTGAGTATGTGTGTTTGTTTTTTTTAAAGCCATACTTCTCTTTTAATACCAATCTATTGAAAATGGACACAAGTCCTTACTAGGAACGATTGGATGAAGAAAGTAGCAGATATTATGGACCCGGAGTAATGGATATTGGTAGAGATAAACATGAAAGCTTTTAAGTGGTTGTAAACCCACTTTGAAAAAAAAACAAAAACTAACACCTGCAAGACAAAGGCATAATGAGCTAGTATGCATAGCATACTAGCTCATTATGTAATACTAACCTGAGATCAAAGCCCCCGCTGCGGTGCCCGTACACAGCACCAGCCGGCAACATCACTCCTGGATGTTACTTCTGGTTACTTCCACGTGGTAATGGCACACTCACTGAAGCAACGGCACATGCGTGCCATTGCTTCAGTTGGCTTCAATGCGCATGTGCCGATGATATCGGCAACCTGCAAATACAGGGGGATATATCCTGGGTAGCTACAGGTAAGCCTATTATAGGCTTACCTGTAGCAAAAAGTGGTCTGTAATGCCCTGTACACACGACTGGTTTTGCCATCGGTTTTTCCGACAGAGTTCTGATGGAATTCCGATCAAGCTGTCTTGCATACACAGAGTCACACCAAATTCCAACCGTCCAGAACGCGGTGACGTACAACACGTACAACGGGACTAGAAAGTGGAAGTTCAATATCCAGTAGCCAATAGCTTCTGTCTCGTACTTGCTTCAGAGCTTGTGTCGTTTTTGGTGCGTCGGAACAGCATACAGATTAGCGGTTTTTACGAGAGTAATTTTTTCTGTCGGAAAAATATAGAACATGTTCTCCATCTAAGTCCGTCTGAATTTTCGACAGAAAAAGTCTGATGAGGCATACACACGGTCAGAATATACGATATACAGCTCCCATCGGACTCTTTCTGTCTGAAATTCCGCTCGTGTGGACGCAGCATAAGGGTTTACAACCACTATAACAAGATATGGGCTACCTGGGTGCACTACACCTTAGGGATAGACAATATACAAGCCAGTCATGTGGTTCCCCCCTGTAGGAGGAGCCTTGGGTGGTCAGCTAACATAAGAGCTTGGGGTCTTATCAGTCTTTCTTTTCTAATTTTTTTCCTTGCCCCTCCTGCATTTTAAATACTAGTTCTCAGGGATTAGTTGCTTGTGTGATGGAAATTAGCTAATGAGTCGATGTCCTACCAAGACCTTTTTAGGTTCCGATGCTCATTGTATAACTTTATTGTTTGTGTCTGGAGTACAGTAGTTAACTAGGGGTGCAGACCATGCCCCATTACACCTCTCACCACCCTCCTCTTTGGAGTAACTTGTTTGTCAACCAAACCGTCACTTACCGATTGAATCTCTTGAGAATGATATTCATAGTATTACTGGCTAGTTAAAGTGACAATAACCTATGTCACAGCCTATGCTTTTTCTCAATACCATAACCTTGCATGCTTAGTGTTCATATATTGTACATTTACGTTTTACAGCCCTTCTCCTTATTGTTTTGCAATGTGGCAGTCTCAATCAATTGCATATTATGATGTGAAACAATATGATATGTGAAACATCCCATCTGTTTTAATACTCCATTATTCTTCTACTTTCCGCATTCCACAAAGAATGTGTCAATGTTATGTATCTTTATTGTAAAATTCTTAAATAATGATGATATTAAAAAAAGGTTGAGCTGTAGTTCAGCTTCAATTTGTTAGTGTATTTAAAGTGTTACTAAACCCAGGACCCTGCATTCATTATATCTGGTTTCCCATAGTACACAGAACATGGAAATGCAATTCTTTTAGTAAATATAAATTGCTAAAAACCTTTTCTCATCAGCAGTTATAGCATCTTATGACTTCTATCAGGGTATGGTTAAAGCTTGTAGGAGGAGATGTCATTCTACTCTGACTGTCCTATGAAGCTACAGAACCCCTGACTCTCTGTCTGGACAGTGCTGATTGGCCCTGTGCTGATCACATGCATCCTCCAAAAAAGGAAAAGAAAATCTCTAGTAATACACACCAAACTGAGCAGGTGCCCCCAAGGCTCTGTTCCATCAGGAGGTGGACTGGGGACTGTGGAAGAAGGGGAGGATCAGAGAAGACAGGATCAAGCAGCCTTTGGGAGGGATTTACCCCTTAGGTTCTATAGTGAGTATAACAAGCATGCTTTACTGCATAGACAGACTGATTTTACTGTTGTGGGTTTAAGTCTGCTAGTGCATCTAACACTCCCCTCCACCCTAGTTTGACACTGTCATTGTCCAAAGGTGTCTCTGTTGCTCCTTCATCCAGAGTGTAGGCATCTTAATACTGGAGGAGTGTTACTGCCAACATCACGAGGTGAAAACAGAGGCAAAAAAGCCTAAAAAAAAGAAAACAAATGCAGTCATTATATTTCATTATTAGTAAGCTACAATATATAAGATTTTTGGCTTTGAGTTTATTACCACTTTAACCACTTCAGCCCCGGAAGCATTTTCCCCCTTAATGACCAGGCCATTTTTTGTGATATGGCAACGCGCCGCCTTAACTGACAATTGTGTGGTTGTGCGATGCTGTACCCAAACAAAATGTATGTCCTTTTTTACCCACAAATAGAGCTTTCTTTGGTGTTATTTGATCACCTTTGCGGTTTTTATTTTTTGCGCTATAAACAAAAAAAGACCAACAATTTTTTTTAAAAAACTATTTTTTTTTTACTTTCTGCTATAATACATATCCAAAAAAATATTTTAAAAAAATGAATTTATTCCTCAGTTTAGGCCGATAAATATTCTTCTCATAGCAAAATGTTGTATGGGGCCCCCCTGCAAACAGCCCCCCCTCCCCCAGGTGCCCTAGTGTCAATGCAGCGTGAGCTGTGCCACATACAGCGTGACCTGTGCACAATGCAGCGTGACCTGTGCCCAATACAGCGTGACCTGTGCCCCATACAGCGTGACCTGTGCCCCATGCAGCGTGACCTGAGCCCCATGCAGAGTGACCTGTGCCCCATACAGCGGTACCTGTGCCCAATACAGCGTGACCTGTGCCCCATGCAGCGTGACCTGTGCCCCATGCAACATGACCTGTGCCCAATGCAGCGTGACCTGTGCCCCATACAGCATGACCTGTGCCCCATACAGCCTGGTCTGCCTGTGCCCCATACAACATGACCTGTGCCCCATACAGCGTGACCTGTGCCCCATACGGCATGACCTGTGCCCCATACAGCCTGATCTGCCTATGCCCCATACAGCCTCAACTATGCAGAGGAAGAGGTAAGCCACCCGGATCAGCAGAGAGCGGGATTGCCCGCTGTAATAGCTTTCATTTGAATTTCCCGTCTTCCCGGGGCTCATCATCACATAGCCCCACCTCTTGGGCCGACACCTTTGATGACGTCACATATCCCGCATTGAATCAGCGTTCTGTCTATCAAAGGCGCCGGGCCAAGAGGTGGAGCTATGTGACGTGAGCCCCGGGAACACTGGAAGTTCTAATGAAAGCTATTACATCGGGCAATTCAGCTCTCTGCTGATACGGACAGCTCGCCTCTTTCTCTCCTCTCTCTTCCCCTGGCTGGGAGACTGTGCCGGCGGTGCTCTCATCCTCACTGGGCCCCACTCGGCTGCGGGCCCCATAGCGCCCGCATGGGTCGCTATGGTAGTAGTTACGCCCCTGAGTAGATCTCTGTCATATCATCTCATAGAACGGGGAATTGCCTTGTTTACATAGGCAGTTCCCCGTTCTGCCTCTCCTCACCACGATTGCGGGTCGCCGGCGGACATCAAGCCCGCAGGACCCACGGGCACGCTCCTGCTGCATGATTTGCATGTGCGTCCGCTATCCTACTGGCATGGACAGACGTACAGGTAAACTGGTTCGCGCAGTGGTTAAGCAAAAGTAAACCCAATCTGATTTTCAGCTTTTCCATTTGAACATCTAGCGTGTTCTTTGCTATTAAATTGAAGGACCATTTATGCACATAAATCTGTAAGTTTATATAAGACACCGAAAATAAAATATGACATCATCTTGTTGGTCACCATTAGATTAAATTTTAGGCAACGCAGCAGCACAACTTTATTCTGTCCAGTTTACTGACATATACATACTCATCCCCACTCTGTCTACATTCAGCTTAATTAGTGCTGTCACATTATACACAAAATATGTATGAAGGAGAACAGTGTATCAGTGCTATAATTGTCATGAAGGGTTTTCGTAAGGCTAGAACAAAAGCCTGCATCTCCTATCATGGCACATAATTCTTCACAGATAATTATCCCTCTGTTCTCTTCATATTGTCAATATTATAATGAAGACAAATTGGCACAGAAAGGAGGCCATTCATGCACTGCTTTAATTATGTAATCATGATAATTGTAACACCGAGGTGGAAGGTTTACACAAGTTATGTTTGTCAGTTCATTTCCATAAATATCCCTTTAGTTCAGCAATCCCCTGGGTTGTACTCAACTTGTAGATCTGGATGCATAATTAGTTAATTTGTGTTTGTTGCACATTTCATGACACTATTTAACTGTTTCTGGCCAATGGATGTTTATCAACTTGAAAAAGTATTCACACCCCTTGAAATTTTCCACATTTTGTCATGTTACAACCAAAAACGTAAATGTATTTTATTGGGATTTTATGTGATAGACCAACACAAAATGGCACTTAATTGTGAAGTGGAAGGAAAATGATAAATGGTTTTCAACATATTTTATAAATAAATATCTGAAAAGTGTAGCATGCATTTGTATTCAGCCCCCCTGAGTCAATACTTTGTAGAACCACCTTTCAATACAGCTGCACGTCTTTTTGGGTATGTCTCTACCAGCTTTGCACATCTAGAGAGTGATATTTTTGCCCATTTTTTTTTTGTCAAATAGCTCAAGCTCTGTCAGATTGAATAGAGAGTGTCTGTGAACAGCAATTTTCAAGTCTTGCCACAGTGTCTCAATTGGATTCAGGTCTGGACTTTGACTGGGCCATTCTAATGCCCCGTACATGCGGTCGGACATTGATCGGACATTCCAACAACAAAATCCTAGGCTTTTTTCCGACGGATGTTGGCTCAAACTTGTCTTGCATTCACACGGTCACACAAAGTTGTCGGAAAATCCGATCATTCTGAACACAGTGACGTAAAACACATACGTTGGGACTATAAACGAGGCAGTAGCCAATAGCTTTCATCTCTTTATTTATTCTGAGCATGCGTGGCACTTTGTGCGTCAGATTTGTGTACACACGATCGGAAATTCCGACAACGGATTTTGTTGTCGGAAAATTTTATAGCCTGCTCTCAAACTTTGTGTGTCGGAAAATCCGATGGAAAATGTGTGATGGAGCCTACACACAGTCAGAATTTCCGACAACAAGGTCCTATCACACATTTTCCGTCGGAAAATCCGACCGTGTATATGGGGTATAACACATGAATATGCTTTGATCTAAACCATTCCATTGTAGCTCTGGCTGTATGTTTAGGGTGGTTGTCCTGCTGGAAGGTGAACCTCCACCCCAGTCTCAAGTCTTTTGCAGACTCTAATGCCACGTACACATGTTCGGTTTTTCCGACGGGAAATGTTGGATGTGAGCTTGTTGTCGGAAAGTCTGACCGTGTGTATGCTTCATCGAACATTTGCTGTCGGACTTTCCACCAACAAATGTTTGCTAGCAGGTTCTCAAATTTTCCGCCAACAAAACTTTGTTGTCGGAAAGTCCGATCGTGTGTACATAAGTCCGTGCACAAAAGTTCACGCATGCTCGGAATCAAGTACGAGCCAGAAACGCTTGGTCTTGTAAAACTAGCATTCGTAATGGAGATATCACATTCGTCAAGCGGCAAATTATGAAATTTCTCAATGCAGTGCATTCTCTTCTTCTTTATAATGCTATAATAATGAAGTTGCTTTGCTGCTGATATTCACAGAGTTATGACAAATGTATTTTTTATTATTTATCGTGATCTCTTGAAAAATATTTGTTTTTGTTGTTTTTTTTCTCGTGATCTCCGTAATTTTTTTTGTTGTTTTGTGTGTCAAGTTACCACAACATTATTATTATCTTGTATTTTTGAACATCAAAAATACAACTATGTTGGTCTCCCTTGTTAATCTAACATTGTATTTTTGAAATGTACCTGCCTACTCACAAATAAACTGTCCTTTTTGAAGTAAAACACATAGCCAAGTATTTGTCCAAAAATAATTAGAAATCTAATAGGGGTCATAACAATATAAAGAGGAAGGCAATGCTGGAGAAACAGTTGGAATGGTGAAGCCTTCATACCCCAGAGCAGACATCAATTATTTGACTGTCAAAATTGGTAACCTGAGGAGTCCATTTAATAGGGAGTACAATACAGTCCAGGACTGCGAGAGATTGGGAGCAGCAGCAGATGGCATATATATCCCAAGGCTGTGGTCTTACAACAGCCTGCATTTTTTGCCAGACCACACCAAACCCAGGCCATCACTCTCAACGCTACCTTCAACGCTTCCGTCCATGCTGCTGTGGTGGGTTGCTTGGCTGTGGTGTTGGTGGTGTTGCTGGAGGTGGTGGAGGAGTATGGTAAAACTCACACAGGTGGGTTTGAGTTGTTAGTTCACCCCTCGCTCCCTTGTTTAGGGCCTGCAGAATGATTTCCTCACAGATCGTGCAATCTCCTCCATGTGTTCGAACTTGCTTGCTGTGACACAGCCAAATGCCTCGTGGCCACCAGGGGTCATGTTAAGTGCCGCAGTAGCCTGGCTAAGGAAAACAGTCACAGACTCCTCCAGGTTCCTGGCCTTCCTGGTCCTTTTGGTTGGAGGGCAGAGGGGCAGAACCTGGGATTTCGTCAGGCTGCTTACCACTGCCACCTCCCGGCTGAGACTTGCCTGTGTATGAAAATGGTACATAGTTTTAGTTTTTTGGTCATCAATCACACACAATTTTGAGCTCATGACTGTTGCAAATTGAATTTTACCAATTAGAAAAGACTATCCTTCTGACCCCAGCATTTTTCATTCTTGTCCCAATCATTTTTGGCTACTACTGTCTATTGATATGTAAACCACTTGTTAAATCAGAAATTAGTGATCACTAACATCTAGTTAACATCATTCAATTTTTGACAAGAAATATGTTCAACAATGCTATACCTGGGTGAAGCTGGGCTCCTCCACATCTTCTTCCTGGGTGGAAGGCTCAGGTTGGACCTCAGGAGCCTCAGCTGATGTGGAAGGAAGTGTTGAAGGAAGTGTAAATAGTGATGGCCTGGGTTCCGTCTGGTCTGACAAAAAACGCAGTCTGTCGTAGTACCACAGCCTGGGTACATATACGTCATCTGTTGCTGCTCCGGATCTCATAGAATCCTGGACCTTCTTGTGCTCCCTATTATATTTTCTCCTCAGGCTACCAATTTTGGCCTTCAAATAGTTGATGTCTGCCGTGGGATACACCTGCTTCACCAATTCCAATAGTTTATCCAGCGCTGCCTTCCCTTTTGCTT
The DNA here is from genome assembly GCA_037952925.1 of Lithobates clamitans. Classification (NCBI taxonomy): domain Eukaryota; kingdom Metazoa; phylum Chordata; class Amphibia; order Anura; family Ranidae; genus Lithobates; species Lithobates clamitans. The sequence continues at coordinate 3,123,498 of JBBGZY010000053.1, read as the reverse complement.
GTTTGAGTAGTCCCTGCTTTGGACTTGCCAGAGATATGGCAGTTCCCTGTACATTGTATAAATAAAATTTCGCGCAAACACATTAATTGCTGGTGTGACAAATAAATAGTGCAGAACCAAAACCATAAAGTGTCCAATAATAATAACAACGTGTAAAATTGGCTAGATGGTATATTTCCACATACCGTATATACTCGAGTATAAGTCGAATTTTTCAGCACATTTTTTTGTGCTTAAAGTGCCCCCCTCGACTTATACTCGAGTCAAGCACTTTTCTGCAGCAAAAAATTTCATTTTCCGAACCGACTTTGGGGCCCCGTATCTCAGGGCCACTTAGTGCTAGGAATTTGGTGTGCAAACCCAGTGGAACTGGTACCATAACATATCCAAAGATGAAGTTCCTAGCTCTAAGTGGCCCTGAGATACGGGCCCCAAAATCGGTTCGGAAAATGTCATTCTCTGCTGCAGAAAAGAGCTTGACATTTTCTGAACCAACTTTGGGGCCCCATATCTCAGGGCCACTTGGTGCTGAGAACTCCAAATTTGGTGTGCAAACCCAGTGGAACTGGTACCATAACATTTCCAAAGCTGGGTTTCCTAGCACTAAGTGGCCCTGAGATACGGGGCCCCAAAACTGGTTCGGAAAATGTCATTCTCTGCTGCAAAAAAGTGCTTGACATTTTCTGAACTGATTTTTGGGGCCCTGTATCTCGGAGCCACTTGGTGCTAGAAACCCCAGCTTTGGAAATGTTATGGTGCACTGGGTTTGCATACCAAATTTGGGGTTCTTAGCACTTAGTGGCCCCGAGATATGGGGCCCCACATTCAGTCAACTGTGTCCATCTGCAGCAATGTCATTTCGGGACCCTTTGGGTTCAGAGACCCCAAATTTTGGCTGCAGCTAGGGGGCATCTAGGAACCCGTAACTACCGAGTTTGAAGTTCAGGGGACCTATGGCTGCAAATGGGCACAGTGAGGCATGCAAATGGGAACAGTGATGCTGCAAGTTGGCATTGTTGACCCTCTTTTCCACTTACAGTAGCTGTGCATTTCTCACCCTCGTCTTATACTCGGGTCAATACGTTTTTCCCATTTTTTTTGTGGTAAATTAGGGCCTCGACTTATACTCGGAACGACTTATACTCGAGTATATACGGTATATTCAAAGATTAGATGGTTTCCTTCCCTTGAGACAGGTCTCCCATTGCCCTTACCTTAAAGGGCTTAAGATAAAGCCTTGATGTAGATACAAGTGATGGTCTGGGAGTGTCTGGAGTCTGTCCCCTGGTGGTGGTTCCCGGTGTGTTGATGCTCAAAATCCTTCTAAACAGGGACGATTCCGGATCCTAAGCTCCAGCCCAACCAAGTGGGGAAAAAAGGGGAGGAAAAGAAAGGCTTCTGATGGTGTAGTACGTTAAAAAATATTTTTATTGTACCATAAAAAATTTTCCAAACATTGGATAAAAATCACTACACACTGTGGATACAGTGTGCAGCGGTGACAGGTAAAGATGGCGGCGGGACGCCGGCACCTAGTACAAAACTTCCGGTTCACACTGTCAGCTTCTGGGTGAGAACAGTGTGTAATCTCGTGTGGAATGGTTGACGGGATCCTACACGTTACGTCACGTGACCTCGTGACTTCATCAGGGATTCTGATTGGTCGATACCTCCGTGACTTTATAGTTAGTAACCGGAAATTGTTTCGACGCCATGTTTCTGTAGTCTATGTAGTCTAATGGCATCAAAGAGTGTTGTCCTGTCGAATGTTGAAAAGCTAGCATACTGTGCGGTTTTAAAATGAATCCATAATGAGGTGTTGATAAACATGTAATCGAATGTGATTCAAAAGTGCAAAGAGTGCTTTAAATATATATTAACTGGAATGAGGTGCGTTAAGCTGATGGGTTGACATACTGCCATCTTGTGGTGGAAAGGTACTGTGTTAGTATACACATATCTGAAGGCAGTGATAAAGTGTCTCGCTGTGCTATTAAAGTAATTAATATCCTAAATGAGCAAAAATACAAAAATTAGAATGTGAATAATAAAAAGATTAATTAATATGACGGTAAAAAACGTAAAATTCCTAGTGAATATAAATGAATTGCATAAAGTAGATTAAATTCATTAAGGGTGCTGCCATCATGTGGTTAAAAATTAAATTGCAATCCTCAATCGTTCTTTAAAAGATTACATGAAATATGGTCTGATAATATACTCAAAGCATCCAATAAATTGCAAATTTCACTAAGACGATGAATGCTAGATGGTTCGAGCTATTAAAAATAAAAATAAACCAAGGGGAGAATAATAATTAAAAATCAGTTTGTCCCGGAAAGTTGGCACAAGGTTTACAATAGTAAAATCAGATAATAAAACAATGCATTAATAATCACTGATAAAGCAATTTAGGTCAAAGTCTATGTTTAACCCATTCAGTGCTAAGGTATTCATTTTGTATATCCACTGAGATTCCTTTTGACTAAGATCGCGGATTTTGTGACTACCTCTCCATGCCTTTTGGTAGCGTTCTATTCCCCAGAACGTCAATTCAGCTGGGTTACTGTTGTGGACCTCGGCAAAATGTCTCGAGACATTATGTTTCGGGTACTTGTTTATTATATTTTGTACATGTTCCTTTACCCTGACTTTTAGGGCTCTTTTGGTCCTTCCCACGTATTGCAAATTGCATGAGCATTGCAAGACATATATGACCCCCTCTGTGTGACAGCTAATAAAATCTTTGATCGGGTGTGTGTGTCCTGTATTAGTTGCAACAAACTCGGTTTTCTTACTTTGAAATTTTCTCGATCTTTGGCATGCAAAACAGTACTTACATGGAAAAAAACCTTTTCCATTAAAGAAAGAAAACTGATTGGTGGAAGGGGGTTCCACTATGTTTTTAACTATTATATCTCGTAGTGTGGTAGCTCTCTTGTAAATAATGAGTGGCTTATCCGGTAGTATATTTTTCAGATGTCTATCTTCTTTTAAGATGTGCCAATGTTTCTTTATTATTTTTTCTATGTCCTTGTGTTGGACATTGAAACTCAAGATTAATGCCGGTGCCTCAAATGACCTGGTGGATTTTTTTTGGGAGTGTAACATTGTTGTCCTGTCCAGAGATTGAACTAGCGAGATTTGTTTATTGATGAAATTAGGAGTCATATCCTTTTTCCAAGAATCTTTGTCCGACCACATTTGCTTGTATTTTGTAGTCCGATTCTTTCGTGCAGTTACGTTTGATTCTGATTAGTTGCCCTTTTGGTATGTTAAAAAGCCATGGTTTGTGATGGCAACTTGTAATGGGTAAATAACTGTTTCTAGATACCTCTTTAAAATGAGTTTTAGTGATCAGTTGGTTATTTTCGATGATGATATCTAGGTCTAAAAATTGGATCTGTTTATTATCAATCTTCCAAGTAAGAGAGATGTTTTTGTCATTCTGGTTGAGTGTTGTTAGGTATTGTTCTAGTGACTCCGTTCCACACAATTATAATGTCATCTATAAATCTTTTGTAAAGTTCTAGTTGGCATGGGGTGTTGCTAAAGACCGTTTCGTCCTCCCATTGTGCCATAAAGGCATTAGCCACACTAGGGGCATATTTGGCTCCCATGGCAATTCCTGTTGTTTGTTTATAGAATTCTTGGTGGTGCCAGAAGTAATTATTTTGGAGGGAGAAGTGGATACACTTGATTTAGAACTTACGTTGTATACGATGTAGACTGGAAAACTGTTTTAATACCCATTTGGTGGCTTCACACGCTTGGTGGTGTTTGATACTGGTATATAAAGAACTCACATCGGCTGTGGCCAATAGGGTTCTTCCTTCGAGGACAGTTGGTGAATCCAGTAGTTGTAAAATGTGTTTCGTAAGTAGGTAGGCTTTGGTACGTTGAACGGCTGGTTGAATGAAATTATCTATATATTCGCCCAATCTGGCTGTTGCTGAATTTATGCCGTTCACAATAGGTCTTCCTGGTGGATTTACGCTATCTTTGTGTATCTTTGGAACCGTATAAATTACTGGTATTCTGCACAATTCAGGTACCAGGTACTTGGCTTCTTTATTATTGAGTATTGATTTTTTGACTCCCTTCTGGATTAGTTGTTCGAGTCCTCGTTTAATTTGTAACGTAGGATTTCTCTGTAGTTTGGTGTATGTGGACTCATCGGAAAGTTGGCGATCAATCTCTTTTAAATAGTTGTCTTTATTTTGTAACACTACTCCTCCTCCCTTGTCGGCTGGCCTTATTACAAGGTCTTTTCTTCTAGTTAATGCTTGTATGCCCTTCTTGATGTGAGCTGGATTTTTAATATTTTTTATTTTTAGTTGATCCAATTCCTTTAAGACTAAATCTTTAACGCGTAGGATCCCGTCAACCATTCCACACGAGATTACACACTGTTCTCACCCAGAAGCTGACAGTGTGAACCGGAAGTTTTGTACTAGGTGCCGGCGTCCAGCTGCCATCTTTAGCTGTCACCGCTGCACACTGTATCCACAGTGTGTAGTGATTTTTATCCAATGTTTGGAAAATTTTTTATGGTACAATAAAAATATTTTTTAACGTACTACACCATCGGAAGCCTTTCTTTTCCTCCCCTTTTTTCCCCACTTGGTTGGGCTGGAGCTTAGGATCCGGAATCGTCCCTGTTTAGAAGGATTTTGAGCATCAACACACCGGGAACCACCACCAGGGGACAGACTCCAGACACTCCCAGACCATCACTTGTATCTACATCAAGGCTTTATCTTAAGCCCTTTAAGGTAAGGGCAATGGGAGACCTGTCTCAAGGGAAGGAAACCATCTAATCTTTGAATATATGTGGAAATATACCATCTAGCCAATTTTACACGTTGTTATTATTATTGGACACTTTATGGTTTTGATTCTGCACTATTTATTTGTCACACCAGCAATTAATGTGTTTGCGCGAAATTTTATTTATACAGTTTATTTTGATGGTGATTCAGTGAGCACTATTTGATTTTGCAGCATCACTCCTATGTTCTTACACACATCCTGTCTATTTAGTAGCGCAGAGGTCCCAACACTTTAATACTAGTTCCCTGTACATGTCTAGGAATTTTGGCAGGAAGTGCGGGTCTGTGAATGTCAGGCTAAACTCTCCTAATCTTGTCCCAATATAGGCCTTGATCTATAAGCAGTATAGGCCACTAACCACTGATGCCCCAAGTTACAATTGTACATTCGTTTGCATGATCGGTGCTTACAATCCTTCATCCTCCACTCACAGATCGTACGTACGACGCGCGCGTGTTATGCTTTATGTACACTGCGCATGCATCAAACTCCACTCCTGTCCTTTTTTCTAGTGTATTCCCCGCCTCTTCTCTGTGGGAGAGCACATGGCAGTGGGAGAGCACATGGCGGAGACACAGGAGGTGTCGATGGGGGATCGATGGATGTGTTTTGGGGGGTGCAACCCCTTCCTCTCACCTACTTTAGTTTTGAGGAAGGGGTTGCACCCACAAAACACGCACATTGATATCCCATGATGGCAGATAGCACATGTTGACAAACTGTGTGTTTTGTGGCTTTAGAAAAATATATGTAGGGAAAAGACACACATTTTATGCATGGGGTCATGAGGGAAATCCACATTTTGAGTCCCAATTTGTGTACATCTTCAAAATTTGGCTTTTACAGGGGTGAGATCACCCCATCTGAGGAAGGCAAAATCAACACAGTTTTGACATACTGTACATAATGTCTCATATGGCCTTCACTTTATCAAAGTTGAACTTTGTAAGTTCCTGAGTTGGGGATGTGTATGTTATGGTTTTAAACATGCCTATTTAGCCACAAAAAAGGCTATATACTGTCAAACATACATGTTATACACCAAAGATGTTGGTTTGTTAAAAAACCCTTTTATCACGCACATATGAATGTGCTTGGAGTAAAATGTTTTATACTCAACAATGTGTGGCTTCTTCTTTCAATGCTCAATACCAGTGTTTTTAGTAAGTTGGTGTAGTTACAGTGACAATGTGGGTTATTTACTGAAGGCAAATCCACTCCATTGTAGTGCAAAGTGGATTTGCCTTTAGTAAATAACCCCCACTGTGCTGTAAAATTTGCCAAAATCAGGCCATTTTAGGGACTCCAAGCAATTAATTCAAGGAGTTGAAAAAGATGCATATTTTTATCATTAATAGATTGCATACATAGCAGACCCATAGCACAACATAATAGTTAGCTGAAGAAGATATTGTCACCTCATGTATCAAATAAGTTACGTTTGCACTATTGAAGAAAATGGGCAACAATAAAAGGCCATTGGAGAATAGGGATGAGCTTCGAGTTCGAGTCGAACTCATGTTCTACTCGAACATTGGCTGTTCGCAAGTTCGCCGAACAGCGAACAATTTGGGGTGTTCGCGGCAAATTCGAATGCCGCGGAACACCCTTTAAAAGTCTATGGGAGAAATCAAAAGTGCTAATTTTAAAGGCTTATATGCAAGTTATTGTCATAAAAAGTGTTTGGGGACCCGGGTCCTGCCCCAGGGGACATGGATCAATGCAAAAAAAAGTTTTAAAAACGGCCGTTTTTTCAGGAGCAGTGATTTTATTAATGCTTAAAGTCAAACAATAAAAGTGTAATATCCCTTTAAATTTCGTACCTGGGGGGTGTCTATAGTATGCCTGTAAAGGGGCGCATGTTTCCTGTGTTTAGAACAGTCTGACAGCAAAATGACATTTGGAAGGAAAAAACTCATTTAAAACTAGCCGCGGCTATTGCATTGCCGACAATACACATAGAAGTTCATTGATAAAAACGGCATGGGAATTCCCCACAGGGGAACCCCGAACCAAAATAAAAAAAAAAAAATGATGTGGGGGTCCCCCTAAATTCCATACAAGGCCCTTCAGGTCTGGTATGGATATTAAGGGGAACCCCAGCCAAAATTGAAAAAAAAAATTGACGTGGGGTTCCCCCTAAATTCCATACCAGACCCTTCAGGTCTGGTATGGATTTTAAGGGGAACCCCGCGCCAAAAAAAAAAAAAAAAAAACGGCGTGGGGTCCCCCTAAAAATCCATACCAGACCCTTATCCGAGCACGCAACCTGGCAGGCCGCAGGAAAAGAGGGGGGGACGAGAGTGCGGCCCCCCCCCCTCCTGAACCGTACCAGGCCACATGCCCTCAACATTGGGAGGGTGCTTTGGGGTAGCCCCCCAAAACACCTTATCCCCATGTTGATGAGGACAAGGGCCTCATCCTCACAACCCTGGCCGGTGGTTGTGAGGGTCTGCGGGCAGGGGGCTTATCGGAATCTGGAAGCCCCCTTTAACAAGGGGACCCCCAGATCCCGGCCCCCCCCCTGTGTGAAATGGTAAGGGGGTACTTACCCCTACCATTTCACTAAAAAACTGTCAAAAATGTTAAAAATGACAAGAGACAGTTTTTGACAATTCCTTTATTTAAATGCTTCTTCTTTCTTCTTTCTTCCTTCATCTTCTTCTGGTTCTTCTGGCTCTTCTGGTTCTTCCTCCGGCGTTCTCGTCCAGCATCTTCTCCGCGGCGTCTTCTATCTTCTTCTCCTCGGGCCGCTCCGCACCCATGGCATGAGGGGGAGGCTCCCGCTCTTCTCTTCATCTTCTTCTCTTCTTCATCTTCTTCTTCATCTTCTTCTTCTTCTTCCTTCTTCTCTTCTTCTCTTCTTCCTGTCTTCTGCGGGCCGCTCCGCAGCCATGCTGTGGCATGGAGGGAGGCTCCCGCTGTGTGACGGCGTCTCTTCGTCTGACGGTTCTTAAATAACGGGGGGCGGGGCCACCCGGTGGCCCCGCCCCCCTCTGACGCACGGTGACATGACGGGACTTCCCTGTGGCATTCCCCGTGACGTCACAGGGAAGTCCCTCAAGTCACCGTGCGTCAGAGGGGGGCGGGGTCACCGGATGGCCCCGCCCCCCGTTATTTAAGAACCGTCAGACGAAGAGACGCCGTCACACAGCGGGAGCCTCCCACCATGCCAGCATGGCTGCGGAGCGGCCCGCAGAAGACAGGAAGAAGAGAAGAAGAGAAGAAGGAAGAAGAAGAAGAAGATGAAGAAGAAGATGAAGAAGAGAAGAAGATGAAGAGAAGAGCGGGAGCCTCCCCCTCATGCCATGGGTGCGGAGCGGCCCGAGGAGAAGAAGATAGAAGACGCCGCGGAGAAGATGCTGGACGAGAACGCCGGAGGAAGAACCAGAAGAGCCAGAAGAACCAGAAGAAGATGAAGGAAGAAAGAAGAAAGAAGAAGCATTTAAATAAAGGAATTGTCAAAAACTGTCTCTTGTCATTTTTAACATTTTTGACAGTTTTTTAGTGAAATGGTAGGGGTAAGTACCCCCTTACCATTTCACACAGGGGGGGGGCCGGGATCTGGGGGTCCCCTTGTTAAAGGGGGCTTCCAGATTCCGATAAGCCCCCCGCCCGCAGACCCTCACAACCACCGGCCAGGGTTGTGAGGATGAGGCCCTTGTCCTCATCAACATGGGGACAAGGTGTTTTGGGGGGCTACCCCAAAGCACCCTCCCAATGTTGAGGGCATGTGGCCTGGTACGGTTCAGGAGGGGGGGGGGGCCGCACTCTCGTCCCCCCCTCTTTTCCTGCGGCCTGCCAGGTTGCGTGCTCGGATAAGGGTCTGGTATGGATTTTTAGGGGGACCCCACGCCGTTTTTTTTTTTTTTTTGGCGCGGGGTTCCCCTTAAAATCCATACCAGACCTGAAGGGTCTGGTATGGAATTTAGGGGGAACCCCACGTCAATTTTTTTTTTTAATTTTGGCTGGGGTTCCCCTTAATATCCATACCAGACCTGAAGGGCCTTGTATGGAATTTAGGGGGACTCCCACATCATTTTTTTTTTTTAATTTTGGTTCGGGGTTCCCCTGTGGGAAATTCCCATGCCGTTTTTATCAATGAACTTCTATGTGTATTGTCGGCAATGCAATAGCCGCGGTAGTTTTAAATGTGTTTTTTCCTTCAAAATGTCACTTTGCTGTCAGACTGTTCTAAACACGGGAAACATGCGCCCCTTTACAGGCATACTATAGACACCCCCCAGGTACGAAATTTAAAGGGATATTACACTTTTATTGTTTGACTTTAAGCATTATTAAAATCACTGCTCCTGAAAAAACGGCCGTTTTTAAAACTTTTTTTTGCATTGATTCATGTCCCCTGGGGGAGGACCCGGGTCCCCAAACACTTTTTATGACAATAACTTGCATATTAGCCTTTAAAATTAGCACTTTTGATTATTCATGTTCGTGTCCCATAGACTTTAACGGCGTTCGCGTGTTCGAACGAATTTTTTTCCTGTTCGCATGTTCTGGTGCGAACCGAACAGGGGGGTGTTCGGCTCATCCCTATTGGAGAACCTAGGAGACAGTTAAGAAACACAAGCAATAAATCAAATAAAATATGAGTTTAGTTTAAAAAAAAAAATATTTTAAAGAGCTTCCAGATTCTCTGGTATATCAATTGCCCCCCTTCCCACAAAGTACTCCACATAGCTTTGCCGTACTTTGCGGGCGCTTTGGGGGGGCAAGCCAGGACGGCCAGTTTCAAGCGCCATCATTGTTTCTGTGAGGGGTTTTTAAACTAGGTGATGGGGGGAGGGTCCAGAGGTAGAGATAGTCAGCGCGGAACATATTCCAGAGGGTAGTATTGGGGGCATTAGTGGTAGGTTGACCAAAGCACATAAACCCAAAGTAAGTATAGTAGCAAGTCCTAGTTGCAATCTTGGAACACCCAATAAAAGGATAATATGCGACCGGTCTAAACTACGTGGCATGTTCACCAATGCCAGGAGCCTGGCAAGCAAGATGGGTAAATTAGAGATACTGTTGTACGAGGAGGATTTGGATTTTGTGGGAATTCCAGAGACCTGGTTCAACAGCTCTCATGATTGGCTAGCAAACATTTAGGGGTATACCCTTTATCGCAAGGATAGAGAGGGTAAAAAAGGGGGAGGGGTATGCCTATATATCAAGAATAATGTACAAGTGAATGTGAGTGATGACATCACTAAGGGAGCTAGGGAGGAGGTGGAATCCTTATGGGTGGAGCTCCAAAAGGATGAAGCTAAAGGGAAAATAATACTGGGAGTATGCTATAGGCCCGCTAACCTGAGGGAGTAAGGGGAGACAGATCTCCTATCACAATTTGGAGTAGCAGCAAGGATGGGAAGTGTTATCATAATGGGGGATTTTAACTATCCAGACATAGACTGGGCGGAGGGAACCACGCTTTCATCTAAGGCTCGCCAGTTCCTAAATGTCTTGCAGGACAATTTTATGGGTCAGAGGGTATATGCACCAACTAGAAATAAAGCATTACTGGATCTACTGATTACCAACAATACAGACCTTATCACGGATGTGGAAATACTGGGCAATTTAGGTAACAGCGATCACAGGTCAATTGGCTTCAGTATAAATCACACAAATAGGAAACATAAGAGGAATACAAAGACACTGAATTTCAAAAGAGACAACTTCCCTAAACTATGAGCCTTGCTAGAAGGCATAAATTGGGATAAAATTTTAGGAACAAAGAACACGGAGGAGAGATGGGTTTGCTTTAAGAACAGATTAAATAAGGGCATTAGCCAATGCCATTTATTACCCATTGGGTAATAAATTTAAAAGAGTGAGCAAAAGTCCTGGATGGCTTAACTCTAATGTCAAAATGCATATAAAAGCAAAGGGTAAAGGAGAAGGCCTTCAAAAAATACAAGGTTGAGGGATCATCATCAGCATTCAGACCTTATAAAGAATGCAACAAGAAATGTAAAGGTGCAATAAGGACAGCTAAGATAGAACATGAAAGACACATAGTGGAGGTGAGCAAAAAAATCCCAAGAAATTCTTTAAGTATGTAAACAGTAAAAAAGGGAGGACAGACTATATTGGCCCCATAAAGAATGAGGAAGGACATCTGGTTACAAAGGATGGGCAGATGGCGAAGGTATTGAATTTATTCTTCTTCTCAGTCTTCACGAGGGAATCGGGGGGCTTCAGTAGCCAAAACTGCAGTATTTATCCTCATGACAAATCACAGGAAGCACCTCCGTGGTTAACAGAGGACAGAATTAAAATTAAGTGAAATCAACAAAAAGTCAAAATAAAAATCCAAATAAATGCAACTGAAGTGTTAGTCCACAGTGAAGTAGGTGCAAAAAATGCTTCACAAACTTGCATGAGTACAGTGACACCCCCTTTTGCATCCCCACTCACCAGAACAGGACGACCCCCAGCTTTGCAGTCCAGGGGTCACTTCAGGCCTGTAAATGATATCCCACACACATGGATTGATGCCAAAACATCAGATGGTGGATTGGTGTAAACATCAGATGATAGATTCCAATAGGAGGCTCGCAACAGGATATACAGGCACCCAGAAATGAAAAGAGGATGGACTAATAGTGAAGTACTGTTATAAAGGTTGATTCAATGCACATAGGGATTGATACTTACAAAAAGACGGATAAAAACAGGCATGGATATAGAACTGTAGATACAGGAAACAGCCGTTCATAGCGTGCGTTCCATAGACCGGAAGTGACGTCAAACCAGGAAATTATGTCAATGCATTTCGCCCTCCCTCAGGTTGTCATCCTCACACGGAGCCAGGAAAGACGTTGTATTGTCTTATGAAAATGTTCGTATTGTTAAGTAACCTCTTGACTTTAGACATGAGGCTAGCATGCCACAAAAAAACAGACATTCAGTAGTCTGAAAATCTGATCGTGTGTACGAGGCTTTATTCTGATATGTCTACAGAACTTTAGGAAAAAGGTACTTGAATCATTAGTAAACTTTGTGAATTTTTGAATAGTTTGAGGACCTTTTTGCTAAAGAGATCATACAATACTATCTTTGAGTTCATGATACCACATGTGACTTCTTTTTTATGTTCGTTTTATTTTTGCTATTCAACTGCATGGCCTGTCATGAAATGTAATATATGTCTATAGTAAAGTATCTGTAGTATACAGAGAGGAGTTAGTTTTGAGGATGTATTGATCACTTTGAAATCCGACATCTGCAAAGCTCCCATTAGCTTTATCTTGAGATGTCCATCTGTAAATCTTACAAAAGATCAATGTACGGACAAGCCTTGTGATTAAAGCTGATGCTTGGAGGTTTCTTCTCACCTTAAGGGATTTCTAATGGAAAAAAAACAGCACAATGCAAGTATAAAAAATGAGTACACCATGTCTAACATGTTCTTATTACCCAATCAATTGCTGTCCTTCGTAACTACTCCATTCGCTAATATGGTTTTTGGAATAATAAATAATAAAGTTTTGCATTCCCATATTAATATTTGTAAAAGTCTAGAAAAGTAAAGTATTACTAACTGTTTTTTTTTGAAGAGGCTGTAAATGTAAATTATCTCAGGAAATGATTATTTACACAATAGTACTTTTTAAATTGATAGCTTGTATTTTATTACCTGGCAGTGACCAGAGTCATATCCTGTTAGCCTTGTTTCTGACTGGCAGAATACTGCAGAATTATTGAAGAGAGAATGGAGAAGGCTGCAATAAGACAAGGAGAGAAATTAGATTCTCGGTGATGTAGAATGCAGTTGCTTGCAGGCTGTTCATTTCAAATGTATCTCTTTTGCACACAATCTAGCAAAATGCTATCTCAAGCCATTTCTCTCTTTCGTTCTTTCTCTCACAGGTAGTTTTTTTTTTTTGATCACCCCAACGGGCTGAACGATAAAAACAAAACTGAGTTGCTTGCTTAGTAACATCACATAGGACTGGCGGTTGGCTGACGATTTTCCAGCATTCCCAATCATGGACAGAAGATATAATCAAAGGGGTGAACAGCGCTGATCAGCAGACATAAATAGGACCCTCAAAGGCAAAGTAAAAATGTTTTATTATTGTTAAAAAAATAATAATAAAATGTTCACCAAGGCATACAGCAGTCAACTGATGGTCATGCAGAGACTTGGATTAAAAAACTGACAGTACCTGGAGGCTGGAGCAGCATGGATGACACAGGGGCTTAGGGAAACCCAGCACGAAGCTGGTGGACAAAGAACACAGGAGCAGCGCTGGTGGAGGGCCCGTCCAGGACCGTAAGGCCAGGGGTCCGATGAAGGGGGAACCAAACTGCAGGCACAGGAACTGTTGGGGCCAGTATACAGTGGCCGCTCGCACTGTGTACGAAGCCCGGAAGTGATGTCACAGCCTGGCAGAAGTCAGCCAAAAGAATCTGAAGAGTATGGGCAAACCCTGCTGCTGGAGCCAATTTGCCAAGGGAGCAAAGAGAGTCACACATCGCTGACTGGAGACACTACATGTTTCGGGGACATTCTCCTTCTTCAGCTTATTTTTTACCAATCATGGACAGGCTGCTATACACGCTGACCTAATGTCAGCCAGTTTCTGTTGAACCGGCAGATACTGTCCAATATTCAGCCCGTGTGTACTAAGCTTCTATATTTAATTACTGGATTTACCCTAAAGTGGTATTAAACCCAAAAGCAGACAATTACCAGTTCTTAGATGTGATGGCTGCATTCATTTTTATTTTTAGGCTTTCTTTCCTTTATTGACACCTGGTGATCCAGCCAAAAAGACTTTTGTTTTTCAGCAGAACAAGGTCTCCTGCAAATGTAGCAGTTAGAGTGGTGGGATGAACCATTTACCACTGACAGGAGTGTTTACAAATTATTAGATTTTATTTATTCATGTAAAAAGCTGTTGCTGTAACCACTTATGTAACTGCAGTGTGAGCTGGCATTTGGCTTCAGTTTTTTAGTGTTTCGAAATCTGCTAGTACATCTAACCCTCCCCTCCCCCCAGACTGACAATGCTGCTGTTCAAAGCAGCCCCTGTGCTCTTTCATCCAGAGTGGGGGCACTCTAATACAGGTGGTATGTTACTGTCCAGATCACCAAGTGAAAACACATGGAAAAGGCTAAAAAAAAAATGAATGCAGCCAGCACATCTAATGATCGGTAAGCTGCAATAAATTACATTTTTGATTTTGGGTTTAATACCCTTGCCACTTACTAACAGCAGTAAGCTTGTGTATGTAGGTTAAAAAAACCTAGAGAGAGAGGTGGCTTTTCCCGGTTTAGTCATCAGTTGCACATCACTCTCTATTGGGGTCAGCAAGAGGAACCACGGTGGTTTTGAGAGTAATGTCCTGTACACACGATCGGAATTTCCGTCAGAAAAACCTTGGATGGTTTTTCCAACATAATTCCGCTGAAGCTTGCCTTACATACACACGGTCACACAAAAGTTCTCTGAACTTTCAACCGTCAAGAACGTGGCGACATACAACACTACGATGAGCCAAGAAAATGAAGTTCATTGCTTCCGAGCATGCGTCGAATTGTTTCCGAGCATGCGCAGAAATTTTGTGCATCTGAATTGCTACAGACGATTGGAATTTCCGATAGGAACTTTTTCCGCCGGAAAAAATAGAGAACCTGCTCTCAATCTTTTGCTGGCAGAAATTCCGCCAGCAAAAATCCGAAGGAGCATACACACAGTCGGAATTTCCAACCAAAAGCTCACATCAGACTTTTGCTGGGGGAATTTCCGATCGTTTTTATGGAGTATAAGATGTTGAACAAGATCAGTAAGGGAAGCTCTGCTAAAAAGCAAAGTTTAGCTTAGCACTTCAACCTTCTAACAAAGCATCCAAGAGTGGCCTGCTCTGGTGATCAGATACTGGCAGTCTGCTCTAATGGCTCAGCACATACCTTATAAAGGCAGTGCTAGACCTCCCTCTCTGAAGCTACTTGCTTTAACCAAAAAAATACCATGTGAGGTTATGAAGTGCAAATATGCTTTACAGCTTACAGAATCAAGTATTTGTGGCTGCTATCAAAGAGAAAGAGCCCTAAATTGTCCATAGAAAGAAATATGTAAGAATGAGGCTGTGACTGTTCCTACAGAGTTATAGATGAAATCTTTTACTTCTATTACATTCATCGGATTGATATGACTTCTATTAAAGGTCCGCTATGTACAAAAATTCAGAGGAAAACAAGCACAAATGACACTAAATTGGAGTTTAAAAAGTGAAATGTTGCGAGATCTCCTTCCATTTTTTTGGGTTATCTGTATCCCTAACTCCCTTTTGAAAAAGTTTATTCAGCAATAAATTATGAAAAATACTAAAGTGACTGATGCTCAACTGTTTTCTACTCTACCACATGCCAAGGATCCAACCCTAAGCTGAATGCACACTATGTGCGGTGACCAGCATTTTTCTGCTTTGCAAAATGCCGTTCAACACAAGGACACACAGGACACAATTATTTTCTGTGTATCATTACATGCAGCTCACTTGGAGCTATTGACTATGTAAAGGGAAAAAGTTGCCAGTTTGTAGAAGGTGGAAAGTGTAATGGGGGTAAAAGAGGAGCACTGAAGTTTGGAAGAGGGGACACCATACAGGATGCTGCTGTACAGTAACATGCATGAAGTGTACACTTCAAATAAAACTCAGTTAAAAAAATGAGCATTGTGATGCTCTGAATCGTACACCTCACCAACCCCTACTGCAGCTGGAATGAACAGATGTTTGAGAGGAAACAGCTGTTGACTCCCTCCCTGGCAGCTGTCCATCATTCTGTGTGAATTATGCTATGTACACACGATCGGACATTCTGACAACAAAACCGTGGATTTTTTTCTGACGGATGTTGGCTCAAACTTGTCTTGCATACACACGGTCACACAAATGTTGTTGGAAATTCTGAACATCAAGAACGAGGTAACATACAGCTTAACGTAAGTTCAATAGACAGTGCGGCTTTCTGCTTCATTTCGAGCATGCTTGGACTTTTGTGCGTCGGAATTGTGTACACACACTCGGAATTTCAACAACAACTCTTGTTGTCGGAAAATTTGAGAACCTGCTCTCAAACAGTTGTCGGAAATTCCAACAGCAAATGTCCAATGGAGCCTTCACATGGTCGGAGTTTCTGACAACAAGCTCACACCGAACATCTGTTGTCGGAAAATCCTATCGTGTGTACGGCCCATTAGCCTTCAGGACAGGTTCACATTTGTGCAGCAATAGACCGGAATCAGGATGAAGCAGAAAGATTCTCACCGCACAGGTATGGATCCACACCAGGTTTAAATTCAGTTGTCTCCCAAGATAAAGAGCCCCAGGTGCTGGCTAATGCTGAGTCATGTTGAAGGTAGGTAAGAAAATCCGGACAGCCGCACTCCAGGAAAATGTAGCTCAAAGATTATTTATTGTAAATTTAGGGGCATATAGCATACAAGACACTGTGGCAGAAGGTACAGGCTATCAGCTAACGCGTTTCGCACTTATGCTAAGTGCTTACTCATAGCTATGAATTTACACCTGAACCAGACCCAAACACGCACAGGACCCTTTTGCAATCTGCTCTACAGCCAACCGGGCATTTGTGTGAACCAGCTCCTTAGGGCCGGTCACACTTGTACTCATTAATGCCTGTTTCTCAGGTGTTGACATTTTAGAGGCAGAGACCTTTAGAGCTAAAATAAAAAAACATAATTTGTGCTTTCAAAAGAGGTTGGGTTTTATGGGAACAAAAGGCTTGACGCACCTCAACATTGGTAAACGCGTCTAAATGCACCTAGTGCCCTTCAGCATTTTTTCTTCTCAATGGCCACAAGAAATTAATATTCTGGCCAATGAAATGAATAAACGTGCCTAAATGTGTTTGCAAAAATGCAGCTTAAGCCCCTTTCACATTGGTGGAGTCCACTAGCGGATCTCCGCTGATCCCCGCTGAGCAGGCTGATAACAGGTCTATGTCTGTTCGCTGATGAAGAGTGGACATGGATACAGCCTGCTTTACTCTTTCATTGATTCGATCTGTCAGACGGATGGGGAACTGATCCCCTATCAGTCTGCTCTTAGTGAACAGGATTGGATCAGATGTTGGCAGATATCAAATGGACACATATCCGTTCACTTCCACCACTTCATAAAGGGCAATGGATAGTTTGATCAAGTCCTCCTGAAAAACTGACAGGCAGACCTGATTGGTCCACCAGTGTGAAAGGGGCCTAAAACACATTTTTTAAGTTGCTTTTCTCTTGCTGGGGAAAAGTGCTTTTAAAGAGCTCCAGTGTGCATTGCATGTTAGAAAATGAAATGCTACACAATTGAAATGTATCTACCTTTGTTTACATGTTAACAACCACCTAATGTTGCAATACCTGCTACAGCAATCAGTTCCAAAAGTGCTGCAAACGGCAGCCTAACTACAAAGAGTAGGCTTGGCTGTCAAGCTGACAGCACACCCTGGTATTGACACAATTAATGAGTCTGAAAATTCCTGGGACCAGCCATATTTATTTTATTATTTATTATAAGTACTTATATCGTACATTTTACATAAATATTGTGCATTCACATCAGTCCCTGCCATCAAGGAGCTTACAATCTAATGTCCCTAACTCACATTCATACATACCAGGGCCAATTTACACAGGAACCATTTAACCTACCAGCATGTCTTTGGAGTGTGGGAGGAAACCAGAGTACCCAGGGGAAACCCATGCAGGCTCAGGGAGAACATGCAAACTCTAGGTAGTGCCATGGTTCGGATTTGAACCAACATTATATACTGTATATCTACAGGAATAGAGGAAAAAAATTAAAAACAATTAATTCATTATTTTGCTGGGATTTCAACAGATAGAATACAAATTTAAAATCTATTTGCAATTCCAAGGTATATACAGGATGGCCCAAATCCATCCAGTCAATTTTATGTTTGAAGTAGATTTTTTGTTTAAACCCAGCATAGCTGATCAATATACATTGCATTTAATGATTTCATTTAATGAATTCACACAAAAAGTGTTCAGAGACAAGAACAAAGAATAAAGATCAGTTTATAAAGCTGGATGTTTAGCATGCATAAACAAGCAGAATGTAGCCTGTGTGCTTTTACTTCTCTGTAGATATATTTTAGTTAATTTTGGCATTTACAAATGAAAATACATAAGGGTAGCATGTAGAGAAGCAGGGGTGTTACTAGATCTGGAAACCCTAGGTGCATGTTTATTGCTATATGAAATTCAAAATACAAAGATGTGGCAGCTGGGCAGGAGCATCCACATACAGTAGCGGTAATGTGCCTGTGCAGACTCTACATGCTTGGTATGTAGCGGGCAGGGGCGGACTGACAACTCATGGGGCCCCCGGGCAATAGGAGATTATGGGTCCCCCGGGCAATAGGAGATTATGGGGCCCCCAGGCAATAGATTATGGGGCCACACAGTATACACACACATACAGTATACACACACATACACACAAAATACACACAGTATACACACACAGAATACATATACACACACTGAAAAGGTATGGAGAGGCGGGGCAGCTACTGTATAATCTTGGGATTTTTTAAAAAACATAGATTTTTACATACTGTCCCTGGTTTTATTGAGGCTGGCAACCCTGATGGGGCCCCTTAGTGGCATGGGGCCCTCGAGCAGTGCCCGAGTGCCCGAATGGTCAGTCTGCCCCTGGTAGCAGGCAGTAAGCCTGCGAGTACTTTCTCTAACTCTGTGCTGGAGGCTGTTCTGCTTTTAAGATTTTGTAGAAATATTGATGGGATGCAATCCATGACTGCTTCCTGTGGCCTGCAAATAGGCAAGTAAGCAGGCCAAAGATATATGACTAGGAAAATAGAATATTTTTGCTTGGAGAGAGTTGGGAGGTATTGCTTGGAGGCGCACCTAGCGCAGATTCCATGCATGCACTTCACTTAACTTAACTTTTCTGTACCTGTGTACAAGATGAGGGCCCTAACAGTGCAGATCTGCTCCCTTTGCTATGGGAGACAGATAACGGCTGAAATAATGCAGACAACATCTCTCTCACTGCAAGAGGCCATCTCACCTGCCACATGTACATGCTTAACGACCAGCTGCTAGAGAGCCCTTTGAAACCCACTTGTATCTTTGCACTGTGTTAACTTTTGTATGGATGTCTAAATATCCCAATGTGCTTAGTGACCTGAGCTGTAGACTATATGTGCCAGTTACTTGCATTGAACTCCTTTAGTAACTTCAGACAAGGCAAAGACAACATTTCAAACATTTTACTTGAAGAAAAAATTAACATAATGACAACAACATTTGACAGTCCAAGATACAGTGCAGACATTCCCTAGCATCCCTAATCCCTAACTACAGACTTGTGGCTCCCCCAGCATACCTGTTCAAGCAAAGTCCAATGTTGGTGAGTCCATATCTGGAATTTAACTCCAGCTTCGGTAGGATACAGGCCACCCAGACTCCAGCAATGGCACCAGGCAGAGCATTGCTCTCCAAATGTATGTTTAAGTCTCCTCCCGGCAGCTGCAGTAGCTCTGTGTAATGGCTCAAGACCACATGTTAGATTTTGTCTGAGGGTGGGTTCATATATGTTCGATCTGAATGTAGGTTTTCCTGCATCCAATTCGCATGACATGCAAGTGTGACCGGCTCTTAATGGAGCCGGTTCACACAGGTCCGGAGCAGCCACGGAGCAGTTTGCAAAAGGGTCCTGTGTGTGTTTGGGTTCAGTTTAGGTGCAAATTCAGGCAAAAATTCAGACCTGAATCGCACCTGAACCGTTAAACAGACATGCACCGGACCCAAGGCATGAACCCGCGGCCACACATATGTGAACCCAGCCATCGTCTTTCCTTCCCATTCAGACTGTGTGAGTGTGGACAGCCTTCCTCCCTTTTATATACAGCACAGAAAGGGGGAGGCAGAGCTCAGCAGAAAATGTGGGAAATATGTTAACTGTCTCCCTCCCAGCTGGGGCAGCAGTAACCTCTACCTACCTACAAGCATTCAGAAGTATGCAACACAGAGTGCAGCAAAATCATAAAGTGAGCAGGAATACTGTATATAATGTATAATATACTTTAAATACTCCTGACTGCACTGGGCTATACATTACAGACTCTTGACCACTACGTTCTGGGGGGGATAACCCTGCACTATGTACAATATGTTATATTCTCCTAACCTCAGCACAATGTACATTAAATACTCCTGACCCCATACATTATGGTATATATTGCATACTCCTGATCACTGTACTGTATACATAACATACTCCTGACCTCTGCACTCTAAATGCTACATTGTAGTTCATGTACTCCTGACCAAAGTGTTCATTATGTCAGCAGTTGCTGGTTGCCTAGTAGTATTTTAATGAGGTATTTCCTTATTAAGTCGTATGTTGTTCCCTAATTAAGGCATATGTTGTCAATACAAGAACTGCAACATATGTGTGCATTGTATACAGCGAGCAAACTCAGGTTCTATTTAACCATGAGAGTTTATGGCCCCCCCCACCCACTTTTCCACTTTCAGTTCAACATGGCACACTTCACATGCTGCAAATAAATAGTATTATTTTTTTCTAGTTGTGCAGCAACTATTGTGGGATCACTTCTGCTCCCATAACAATTAGCCAGAGCTATGTCACTGTTGCTGCTTTCCTGGCTTCTAGCTGGAAGGAAGGACTTTGGTAATAAGCCGAATGGACAGACTGTGCATTTGAGAATCTCTTCCCAGCACCTGTATAACATGAACATGCTTCAAAAAGTTTTTAGTTTCTGGAGGGCAAGCTTTTATTGAGAGCAATGGTTTAAATATCACAGAAATACGAATTCTACTTCAATTTTAGTACATCTTTGCTAAGATTTATCTACATCACAAGTACTGTTTTATCTTAATTGTAGACATTCACTTGTATCTGCACACTAAAAGACTAACCATACCCACATAGATTTAAATATTCACTATTTAAGGTTCCATTTTCCTACCTTTGTATCATTTGATGCATATTATTTTACCCATAATTCTAAACTTTTTATTACACCTGCCAAAGAATAGATGTTATGATCTATGAGTTATATGTATTGTACTGGATAATTTTTAGATTGATTGTAAGTTTTTTTTGTTTTTTTTTGTTTACCCTGAACCCTCTCTCCTGGCATCCCCTGCTAGCACTCTTGCAGGCTCAATCTCAATTTAGGCTGTGTGTATCTATAGACACACACAGCAAGGCTCAGCCCCACCCTCTGCCCCTCCTCACATGATTTGACTAACAGCAGCAGGAGCCAATGGCTCCCACTTTTCTCAGCCAAGACTTTGAGAGAGGTGAGAGGGGAGAGAGGAGAAGATTTCCTGCAGATGGGAAAGTGATAGATCAAGAGAAGACACAGGTAAGTGTTTAAGGGGGAGACGGGGGGGGGGGGGGAGCTAATGTTGATAGGAGCTTTTACTTCAATGCAGAGAATGCATTAAGGTAAAAAAAAGCCTTTAACCTTTTTTACCATTTTAATTGTGAGCATACTCACATTTGGCCTCTTTTGTATCACTTCTAACATTATATTCAGTTATAACTAGTTTGGAGTCTGACATTATTTAAATCATTGGGCTTTACTGTGAAAAGTGCCTTCTCTAAAAACAGTGAGCTCCATCTTTATTAGTGCATAAAGGAAGAACAGTTCTTTTGTCTGTAATTACCTGTCAGATTCTACTTTTTATTCCTCCATAAAGCACTAAAACATGAAGATAAAATCCAATTTGTTGAAGATTTCCTCCATTAGACCTTTTTCTCTGAGTGGTTCTGTGCTGCCCACAGGAGCCAATTAGACTTTCAGATACCAACTGACAGATGGAATAGAAAATTGAATCTGGTGGTTGTGAGGGAACATTGATGGGTTCTTATTTAAAAAAAAGAAAAAAACTGTACAAAGTGAGGGCCTGCTAATTCTTGAGTGAATACTTTCTGACAGTATTCACAAAGACTAGTTTCAAATTCAATCACATATGATATAAGGATCAACAAGGTTTTGTATCATAGAGCAGTTAAGTTGCTGTGGAAATGATGACTTTCAGGTGCAAGATTTATTTAAATAGCAGTTGCTGCTTCAGTTGTCCGTTCAGTAGTTCACACTTCAACTGATCAGGACAGCTACTCTGCCAAATCATTGAAAGACTAGATTCTGCTAAATCTGTTAACTGTGAATATATTGCATACATATCAAATGAAGAATGATTAAACTGCCTTTCAAACAACATCTATTCAAAACATTTTTTAAGCCACTATCTACCTAATCTCTTTTTATATTGTATGCACTACACCAAAAAAGACACAGAAGCTTTGGGAAGTTAAAGCATATCTAAACCCAATAATAAAAATATATTTTATTGCAGCTCACCACTCCTTTGATGTGGTGACTGTATTCTTGCTTTCAGGTTCTTTTTCTTTATTTTCAACCATTCATCCTGCAAACAACATACTTCCTGTCCTATGGCAGCCATTGTTTGTCACACTTGGTTACTTTTCTGATTTGGACTACAAACACGACTACTTCTTTTTGATTCCATTACATGAGTGGAATTGAAAATAAGTTGTTTGCCAAAGACAGCTTGGAAAAAGTATAATACATTTCTTTTTTTCAGTGCAATTGACTGGAAGTTACAGGGACATTTCATTTCTTGCATTATCAACGAGCATTTTCTGTACTTGCTGAAAGAGGTTTTTGGCCTGAAATAGGAAAACTTCTGTGGCAGCCACATCTAAAGACTAGTAAGCTGCATTATATTGCATGTTTTATTCTTGGGTTTAAATATCCTTTTAAAATAAAAATGTTGAGACTTTATATGAGACAATGACTGCTGTAGAGTTTGTGTGTCTACATCCCTGAATTATAATGAAAAGAGGGGGGAAAGGAGAGGGGGGGAGGGGAATGGGGGAATGTTGGGACTTTGTGTGAAGGACACCACCAGAACCAAATGGATAGCTTAGTATGTATTATTTAATAGTGCACATAGATGCATGTGGGGCAATATATACAATATATAACATAAAATAAATACATATATATATATATACACACACACACACATATAAGTGTTCCTACATAGTAAAAGGTATACATTAAAAATATATTAAATATAACCCAAACTTGCATATAAACATAATTGATTGCACCCATGATGTTTTAAAATTGATTCAAAATGCTTCAAGGTATGCTCATAGTAGATACATAGTAACTGTGACAATACATCAATGGAAATCTCTATGCACGTTTCACTTCCACTCATGTCTATGTCTATAATGAAAGATAAATGCCAAATAGTATAGTAACTAAGATAGCAGGAAGAGGGAGAACCACATCTTAATCCCAGCACTCTTACCTATATGTAAGCTACAGTATTCAACAATATGGCTAGTATTGGTAGCAGTACGGGAACATCATCCCCGTAAACTGAGGTTGTGATAACTGTGGCAACACAGCAGTGAACAGAGAACAAGAAGTGAGCATCAATAGTGATTTCATCCCCAATAAGTAACTGGGTGAAGGCCCATAGGGCTTCTGTGGAAAAATTGTAAATAAAGTGTATCAGCAAAGTGTGCTTCACACAAGTGTTGGGAAGTGTGCTTCGCACAAAGTCCCAACATTCCCCCATTCCCCTTCCCCCCATCTCTTTTCATTAAATATCCTTTAATTAAGTGGTTGAAAGTTGAAGCAGAGAGGAAGGGTTTGGTATTTTATGTAACAGGACCCATTTTTCTAAATTAAACACAACAGTAATAATGTTTGTATTTGTTATAAGCATGGCTGCTAATACAAAACATCTTAAGAAGCCCGCATATTTTTTTCAACCAGTGGGTTAAGCAAAAAAAAAAAAAAAAAAAAAAGACTTAATCCCCCATCCATCTTAAATCCTCCCCATACTATTGTATTCTGACAGCAGGAGAATTCCCCACCACCAGAAAATACAGCTTGGTGGAAAATTTTCAACAGGGTGGCTGCACAAAAGTCAATCGGTAGATTGTACAACCACCCTGCCCATATGTGGATCAAAATTCGTCCAGTCCCTGCTGAACTGGCCAAATTTCAATCCATGTATGACCCCACACAACCACATTTCCAGGGTTGTTGGAAGAGGCCATTTTCCTCATCAACATGGGAACAAGATGCAAAGTACGCACAATGTTGATTGCATGTGTCTTTGTATTGTGCAGGAAGGGGTGCTCGCCAGCCAAGCTGCATGCTCAGATAAGGGCGTGGATCTTTAAGAGGGACCATAAGCTTTATTTTTCTTGTTTTCTTTTGTTTTTTTGTGAGGTTTTCCCAAAAATCATAGACCTATGTTGATCCATATCAGATATGGTATAGAATTTGGGAGGGACCTCACTTTCCCCTGCACTCACTGGCAACCTTAAAAACTATTGACAGTGGGAAGTTGTCATGTATAATTGTCAAAGTCTGGAGTCAGGCTTGGAGACCAGTAGCTAAAACAAATGGAGGAGCACCCACTGACAAGCGGGGCAGGTATACAAGCAGGTCACCCTGGCTAATGACACGGGTTCACCTGAGGTGCAGGGTCTAAGTACCAACCCGTATTTACCAGAGCTCCTGATGGCGGAGATGGGCTTTGCTGCATGTTAGTACCAGGTTGCGGTCCTCAGGATCGTCCCACCAGGAGGTGAGAAAGCTGGGGTCCAGTAGCAGATATTGCAGGTAGGGATCAAGTAGAAGCGTAGTCAGTAAACCAGACAAAGGTCAGTAATGAATAGTGGCAGGTTGGGATTAAGCAGAAGAGTAGTTGAGGAACAAGCCAAAGGTCAGTAACGACCTTGCTTCCTTCCTTTCTTTTGATGAAACATGTGAAATAAAAGTGAAAAACACCTGTGGGTCCTGAAAAAAAAATATTATACACACTGCTACAGAAATGATTAGTGTAGTCTAACACTGGAGGAGTCCCCCCTGGTATGCCCCGTACACACGGTCGGATTTTCCGACGGAAAATGTGTGATAGGACCTTGTTGTCGGAAATTCCGACCTTGTGTAGGCTCCATCACACATTTTCCATCGGATTTTCCAACACACAAAGTTTGAGAGCAGGATATAAAATTTTCCGACAACAAAATCTGTGGTTGGAAATTCCGATCATGTGTACACAAATCCGACGGACAAAGTGCCACGCCTGCTCAGAATAAATAAAGAGATGAAAGCTATTGGCCACTGCCCCGTTTATAGTCCCGACGTACGTGTTTTACGTCACCGCGTTCAGAACGATCGGATTTTCCGTCAACTTTGTGTGACCGTGTGTATGCAAGACAAGTTTGAGTCAAAATGCATCGGAAAAAATCCTGGGATTTTGTTGTCGGAATGTCCGATCAATGTCCGACCGTGTGTACAGGGCATTAGACTACAATAACACAGAGGGAAGGATTCCTTCATCTACCCTGCTTGTGTGGATGGGGGAATCCATTTACTTTTTTATTTTCTGATTGGCAAATCTGACCCATGTATGGCTGGCCAGCCTTGTTAGCTGACCCATGCATTGCTGGCTAGTCTTGTTAGCTTTTACCATACACTAAATACCCCTATTAAATAATGTTAAGTCAAACACCCAACATTTTGTATTTCAAAGAATAGTGCAAATATTGAAAAAATAAATATGTTTGTGCTACTAAAAATATAAATAAAATTAAATAACCATAACCTCTATTCCTATAAATAATATTCATATCTACACAACTTCTGCAATGTACTGTATATATTTAAAACAACTCCAATAAAACTGTGCAACAATGTAATCATTTGCAATTTTTAAAATAAAGTCTCTCAAAAATATAAAAAAATTCTTACTTTACTTCTTTTTTATAGATAAAACACCGCTGTGGAAATGCAGCTCTCCACTTCATGAACCCAGCACGGGTCTTTGTCTGAAATCACTCACAGGAGGTATTTGACCTTTATCTCAACAAGGTCTAAACACGCTTGATGTTATTATCAGTGCTGATTCCCTTCCTATACATCTTCCTTAAACTCCACTATAACAACCATTAATTCTCAACAATGCCGGTAAAGCAAAAATACTTGCAATAGTGTATTAATGTTTTAAAACCTTTTACTAAAATATAATTAAATCAACTCACATTACAAAGTGCTAATTTATCACTTCCAAACAGTGCTTGTAATCATAAAAAAATCTCTGCCTTCACCTTACATTGTATCAATCCACAAACAACTTTTATTCTCCCATCTGACAGGTCCACCTCTGTGGCAACACTTTCAATAGGAGACACAGAAAAAATTGAGCACTAATACGGCTACAATCAAATCAAATAGGAGACACAGGAATGAATCAACACTTCAGGATTTCTCACTTGCTAGAAGGAAGCTTATGCTCTCTCTGTATCCCCCATTTGAAGTATAGGTGGGTGTGTGGCTTGCATGCATGGGATGGTTCTGACACGTTGTGTCCAAAGGGACTTTGGGGGTTAGTGCACTTTCAGTGCAATTTCAAGTGAACTTTGCACTTGTAGTTTGCACTTGTAGTGCAAAGTGGATTTGACTTTCATAAATAACCCCCATGTCAAGGGATAGGATATGTCAAGTGAGAGCAAGCTGCTGGACCAATCAGCTGCAGCCAGGGGATTTCCCACCCCACAGCCAAATATCACCAACATCCCAATCCCTTTGTTATGTGCAGGATGATAAATTTGCCAGCCACGGCTGATTGGGTAATCTGCTATTATGTGAGAGTTTCTTGCAAGTTCAGGCTGAACTGGGTTCGGCTTTAACTTTAGCTCATCACTACTCCTGGCCAAAGTTTTTGTTGATTAAACAGTTGCTGGTTTCTAAGTAGCCCCCAAGTGTTAGGCCCCTTTCACACGGGCAGATAGAATTCAGCTTTTAGCTGCGGATAGATGACATTATCTACCGCACCTAAACTCACACAGTGCTTTCCTATGGCCCCACTCACACACTGCATTTAGCAACAGTTCCGTTACATGGGGATTTGTGCGGTTAAAAAAAAATCATTTTGACTACGTCCAGGACCGTTTTAGCGCAGCTATCTGAACATAACCGTAGGTAATCACAGAGTACTATTTCTCCTGCGGATAGCAGTGGCAACAAATAAAAAAAAACAACAGGAAGCACATCAGAAATGGCAAGAATGTTCCACCGCAGCTAAATGCAGCCGCATGTAAATGCACATAAACGCTAGTAAACACTGCTAATCGCAATGTACAACTGCAAGTGATCGAGTGTGCCTAGAGTTTTGGAGGCAGAACAGCCACCCGTGTGAAAGAGGCCTTGGAATGAAGTGTATGTAATGAAAGAGTTTTTAGAGATAATATTTTGTCCTGAAGTTTATGTGTGTCTGCTAGATTTTCACTTGTGGACAGTAATTACAGAGTATTTTGAGAGTACAAGGACTGTGGAAAACATGTGCAGTATACTGTAAAAAGTCACACATTGGCATAAAAAGCATTGTGAGATCAGTGGCCAACAGAATATCCTAAGTCAAATTGTATAAATGCCTGAAGAGTTGAATTAAAATCCTGCGTACACACGAGCGGACTTTACGGCAGACTCGGTCCGACAATCTTTCCGTCGGACTTTGTAGTGTAGGTGCGCCGGACTTACAAATGGACGGACTTAGACACACACAATCACACCAAAGTCCGGTGGATTCGTATGTGATGACGTACGACTGGACTAAAATAAGGAAGTTGATAGCCAGCAGCCAATAGCTGCCCTAGCGTCGGTTTTAGTCCGTTGGACTAGCATACAGACGAGCGGATTTTTCGACCGGACTCAAGTCCATCGGAAAGATTTGAAACATGTTTCATTTCTAGGTCCGTCAAACTTTTGAGAAAAAAAGTCCGCTGGAGTCCACACACGATCGAATTGTCCGACGGCGTCCGGACCGCCGGACAAAGTCTGCCGTAAAGTCCGCTCGTGTGTACACGGCATAAGGGTTTCCAGGGTTGATGAATTCCAGATACAATGTAAAGGGGAGATGTACATGTAACATCTGTGATCTCTTGAAGATAAGAGTGTAGAGAAGTTATAAGAGTGAAGGAGAAGAGGTCATGTGAAATGTAGACATAATGTTAGGGTTAGAGATGAGCTGAGCACCCCCCTGTTAGGTTTGCACCAGAACTCCTAAACAGAGAAAAAGTTCTAGTCCTATTAATAGGGACCTGAACATGAAAATTCAAAATTCCCCATTTTGAAGGCTTATATGCAAGTAATTGGCCATAAAAAGGGTATGGGGTCCTGGGTTTTTTTAAAAAAAGATCATTTTTACAAGTTCAGTAAATTTTAAGGTTCCTAAAGTGTAACAATAAAAATGAAAAATTT
Source organism: Lithobates clamitans (assembly GCA_037952925.1). Classification (NCBI taxonomy): domain Eukaryota; kingdom Metazoa; phylum Chordata; class Amphibia; order Anura; family Ranidae; genus Lithobates; species Lithobates clamitans. The sequence goes on along the minus strand of JBBGZY010000053.1, from coordinate 3,095,291 downwards.
CTTTAAATATAGTGTCTGGGGGGTCCTCTTAGTCTACCTGTAAAGAGGCACATTTGTAGCATGTATAGAACATGCTGCAGCAAAAATACAATTTCTAAAGAAAAAAAATGCATGAAATGACATTTAAATTGCCGGCAATACAATACCATTGCCAGCAATAGAAAAATGTTTTGGGCTGTGGTTGTGGGGGGCCTGTGGGCAGAGGGCTTACAGGAATCTAAAAGCCCTTTTTAACAAGGGAGCCCCCAGATCACGCCCCCCTATGTGAATGAATTTGGGGTTCATAGTAACCCTACCCATTCATCAAAAAAGTGTCAAAATTTAATAAAAACACAGTTTTTAAAAATTCCTTTATTAGAAAATAAAAAATAGAAACAGTGTCCCCCTCAATGTAAATCCATCATCAATCACGATACCTGCTGCACTGCCGGGTCCAAAAAGAAAAAAAAAATGCTCCGCTGTCAACTAAGGCGAACTGATGAATGCCTGGCTTGCTCTTTGACAATTGTTATATAGGTAAGGGTGGGGCCACCCGGCCCTTGTGACATCAGTGACCGTGCTTGCACCAGTCCTTGATGTCACAAGAGGCGGTGCCACCAGGTGATGTCACCAGGTGGCTCCGCCCCTTACCTGTATAAGAACTGTCAAAGGGTAAGACAGGCATTTGGCAAATTACCTTAGTTGATAGCGGAGCGTTTTTTTCCGGGTCCAGAGGTGGTAGTGGGGTTGTGATTGATAATGGATCTACATCGGCAAGACACTGATTTTATTTTTTAATAAAGGAATTGTGAAAAACTGGCTCTGTGTTTTTATTACATTTTGACACTTTTTTTGGTGAATGGGTAGGGTTACTATGTACCCCATACTCATTTACATGTGGAGTGGGATCTGGGGGCCCCTTGTTAAAGGAGGCTTCCAGATTCTGATAAACCCCCATGCCCGCAGACCCCAACAACCACATCCCCATGATTGTGGGAATGAAGCCCTTGTCCCCATTAACATGGGGACAAGGTGCTTTGTGGGAGGTGGGGGGCAGAGCCTGATGGGAAAGAAAGATGGGCAGATTTCATGACAGATAGACAGCCCAATAGTGACTATAGAATCTGCCCACTGCAAACTACTGTCAACCACAAGGAAGGTGGACCTGGTAGGTAACTAATCTCTCAGTATCCCAAAAAAAAGCTTACTGTCCAAGTTCAGCCCCCACGTCATTAGTTGCTAGGATGCTGGCAGCCTGAATCCTAAGAAAACAACACACAATAATAAAGTTACCACACCACCCCCTCTACCCCCTAAGCACCCTGGTCTGTCTCTGCACATCCACTTGTAGTGGGTCTTTTTTTTTCTTTTTTTTTTTACCCCTGGTTACATTCATTACAAACTGGCAGCAATTATTTCTGAAATTGTTGCAGCTATAGTGTCACATTGTTAAAGTGGAACAAAATAACTAACTGAATCTGTTGCATGTGTCAGAACTTTTAAAGAAACTGCTTTCATTATTTAGATGCAGGACTTTCTAATGGGCAATACCGCCAAAAAAGGTGTCTCAAGCTCCTTATTGAATAGTGCCCCTTATCTTTAATGTGTAAACTACCAATCCTATCAATTCACTATGTAATGGTAATGAACAAAGGCAGACATGTTTGAAGTCCAGTCTATGTGAGAACCATGCCCTCCTTTAGATACACTTTATATAAATATAAAAAGGTTCAAGGATGGAGAAAAATGTTAAGATCTCCCTTGATGGAAATCTTGGTAAGTGTCATTCAATGGTTGGACTGAGAGACAAAAACAGAAGTTCACCAACGCAGTTCAGGTTGAATATGAGTGGTCTGCAGGTCCAAGAACAGGTTGTTTCATTAGTCAAGCTAAAATATATTAAAAGCATGCATTAACATTATTTATTTATTGTAGGAGTGAGGAAAAACTTAGATTAGAAAAAGGCTATTTTCAAGAAGTTTTAAAGGTCATACTTGTGATATATTTTTTATGTAGCCAGTCCGTATAACTACTTTATTCTAAAATGTGAGACTTCTTACTTTGAATAAGAAATTTTGCCTTTATGGAATTTCATTTCTGCTACCTCAAACATGTCATGAGTTTTATCTGAACCCTTAGTCTGCTCAGACACTCTTTGCATGTAATACAAAGAACACAAAGAATCAAGTTTCAGTGACTACAGCATTGTGTTTTAGTCCCCCTTGAGCAATTTTACCTCTCTGATCTCTGCAGCAATAAGTATTGGTAAGGTTCTGAAGAGATGAAAAATTTTCAGAAGAGGATTTTTCTTTAATATATTCAGCCGCATTAGAAGAATGATAAGATTGACCATCTGGATAGATTTTTTATTTGTTTCATAAAATATAGATAGTTTTTTGTATAAAGATCTTAGATCTAATGATAAAAAAGAAACGCTGCACAGAAACTTGCGTCTTTGGCTCCAATGTTTCAGGGTCGAATTCAGGCAAATATTTGGCCCTGATTCGTCCGTGAAACAGAGAACAGGAACGAATAGCATTCCTGTGCGATCCGCGGCTGGTTTGGGTGTGAACCGAGCCTTACACTTACCTGAGCCCCCATTCAATTCAGTGCTATGCCCGTCTCTCCCCTCACTTCCTGGTCTCATAGGCTTTGTTGAGGCAGTGGGAGCCATTGGCTCTTGCTTCTGTCAATCAAAGCCAGTGACGAGGGGGCAGGGGGCCAGGATGAGCTGCACATAGAAAGTTTTTTACCTTATTGCATAAAGGGGGTAATTTACTATAGCGCAGAAAAATGATCCTGCAGTCCCGGAAAATAGCGCCCAATTAAGGTCAATTAAGACTTCGACTCTCAGAAACTGGGTGCTAATGCAAATGGAAAGCAGCTCTATTGCCGGCAAACATGCCTGTCAGATCACATATGCGGGAATAGTGGAAGTCAATGGGGCTCGAACCTGCAAAATCCAAAGTTCTCACTGAAGGCTTATATGAAAGTTATTTGCCATAAAAAGTGTATGGGGACCTGGGTCCTGCCCCAGGGGACAGGTATCAATTGGAAAAAATGTTTTTAAAACCGCCGTTTTTTTCAGGAGCAGAGATTTTAATAATGCTTAAAGTAAAACAATAAAAAATATAAATTCCTTTACATATCGTGCCTGGGGGGGATGTCTATATGCCTGTAAAGTAGTTCACCTTTCCCATGTTTATTACTGTACTGTATTACTGTACCACAGCAAAATTAAATTTCTAAAGGGAAAAAATGTAATGTAAAATTGCTTGTTCCCCCCACCAGTCCATACCAGGTCCTTCAAGTCTGGTATGGATATTAAGGGGAACTCCATGCCAAAATTTAAATAAAAAATGGTGTGGGGTCCCCCCAAAATCTATACCAGATCCTTATCCGAGCACCCAACCTGGCAGGTCAGGAAAGGGAGGGGACGAGCGAGCGCCCCCCCTCCTGAACCATACCAGGCCACATACCCTCAACATGGGGTACATTTGCATTGTACCCCTACACATTCCCCCAAAAAAGCAGTTAAAGGTGACAAAAAAAATAGCCGGTTTTTGCCAATTCCTTTATTAAAATGGTCTTTTTTGCTCTTCTTTCCCCCGCTTCTTCCTCCGGTCTTCCTTCGGTTTTCTCCTTCTTCCTCCAGCTTCTTCTTCCCCACTTCCTCCTCCATCCGCCACCACTCCTGCTGAATATTCAAAAAAACGAACCTCCTCCGATGCTGCGATGGAGCGGATAACGTCACTCCAAGATCCCGCCCCTTGTGACTTTACCACCCGGGGCATGATAGGTCAGTCATGTCACAAGTGGTGGAGTCTCCTGCTGACGTCATCCGGCGGCCATGCCTCATAGTTATATATGATATGTACGCTATTGAAGCAGACAGATCGGCTGGCTGCAGCGTCGAAGGAGGTTCATTGTTTTCATGTTCAGCAGGTCGGTGGCGGGAGTGGCAGAGGAGAAAGACCAGAGGACGAAGCAGGGGAAGAAGAAGCTGGAGGAAGAAGGAGAAAAATGAAGGAAGACCAGAGAAGGATGGAGGAAGAAGTGGGGGAAATTTTTAATAAAGGAATTGTCAAAAACTGGCTATTGTCTTTTTGTCACATTTCACTGCTTTTTTTGGTGAATGGGTAGGGGTACAATGTACCTGATACACATTCACATAGGGGGGGGACAGGATCTGAGGGGACCCTTGTTAAATGGGGCTTCCAGATTCCAATAAGCCCCCCGCCCGCAGACCCCCACAACCACTGGGCAAGGGGATGAGGGGATGAGGCCCTTGTCCCCATCAACATGGGGACAAGGTGCTTTGGGGGAGGGCATGTGGCCTGGAATGGTTCAGGAGGGGGGCTCACTCGCCCCCCCTTTCCTGACCTGCCAGCTTGCATGCTCGAATAAAGGTCTGTTATGGATTTTGGGGGGTCCCCTAAGTCATTTTTTAAAAAAAATTGGCACAGATTTCCCCTTAAAACCCATACTAGATCCGAAGGGCCTGATATGCACTAGGGGGGAGACCCTACACCATTTTTTTCCATTACATTAGCATTACATACCATTGCATGCATTTGAAGAGTTAAAATGATGGAATAAACAAAACTGATATGCATTCGCTAATTATGCTGCTAAGTACAATGTACGTTTTCAGGAGATGATACCATTGGTGGGATTCAAACCCATGGATTGATTCTTTTCATTCTATACAATAATGTTTTGTATTTCAGGCATTAATATTATGGTACCAACCATGCTCATGTGACATTGGCTATTGGGTAGGGATGAGCCAAACAACCCTGGTTCAGTTCGCACCAGAACTTGCGAACAGGACAAAAATTTGTGCGAACACTGTTAAAGTCTATGGGACGCGAACATGGAAAATCAAAAGTGCTAATTTTAAAGGTTTATATGCAAGTTATTGCCATAAAAAGTGTATGGGGACCTGGGTCCTGCACCAGTGGACATGTATCAATGCAAAAAAAAAAGTTTTAAAAACTGCAGTTTTTTCAGGAGCAGTGATTTTAATAATGCTTAAAGTGAAACAATAAAAATGAAATATTCCTTTAAATATCATGCCTTTGGGGTGTCCTTAGTATGCCTGTAAAGTAAAAATGACATTTCTAAAGGAAAAAATGTCTTTTAAAACTGCTTACGGCTGTAATGTGTTGTCGGATCCTGGCTATATAGATAAAAATCATTGAAAAAAACAACGTTAGTTCCCCCCAGTCCATTAATAGGCCCTTTGGGGAATATTAAGGGGAACCCCGCATCAAAATAAGAAAAAAAATTGCGTGGGGGTCCCCCCAAAATCCACACCAGGCCCTTATGCGAGCACGCAACCTGGCAGGCTGCCGGAAAAGAGGGGGGACAAGAGAGCGTCCCCCCTCAAACCGTACCAGGCCACATGCTCTCAATATGGGGAGGGTGCTTTGGGGTCCCCCCAAAACACCTTGTGTGGAGACAAGGGCTTCATCCCCACAACCCTTCCCCGGTGGTTGTGGGGGTCTGCAGGCAGGGGGCTTATCGGAATCCGGAAGTGTCCTTTAACAAGGGGGCCTCCAGATTCCACCCCCATGTGAATGGGTATCGGGTACATTGTACCCCTACCCATTCACCAAAAAAAAGCAGTGAAATGTGACAAAAGACAATAGCCATCGGCCACGAACATCCGCACCCCCGCTGCTATCCAGACCCTGAAAGCCAACATATAGTTACATGATTTCGCGCAGGGGAGCCAACCTGCCACAGTAAAACTGCGACGGCTGGTCCGGAAGCGGTTAACACAGCGCTCATTCTGGTATTTACTATAGCACCCTGTTAAAGAGACACTGGAGCTAAAATGAGAGCTATTTGCAGGTCTGAACATGCTCAGTTGTGTTGGCACCTAGTTGTACAAAAACGGGGAATTTATCTCTTCTCAGACTTTTAAAGATATTTCAGTGTGGAAATCACTTTTTTCACACAGTTTAAAAGCAGATTATCTTTAATTAATATACCGCATATTTCAGTACTATTTAGTCAATTATTTCCATGTGCACTACTCCAGGTTTTAGCAGAGTAATGCCCTGTACACACGGTCGGACATTGATTGGACATTCCGACAACAAAATCCATGGATTTTTTCAGACGGATGTTGGCTCAAACTTGTCTTGCATACACACGGTCACACAAAGTTGTCGGAAAATCCGATCGTTCTGAACGCGGTGCCTTAAAACACGTACATCGGGACCATAAACGGGGCAGTAGCCAATATCTTTCGTCTCTTGATTTATTCTGAGCATGCGTGGCACTTTGTGCGTCAGATTTGTGTACACACGATCGGAATTTCCGACAAGGGATTTTGTTGTCGGAAAATTTTATAGCATTTCTCAAACTTTGTGTGTCGGAAATTCCGATGGAAAAAGTGTGATGGAGCCCACACACGGTCGGATTTCCGACAACAAGGTCCTATCACACATTTTCCGTCAGAAAATCTGACCGTGTGTACAGGGCATAAGGGTTTGGGCACAATTTGGTTTCAGGGAACTATGTTAAATTTGATTTTGGGAGTATTTTTTTACCAGCACTATAGTAAATACCATTTTAGTGCTAATTAGCATGATTAGCGCTTATTTGCGGTAATTAGCGCTAATTAGCACTGCAGCTCTTAAGTAAATGACCCCCAAAATGCATTAAGGTAAAAGAAACGTTTACCTTTATAACCACTTTAAAAACTCTGTGACCATAAATACACGAGAAACGAAGAAAATGTTCAAGAACTGGACTGTGGTCTCCCTAGTAACTGTGTACCACAATCACTGAGTTCATAGGCTCACACATGGAGTGGGTATGCCTGGGCACACCCTATTCACAAGGATTGCGAACTGTCTGCATGACTGGGAGACAATTTAAGCTGAGTGTCTGTGATACTCTCTCTCACACTGCCCCCATGCACAGATAGGAGAGAAGAGAGGGCTCAATCTGCTCCTCCTCCTCCTCCTTCCCTATCTCTCTGTGTCTGCCCCCCCAACACTACAATCCCCAATAAGGATGAGCCGAACACCCCCCTGTTCGGTTCGCACCAGAACATGCGAATAGGAAAAAAGTTTGTTCGAACACACGAACACCGTTAAAGTCTATGGGACACAAACATGAATAATCAAAAGTGCTAATTTTAAAGGCTTATATGCAAGTTATTGTCATAAAAAGTGTTTGGGGACCTGGGTCCTGCCCCATGGGACATGGATCAATGCAAAAAAAAGTTTTAAAAACGGCAGTTTTTTCGGGAGCAGTGATTTTAATAATGCTTAAAGTGAAACAATAAAAGTGTAATATCCTTTTAAATTTCGTACCTGGGGGGGTGTCTATAGTATGCCTGTAAAGGGGCGCATGTTTCCCGTGTTTAGAACAGTCTGACAGCAAAATGACATTTCAAAGGAAAAAAAGTCATTTAAAACTACTCACGGCTATTAATGAATTGACAGTCCGACAATACACATAGAAGTTCATTGATAAAAACGGCATGGGAATTCCCCACAGGGGAACCCCGAACCAAAATTAAAAAAAAAAAACGTGGGGGATCCCCCTAAATTCCATACCAGGCCCTTCAGGTCTGGTATGGATATTAAGGGGAACCCCGCCCAAAATTTTAAAAAAAATTATGTGGGGGGTCCCCCTAAATTCCATACCAGACCCTTAAGGTCTGGTATGGATTTTAAGGGGAACCCCGCGCAAAAATTAAAAAAAAGACGGCGTGGGGTCCCGCCCAGAGAAGAAGATGAAGAAGAGAGGAAGATGAAGAGAAGAGCCGTAGCCTCCCTCCATGCCATGGATGCGGAGCGGCCCGAGGAGAAGAAGAGAAGAAGACGCTGTGGAGGAGATGCTGGACGAGAACACTGGAGGAAGAACCAGAAGAGCCAGAAGAACCAGAAGAAGAAGAAGATGGAGGAAGAAACCGAAGGAAGATAGAAGAAAGAAGAAGCATTTAAATAAAGGAATTGTCAAAAACTGTCTCTTGTCATTTTTAACATTTTTGACAGTTTTTTAGTGAAATGGTAGGGGTACTTTTGTACCCCCTTACCATTTCACACAGGGGGGAGGGCCGGGATCTGGGGGTCCCCTTGTTAAAGGGGGCTTCCAGATTCCGATAAGCCCCCCGCCCGCAGACCCCCACAACCACCGGCCAGGGTTGTGTGGATGAGGCCCTTGTCCTCATCAACATGGGGACAAGGTGTTTTGGGGGGCTACCCCAAAGCACCCTCCCAATTTTGAGGGCATGTGGCCTGGTACGCTTCAGGAGGGGGGGCGCTCTCTCGCCCCCCCTCTTTTCCTGCGGCCTGCCAGGTTGCGTGCTCGGATAAGGGTCTGGTATGGATTTTTGGGGGAACCCACACCGTTTTTAAAAAAATTTTGGCAGGGGGTTCCCCTTAATATACATACCAGGCCCTTCAGGTCTGGTATGGAATTTAGGGGGACCCCCACGTCATTTTTTTAAAAAATTTTGGTTCGGGGTTCCCCTGCGGGGAATTCCCATGCTGTTTTTATCAATGAACTTCTATATATATTGTCGGACCGGCAATACATTAATAGCCACGAGTAGTTTTAAATGACTTTTTTCCTTTGAAATGTCATTTTGCTGTCAGACTGTTCTAAACACGGGAAACATGCGCCCCTTTACAGGCATACTATAGACACCCCCCAGGTACGAAATTTAATTAGCACTTTTGATTGCTCCCATAGACTTTTAAAGGGTGTTCCGCGGCATTCGAATTTGCCGTGAACACCCCAAATTGTTCGCTGTTCGGCGAACTTACGAACAGCCGATGTTCGAGCTGAACATGAGTTTGACTCGAACTCGAAGCTCATCCCTAATCCTCAACATGCTGTGCCTCAGAAAAGGGGAAATTAAAGCCAGGCATTCAGCAGATACATTGTGCATAAAAGGTGACGATGCCTGAGTCTCCTTTCTCAAGTAAGTGAGCTCACCATCCACTGTCTGTGACTGAAGTATCCCTTCTTCCACCCTTCCCTCTCCTGCCTCCAAGTGAATACACTAAAGTAGGGGGACTCAGATATAAGGGGTGCTTTGGGGACTCTGATGTAAGGAGGACTTTGAGAACCCTGATTTATGATGGAATGATGAAAACTCTGTTGTAAGTGGGGACTTTGGTGAGCAGAAACCCCCTTACATCAGAGTTCCCTTTACAACAGAGTCCACAATGCCCCCCCTTAAAAAAAAATTGCAGTGCTGCACTAAAGTTTTCTGGTGTGGCTTGAAGAACAGGTGGCAACCCTTTAAAAAATTCCTTCTATACAATTTTTATCTTATGGTGATGAGGAGAAGGGAAAGTGTTCTGTTTGCTGTAGCTGCTTGTATACTGTTAGTTGGAATTCAGCTTCAATTTGTTAGTCCATCTATGTCTGCCAGTCTAATGCCCCGTACACACGATCGGACATTGATCGGACATTCCGACAACAAAATCCATGGATTTTTTCCAACGGATGTTGGCTCAAACTTGTCTTGCATACACGCGGTCACACAAAGTTGTCGGAAAATCCGATCGTTCTAAACGCGGTGACATAAAACAAGTACGTCGGGACTATAAACGGGGCAGTAGCCAATAGCTTTCATCTCTTAATCTATTCTAAGTATGTGTGACACTTTATGCGTCGGATTTGTGTACATACGATTGGAACTTTCGACAACAGATTTTGTTGTCGGAAAATTTTATAGAAAGCTCTCAAACTTTGTGTGTCAGAAATTCCGATGGAAAATGTGTGATGGAGCCCACACACGGACGTAATTTCTGACAACAAGGTCCTATCACACATTTTCTGTCGGAAAATCCTATCGTGTGTACAGGGCATAACACTTCTGGTCCCCAGAATGATATTGCTGCTGTCTGCTTTACTACTTCCAGAGGAGGTCCACCTTAAAAAAAAATAATGCAGACACCCTAAACAGAAGGTGTGTTATTCGCAGTATCACCAGGTGAAATAAAAGAAATACAGGTGGTCCCCGGGTTACAACCAACTTACAAACAACTCCTACTTACAAACGGAGGGAAGTTACAGGAAATTTACCCCTAGGAAGGGAAATTCGCTCCTGTAGGAGTTACCATGGGAAACGGGTGTCTCCACTGAAGCTTTATCATCAATCCTTGTTTCCACAACAACCCAAAATGTTCAATTGTCATTGGGACAGAAAGGGAGGTGAAATCTTCTGAACAGGGACATATACAGCAAAACAAATGTTACAGGGATGTTAACCCTTCTCTATGCTATTCCAAAAAGCTTAAAAATTGCTTTTTTGGCTGGAGCTACACATAAGAAAATGTATCTGTTCCAACTTACATACAAATTCAGCTTAAGAACAAACCTACAGAACCTTATTTGTAACCAGGGGGGCTGCCTGTAATGTAGCCATCACATGTAAGGATTAGTAAGCCGTAACATATTACAGTTTTGTTTTTGGGTTTATTACCGCTTTAAACCTGCACATGAAGAGACAGTGGGGGTTATTTACTACAGACAAATCCACTTTGCACTATAAGTGCAAACTACAAGTGCAAGGTACACTTCAAATTGCACTGAAAATACACTTGGAAGTGCAGTCGCTGTAGATCCGAGGGTGACATGCAAGGATAATAAAAAACAGCATTTTAGCTTGCACATGATTGGATAATAAAATCAGCAGAGCTTCCCCTCATTTCAGATCTACCCCTCAGATTTACAGTGACTGCACTTCCAAGTGCACTTTCAGTGCAATTTCAAGTGCACTTTGCACTTGTAGTGCAAAGTAGATTTGCCTTTTCGTAAATAACCCCCAATGTACTAAAGCAAATGTGACATTTGCAAAAAAATATATATACCATTGAAATTGTTGCTAAATGACATTTCTCTGTCTCTGTATGTAAATTAAGCAGAAGTGAATAATCCTTAAGGAGGAGCTCCAGCCTGTACAAAAAAATTAAAAGTGAGCAGCTACAAATACTGTAGCTGCTGACTTTTAATATAAGGACACTTACCTGTCCAGGGGTCCCTCAATGCCGGCATCCCAAGCCGATTCATTCATTGGCTCCAGGTGCAGGCACCGGCATCTTCACTAAGAGAAACAGTATGTTTCCTACTGCGCATGTGTGTGTCGTGCTGTGCTTTCTGAACGGTACCGCTGTCTTTTGGGACCTGCGTGTCTCTCAGAAGGCAGCGGGGGGGATCGAGGAGGGCTGGAAATTTTGTAGATTACAGTGATCTTACCCGAAAGTGGGAGTAAGTACCTAGTTTTGACAGGTATCCGCCCCCCCCCTGAAACGTGCAAAATGTGGCATTGGAGGGGGGGAGGAAGGAAACAAGTGGAGCCTCCCCTTTTGGGTGGAGCTCTGCTTTAACATCTATCTACATCTACCAGACCCTTTTTCTGGGTGAGGGCCTGATATGTATGTAAGTGGGGTCCCCACGAAAAAAAGGCTTGTGTTTCCCCCTTAAAAATCAATACCAAGTTCTAAGCCTTGATGTGAGCCTGGTATGGATATTAACCCCCTCCTGTCACCACCTACTGGCCCTTTAAGAGGTTTTGTATACCAGGAGGTGAAGGTAGGCATTTTGATTATGTGACCCTGTGATTGGCTGTCACAGTGGTCACATGATCAGAAAGCTCCCAATAGCAAGTAAGCATAGGGGGATTTCCGGTACCCGCTGGTAACTGTACTGGGAGCACAGTTTACATTTGGGACGAATATATGTGGCCCCTCGGCGTTAAAGCCCATCCGCCCACAGAGAGGCCGCTTATATATGTATGGTCTGTGGAAAGAGGTTAAGGAGTAACCTACGCAAAAAAAGTAAAAATTACATGGGATGCCACCCACCCATTATAGGTTTTAAGAGGGTGCCCCATGCAAAAAATAAAATAGAAAGTGAATCGTGGAGTTTACCCAAAATTTATGCTACACACTTTCCTGAGCATGCAGCCTGGATGGCCAGGAAAGGGGGGCAATAAGCACGCCCCTTACTAAACCTCACCAGGCCAACACTCTTAACATGGAGAGGGTACTTTGCCAGGGTCTTCTAACCCCCCTCTCACAAAGTACCTTGTTCTCATGTTTATGTGGACAAGGGTCACTTTACCAAATCACTGGCCTGGTGTGGGGTCTACAGGGGAAGACTAAATAAAAATATGGAATCTTTCACCCCATTTGAGTGAGGAAGGGGTACATGATGTCCAGCTGACCTGCTGAGACAATCTGCTGCTGATGCACTCTTCCATGAATGACATGAACGAAAGAGTTGGGAGATGATCGTAACCATATTTGGAAAGGTAAGTAGAAAGAGAAGTGCCTGGTGTCCAACCAGATGCAAGTTGGATGGTATGTTAGAAGACATTTATTGAGAATAGCAATAAGTACATCAAGCCAACACGCTTCGGGGGAACAGGGACTTCCTCTTCTTCAGGGCTATTAGACAAACACAGAGGTATAGACAAAATTAATATTTAGAAGTAGAAATATATAAAAATAGAAAAGTGACAGCAGCTAAAAACATCATAGATATAACTTGTATGAAAAATTCATACTCCTTGAAATTTTCCACACTTCATGCTACAACCAAAGACATAAATGTAATTTATTGGGATTTTACGTGATAGACCAACACAAAGTGCCACATAATTGTGAAGTGGAAGGAAAATCATTCATGGTTTTCAAAATGTTTTACAAATAAATATGTGAAAAGTGTGGCGTGCATTTGTATTCAGCCCCCTTTACTCGAATACCCCTAACTAAAATCTATTGGAACCAATTACCTCCAGAAGTCACCTAGTTAGTTGTGTAATTTAATCTCAGTATAAATACAGCTGTTCCGTGAAGCCCTCAGAGATTTGTTAGATAACCTTAGTGAACAAACAGCATCATGAAGGCCAAGGAACACACCAGACAGGTCAGGGACAAAGTTGTAGAGAAGTTTAAAGCAGGGTTAGGTTATAAAAAATATCCCAAGCTTTGAACATCTTACAGAGCACTGTTCAATCCATCATCAAATGGAAAGAGTATGGCACAACTGCAATCCTACCAAGACATGGCCGTCCACCTAAACTGACAGGCCGGGCAAGGAGAGCATTAATCAGAGAAGCAGCCAAGAGGCCCATGGCAACTCTGGAGGAGCTGCAGAGATCCGCAGCTCAGGTGGGAGAATCTGTCTGTAGGACAACTATTAGCCATGAACTCCACAAATCTGGCCTTTATGGGTGGTGAAAAGAAAGCCATAAGAAGTCCCATTTGCAGTTTGTGAGAAGCCATGTGGGGGACACAGCAAAACATGTGGAAGAAGGTGCTCTGGTCAGATGAGACCAAATTGAACTTTTTGGCCTAAAAGCGAAATGCTATGTGTGGTGGAAAACGAACACTGCACATCACCCTAAACACACCCTCCCCACCTTGAAACAGGGTCATCAAGGCATCATGTTGTGGGGAGGATTTTCTTCAGCAGGGACAGGGAAGCTGTCAGAGTTGATGGGAAGATGGATGGAGCCAAATACAGGGCAATCTTAGAAGAAAATCTGTTATGCCGTGTACATACGGGCGGACTTTTCAGCATCAAAGGTCTGACGGACTTTCAACGGACTTTTGATGGACTTCCGACGGACTTTCGAACTAACGGACTTGCCTACACATGATCACACCAAAGTCCGACGGATTCGTACGTAAAATAAGGAAGTTCATAGCCAGTAGCTAATAGCTTCCCTAGTGTCGGTTTTCGTCCATCGGCATACAGACGAGCGGATTTTTCGACCGAACTCAAGTCCATCGGAAAGATTTGAAACATGTTCCAAATCTAAAGTCCATCTGATTTTCGACCTAAAAAGTCAGCTGCAGGTCCGATGAAGCTCACGCATGGTCGGACTGTCTGACGGATTTGTCCCGTTTATCGAAAAGTCCGCCCGTGTGTACAGGGCATTAGAGTCTGCAAAAGACTTGAGACTGTGGCAGAGGTCCATCTTCCAGCAGGACAATGACCCTAAACATACAGCCAGAGCTACAATGGAATGGCCTGGATCAAACCATATTCATGTGTTAGAATAGCCCAGCCATAGTCCAGACCTACACCCAATTGAGAATCTGTGGCAAGACTTGAAAATTGCTGTTCACAGACGCTCTCCATCCAATCTGACAAAGTTTTGAGCTACTTTGCAAAGAAGAATGGGCAAAAATGTCCCTCTCTAGATGTGCAAAGCTGGTAGAGACATCCCCAAAAAGACTTGCAGCTGTAATTGCAGCAAAAGGCGGTTCTACAAAGTATTGTCTCAGGGGGGCTGAATACAAATGCATGGCACACTTTTCTCATATTTATATATTTATTTGTAAAACATTTTGAAAACCATTCATCATTTTCCTTCCACTTCACAATTATGTGCCATTTTGTGTTGGTCTATCACATAAAATCCTAATAAAATATGGAAAAAGGGGTATGAATACTTTTTCAAGGCACTGTGTGTGTGTGTGTGTGTGTGTGTATATATATATATATATATATATATATATATATATATATATATATATATTATATTATATTATATTGTACAAATAAGTATAATTATTCATGTAAAACAATGATAAAATGTTATAATATAAAATAAAGAAACGTATACATAACCATTAGACACATAGAGTAAGTCCCAGTGGGATCTGTACCAGAAAGCAGTGCTAAATTGCAAGCCAAAACTTATGTATATGAATATGAAATGACTTTCATCTGCTAGAAACGTTTTCAGGGTCTTGGTTTATCAAACATTTCCTACATGTTAGCACCCACCTACGACCAGTGACTGATCGAGTCAGTCCAGCATGGTCTCCAGCCCTAACAAGTGACCATATTTGGTCAATGACATCCGTCAGCATCTCTTGTGCCTTTTTATATATGCAGCTGCATGGAAAGCTTGGACAGGGGGCCCAATGGCAAGGTACCCTCCTTAAGTTGAGGGCATGTGGGCTGGTATGGTCGGGGAGGGCAGCACACTCGCTGCCTCTTCATTTTATAGCAAGCCAGGTCGCATTCAGCCAGTTTTCTAAATTATGTAGGAGTATTTAAAACCATTCCACTATCTAAACAAATGCAATATTCTATAAGAATAAGGATATTACATTTCGGATTTTAGCAATTCAGCATAGCATTGCAGAGTTGAGCAATGCAGCAATGACTGCAGATCACGATGGGATTTAGCATTGGCAAACAATACTGAAAAGCCCTTGCTGATACATTAGTTGGCCCGCTAATGCTCTCTATGTCAAACTCTAACATAGACTAGTATCCACAGAGGATAAAATGATGCTCCCGTAACCATGGAAACCCTCATATCTGTGTGATTGTCACCAGGCTGCTGCTTCACTCCTCTATTTGTTATGTGAATTTAATCAAACTGATCCTTTCCAGTACACTGAGCAATGATATGCAAATAGACTATGCTGAAGTATAATAACTCAGAAGACCTGTGCTTCCACTGGGATGTGAATACAGAAGCTTATCAATCCTTAACTACATACAGGCTGGACATAAATGCAATATCTGTATGGGGATTTTTAACTTGCTTTTTTGAGAAGATTGCATTGGATTTATTCGTATTTATTCTTCCAACTTAGAGACACATGCTTTACTTGGCACTCCACAGTCTAGACTTCCAGTCTTGGATCACCAATAAAATATGGAGGCCACATACAGTATCTATCAATATGATCATACAGTTTACAATTCAGTGCAACTAAACTAAATGAATCCATTGAAAAATGAAAAACCAAAGACCCTCCATTCAATCAGTATGCTGAGCTCTTAATCAATTTCAACTCAGCCTGTTTAAATTTTGTCGATTGTTATAAATTGGTTGCATATTCACATGTGTGTCAGAGAACCAGTTGTAATTCCCATTACATGATGGTTTTTAATTGATCACTTTGCATTTATAAATGACTGCGTATATAATTTTCAGTCAATTGTCTGCATTTTTCCACACTATACTGAATGGTACAGCATATCAACACACTGTAGTGTAACACACAGCATCACATGAATGAAGTTCCACTATATAATACTTCAAACAAAGTTAATAAAAAGAGCAAAAACTGAAAAAAGGTGTTCAGTGTGGTGCGTTGAGATGCAATTGTGCTGCTCCCTGCCGGAGCTAACACTCACAGCTGCCTGCACGTTAAGATGTTGAGTTATGCCGCATACACATGGTCGGAATTTCCGACAGAGAAAGTCCAATGGGAGCTTTTGGTCGGATAATCCGACTGTGTGTATGTCCCATCAGACTTTTTCTGTAGGCATTCCCGACGGACTTAGATAGAGAACATGCTCTAAATTTTCCGTCGGAAATGCCGACGGAGCTTGTCTCGTTGGCAAGTCCGACCGTGTGTAAGTGGCATAAGGCCTGATTCACACCTATGCAGGTTGTAGTTTGCATATTCCAGGTGTATTTTGCGTTTTTCAATACACATTTTTGATTCATTGAAGTCACTGGAACCAAAAACCAGAAAAAAGTCCCTGGCCCTATCCATAAAATGCACAGATGTGAACTACTTCTATAGGAAACCATGTTAAATGGACTAGTGTGTTTCTGCAAAACTGAAAATGCACTAAAAAAATGCATAGGTGTGAACCAGGTCTGAAGGCTGATGTTAACGAGTGTTCATTTTTACATCAAATTTGGAAATGCCTTTTTAGTTTTAGTCGTATTTTAGTCACATGCGTGTGCTGCGCTGCGATTGGCGAAGAGCTGTGTCTATCTAAGCAGATATGCTTGTGATTGGCTGAGCCTATAGCCAGCTGTAGATTGTTGGGTGAGTCCAGCGTGCTAGAGAGCTGAGCCGGTGGTGCTGTTGCTTTTCAGCACTATGACCCTAAACCCATCCTGTGATTTCACAGAGAGATTTCCCTTTTACTTCCTGGAAAACAGCAAGAAGTCCACATAGAAGCTGAACTCCTCACAGCACTTGACCTTTAGATAATAGGTATCCATGCCCTGGGCTATTGGAGTGGCTGCTGACGAGATGACCCCTAGTGGACACCGCTGGTAATCCCCATTTTGGCTTTAAAGATCTCTGCTTGCTGTGATCCTCTGTAGTGGGGGGTCATGGCCTTCTGGTAAGGAGTAACCCCTTCAATATCTGGTGGTGGACCCCTCCTAGTTAACACAGATCTTTATTATTTACCACTTGGATTTTTTTCAATCTTTTACAATTTTTTTTTGGTGATTTGGACGTTTTATAACACTTCATTGATGTTTTATTCTCATGGACTTTTTCACAACACTTGAGTGATGCTTTAATCTATGGACTTTTATACATAATTTTTATCTACTGAGTTTTGCACATTTATTTATTTATAATCCTCATATGAATTCTTTCTTCACTGTAAAGTATTTATTGTGTTTATTAGTATTAGCGCAACCTCTTATTTTCTTTATGCCTTTTCACAATTGATGTTTTTGTGAGGATTGCTGCTTTTTCACTGTATTTTATTTTGTACTTGGTTTTTAGCGCAGTTTCTCCCACCACTTTTCCCTAGTCATCTGCATTGTTTTCGTTTTAGTCGTATTTTAGTGGACTAAAATCTCTGTTACATTTTAGTAACTAAAATCGAATGGGTTTAGTTAAATTGTAATGCATTATTTAACCGCTTGCCGACCATTGCACGACGATATACGTCGGCACAATGGCACGACTGCACAAATGGGTGTACCTGTACATCCCCTTTAAGATGTGGCATTCTGGGCGTGCGCCCACCGTGTACTCCGTGACCGTGCCCGCGGTCCCGCAGACTCAATGCCTGCCGGTGTCCCGCGATCATGTCACGGAGCGGTAGAATGGAGAGATGCCTTTGTAAACAAGGCATTTCCCTGTTCTGCCTAGTGACATGACAGGTATCTACTGCTCCCTGTCATTGGGAGCAGTGATCGCTGTCATGTCAGTGGTAGCCCATCCCCCCACAGTTAGAACACCTCCCTAGACTACGGGGAAATTTCTAATTTCAAGATTAATCCAACTAAATCTGAAATATTAGAAATTAAGACTGATAAAAAAGATCATATGGTCCACAAAGAATTCCCATTTATATGGGGAAAAAAAGAGATAAACTATCTTGGGGTAAAAATAACAGGGAACAGAGAGTCACTGTTTCAAGCTAACTTCGTCCCTCTCCTTAATGAGGTTAAGAGGGAGTTGAATAGAATCACAAGAGGACAGCTGTCATGGGGGGGTAGAATTAATATTATTAAAATGGCAATCCTGCCAAAGATCCTATTTAAAATGCAGATGTTACCAATTCCGCTCCCACAGGCATATCTGAAAAAATTACACTCACTTATTATTAAATTTATTTGGAGGGGGAAAAAGTCACGTATAAGGTATGACACTTTGGTAAGGGATAAAGAGAAAGGGGGGTGGGGAGCACCAGACATTAGATTATATCATGAAGCAATCACTTTATCAAGAATTATAGATTGGGTAAAAGGGAATAAAGAGAAGAGGTGGGTAAAAATGGAAAACACAACTAGTAAAGTAGAGTTAAGTAAAGTAATTTGGATACCTTCACATTATAGGAAACTTTGTTCTGAGGCACACAGTATCACCAGGCACACTTTGAAAATATGGGATAATTTGCATAAGAGGGAGAAATGGGAGTATAACTCCCCTTTGATTCCTCTGAGGGACACTGAGTTTTTCGCACCAGGAATGGAGAATCTGTGTGGGAGATGGATACTGCAAGGAGGAGCCCAGTTAAAGGATGTTATGCAGAAAGGTAAACTCTGCTCATTTCAGGATCTGAAAAATAAAAGTGACCTTATGATTCTCAACAGGTGGCGATATAGTCAGTTAAAAAATTTCGTTGAATCACTCCCCCAACCAATTAGAATGATGGACAACCTCAAACCGTTTGAGAAACTTTGTGTTGGCCAGGATGGGAAGAAGGGGATCTCAAAAACCTATAGGATACTGGTGGATCTGAAGGGAACAGACACCCCAGCATACATTAAAAAATGGGAGTCAGAATTAAAAACAAAGCTTAAAGAAGATGAGGTTACAACTTTATTGAAACGAGTCCACAATACTTCGGTAAATTACAAAATGTCTGAGCTAAATTACAAATGCTTATCAAGATGGTATATTACCCCAGATAGAGCTTCTAAGTTCCAGAATGAAACTTCACAATTTTGCTGGAGGGGTTGTATGGAATTGGGTACAATGTCACACATTTGGTGGCACTGTACAAAAATAAGGGAATTTTGGTATGATATTAGGAAAATTATTGGTGAGATAACCCAGATAGAAGTGCCGGACGATCCATGGGCATGTCTGTTTCACGGTTTTAGAATGCCAACCGAATTATATCTGAGAACACTAGTTCCACAAATGCTGAATGCAGCTAAAAGTTTGTTTGTAAGTCACTGGCAGGAGAAAAACGGTCCAACAATACAAGAATGGTACGACAAAATAAATGAAACCCAGAATTTTGAATATTTGAGATATGCGGAGGAAGCGGAACTAGATGAGTTCGAGGAAAAATGGGAAAAGTGGCAAAAATTTAAAAGCTCACTAAGGGCGGTAGAGGTATTGAGAACTTAACAGACTTTGCTAAGGTGAACCTATGAGAAGGTTGGATGGGGAATAGGCAACAGGAGTGGTGTCCATTAGGTAGGGGGGATTCAGTTAATATGAAGGTGCATGGAGGAAGGAATATAGGACTACGAGAAGGAGTAGATCGGGGGGAGGGCGGATGGGGAAGGGTAGGGGGTTTTGACTAAGCGGGGTTTAAGTGGGGTTTAAGTTACGATCTACGATTAAACCTCAGGTAGGATAGCTAGCTGGTATAAATAAGTAGATAGAAATAAAAGAGATTTGTAACATGGAAAGAAAAATAATAAGAGACAATAGGTATCAAAGCCACTATGATGTGAGTAATGAATCGGGGAAGTATTGAACCTCAAGGGTGAAACTTTCGCCTCCGAAAATAGACACTGATGTGGCAAAGAAAAAAAAAAAAAAAAAAGAACACCTCCCTAGGACACACTTAACCCCTTTATCGCCCCCTAGTGTTTAACCCCTTTCCTGCCAGTGTCATTTACACGGTGATCAGTGCATTTTTATAGCACTGATCGCTGTATAAATGACGATGGTCCCAAAATAGTGTCAAAAGTGTCCGATGTGTCCGCCATAATGTTGCAGTCACAATAAAAATCGCAGATCGCCGACATTACTAATAAAAAAAATTAATAATAAAAATGCCATAAATCTATCCCCTATTTTGTGGATGCGATACCTTTTGTGCAAACCAATCAATATACGCTTATTTGGGGATATTTATTATAGCAAAAAGTAAAAAATATTGCTTTTTTTAAAAAATTGTCGCTCTTTATTTTGTTTATAGCGCAAAAAAAAAAAATGCAGAGGTGATCAAATACCACTAAAAGAAAGCTCTATTTGTGGGAAAAAAGGATGTCAATTTTGTTTGGGTGCAACGTCGCATGACCGCACAATTGTCGGTTAAATCTATGCAGTGCCCATACCTCCCAACTTTTTGAGATGGGAGTGAGGGACACCTATCAGGAAAAGTCTGCAGGCATAGGACACACCCCTTGCCATGCCCATTAAAGGAAAATCGTACAAAAAAGAACAAGCTTGGTTAAACCCACAAGTGCTTTTTTTGCCACTACTATTCCTTTATATTGGATTTTTGAATTTACAAATGCAGCAATTTAGAAATCAGATGAAAGGTTTAGTGCTGGAAAACACTTTTTAATACTTAAAAAGTGCATTTTATATACATCTATATAGATAAGACCAAAATGAGGGACAAATTAGGAGGAATGAGGGACAGAGGGCCATTGCTCCAAATCAGGGACAGTCCCTCGAAATCAGGGACAGTTGGGAGCTATGGCAGTGCCGAATCGCAAAAAGTGCTCTGGTCAGGAAGGGGGTAAAATCTTCCGGGGCTGAAGTGGTTAAGCATTTCTCTAGAATTTCCAGTGTGGAAGTAAATGGGAGTGATTGAGTACACAGAGCAGAGAACTGGTCTGGGGAGGCTATTATTTTGCACACTGCTAAGCATTGCTACCTTGCTGGGAGGGGAAACACTCACCATGTGGTTTGCAGGGCATTGTTCCAGAACTCCAAGGCAGCAGGCAGACAGAGGGATCCTGCGTCTCCCGGCCAATGCAGTTTGTCAGGGGGCTGGGGCTTTAACGGACAGGCAGAGCGCTGAGGAAAGTGGAAATTCTAGTGGATAAAAGCCCTGCCTCACACTTTTGTTCTGTTTTAATTTGATGACAAATATCAGAATTGATTTTTGTTATAGTTTTCGTCAATTTAATTCATTTGAATGTTATTTTTGTTTAGTTTTCAGCACTGCGAACATGCAGCTGAAGAAAATGATGACAAATATTTTCGTCAACAAATTTAACACTGGCGTCAACAAGGCCATAATGTATTTCTCTTCTACATACTTTGCCTTCTGATACATCATTTTTACAGCCTGTTAGCACCAGACAAACTGTGCTGTCAGTGCTCATATATAAGCAAGCAATGCAATGTTGTAAAGACTTTTAACCACTTGCTGACCACATAACTTAGATATACGGTGGCAAAGTGGCATGGCAGCGCCGGATCATGTACCTAGTACATGATCCAACACTTCCGGGTCTGGGGCACGCAGGCTTGCTGCCTGCAGTGCAGTCCGCTCTCACTGTGATTATACACCAGGGACGTGCAGTCAGGGGAGGCAGGTGAGGCAGAGCCATAAACATAAAAAAAAGATTGAGCTTAGAGACCCCAAATGTGGGGTAGGACCTGCAGTCCTACCCCACAACTGGTCAAAATTTGGGGCTCCTGCCACCTATAGTTCCAGAGATACGGGGCTTCTTGTGCAGCCTGTCAGAAGCTACATACAGAATGCACATGCTGTTTGCAGCAGACTGAGAGGATGAGCTCCCAGTGCCTCTCACTTCTTGTCAGAAGCACTGAGCTTAACCACTTCACATCCGCGCTATGGCCGAATGACGGCCACAGCGCGGACCTGAATTCCCGGGAGGCCTCCCTTGTGCACGAGCCCTGCGCGCGCCCTGCAGGGCGTGCGGAGAGTGCGCTGTGATCACCGAGTCACTGAGACTCGGGTGGTCATCGATCCAAGTAAGGAGCCGGTCTCTGCCCCTTACCATGTGATCAGCTGTCAGCCAATGAGAGCTGATCCCATGATGTAAACAAAAGATCGGTAATCGTTTTTTTTTTTATACTCACGCTGACAGCGTGAGTAGAAAAAAGAGCCGATCACCGGCTCGAATGTGAGGGACATTGGTCCCGAACTGGAAGAGGCACATCTGCCTCATCATTGCCACCTAATAGTGCCACCTAACAGTGCCCACAGTGCCACCTAACAGTGCCCACAAGTGCCACCTATCAATGCCCTCAAGTGCCACCTATCAATGCCCACAAGTGCCAGATATCAATGCCCACTTGTAGTGCCAATCAGTGCCACCTAGCAGTGCTGCCCATCACTGCCACCCATCAGTGCCCATCACTGCCACCCATCAGTGCCCATCACTGCCGCCTATCAGTGCCCATCACTGCCGCCTCATCAGTGTACATCAATGAAGTAGAAAAATGACCTGTTTTAAATTTTTTATAACAAAATATAAAAAAAATACAATTTAAAAAAAAAAAATCAGTTTTTTACATTTTTTTAACAAAAAGTAAAAACTGCAGAGGTGATCAAATACCACCAAAAGAAAAAATGATGGTGAAAAAATGATAAAAATTTCATTTGGGTACAGTGTTGTATGACTGCGCAATTGTCATTCAAAGTGCGTCAGTGCTGAAAGCTGAAAATTGGTCTGGATAGGAGGGGGGTTTAAGTGCCCAGTAAGCAAGTGGTTAATGGACAGCTTGGAGCCTTGGACTAATGGTAAAGCATCATTGGAACAAGCTGTCCAATAAAAATGCTGCCTTCCAGCCCAGCCCTCGTAACTAGAAGGAAAAAGCATGGGTTTACGGGTATAAGATTTACCCATAATCCCATGTTTTTCTCACACAGTTAAGAGGGAGAATGAGAATCTGCTGCCTGCTGAAAAGGTACTGTTATAACATATAGCATAATAATATATGATTTAACTTGATTAAAACATAATAATTTATTATTTATCTATTTGCTGTGAAATTTCTTCAAAGTTCAGTAATTTGTCTGTTAAGGCACCTGCTTGAGTACAGTTTTTGAAAATATAGTAAATTACCTTAAAAACAATATATAATAATTATTTGTATATTACTTACTTATGGTAATTAACCCCTTGCCACCCACACTTCTCTCCTACATATAAAAAATCATCATTATTTAGCTTGAAATTTACTCAGAACCCCCAAACATTATAAATATTGTTTTAGCAGACACCCTAGGGAATAAAATAGTGGTCGTTGCAACTTTTTATGTTACATGATATTTACGCAGCAATTTTTCAATCGTGTTTCTTTTGGAAAAAAAATGTTTCATAAATAAGAAAATAAAAAAATCTGAAGTTAGCCCAATTTTGTGTTTAATGTGAAAGATGATGTCACGCCAAGTAAATAGATACCTAACATGTCACGCTTTAAAATTGCGCACACTCGTGGAATGGCTCCAAACAATGGAGCCTAAAAATCTCCATAGGCGATGCTTTAAAAATGTTTATAGGTTACATGTTTAGAGTTACAGAGGAGGTTTAGTGCTAGAATTATTGCTCTCGCTCTATCGATCGCGGTGTATGTAACCTGTGTGTATCTGGCTCTGATACTAGCCAGTGCCTCACCAGCCACTGACCTTACCGCATGTCCCTGTTATACACAGTGGGAGCTGATCAGTGGGACAATGTTGTAAAGACTTTAAACCACTTGCCGACCGTATAACTTAGATATATGATGGCAAAGTGGCCCTGCTGCACTGGATCACGTACCTAGTATGTGAACCGGCACTTCTGGGTCTGGGGTGCGCATGCGCCGGCGGTGGCCCCGCTTCCACTATGATTATACACAGCGGAAGCTGATTGGCGATTACTGTGGACTCTATGTCTGCCAGCACCCACCAATCCTTCGGTACAGAGGGAGAATGGTGGGCTGCCTATGTAAACCAAGGTAGATCGCTGTTCTGTCAGTACAGAAGGCATAGATATTGTGTTCTTGAAAAACAGGGACATGGATCCATGCTTTCCACTAGTACAAGCACCTCCCCCCCCCACGGTAAGAAAAAAACAGCTAGGCACACAGTTAACCATCTGATCACCTTTGATCTTAACCCCTTCCCAGCCAGTGTCATTAGTGCAGTGATAGTGCATATTTTTAGCACTGATCACTGTATTAGTGTCACTGATCCCAAAAAAGTGTCAAAAGTGTCACTTGTTTGATTTTTTTGCTTATATAATGCAGTCCCACTATAAGTCGCTTATCGCTGCCATTACTAGTAAAAAAATAAAAATAAATAAATACCATAGTTATAACTTTTGT
Source organism: Lithobates clamitans (assembly GCA_037952925.1). Taxonomy (NCBI): domain Eukaryota; kingdom Metazoa; phylum Chordata; class Amphibia; order Anura; family Ranidae; genus Lithobates; species Lithobates clamitans. Next base: position 3,070,827 of record JBBGZY010000053.1, on the reverse strand, counting down.
GCAAACCAATCACTGTATGCTTATTGGGATTTTTTTTTTTTTTACCAAAAATATATAGCAAAATACATATTGCCCTAAATTGATGAAGAAATTCGATTTTTTACATTTTTTTGTTGGATCTTTTTTATAGCAGGAAGTGAAAAATTATATATTTTTTTTAAATGGTCAGTCTTTTTTTGTTTATAGCGCAAAAAATAAATATCGCTAAGGTAATCAAATATAACCAAAATAAAGCTCTATTTGTAGGAAAGAAAGGACAAAAAAATGTATTTGGGTACAGTGTCGCATGACTGCGCAATTGCCAGTTAAAATAACGATGTGCCGCATCGCTAAAAATGGCCTGGTCATGAAGGGGGGTAAACCTTCTGGAGGTCAAGTGGTTAATATGTCCATTCAATAAATAACATTATCTTTCAATTATTCTCATTAAATCCAGCTTAATCTTAGTAAACCTTAAAGTGGTTGTAAACCCTTACAGATCACTTTCACCTACAGGTAAGCCTAGATTAAGGCTTCCCTGTAGGTGCTTGAAATATCTCCTAAACCTACACGGTTTAGGAGATATTTACTATTTCCCCGTACAATTAGTTCTTCTGCACATGCGCCGATGTATTCGGCACATGCACACTCTTGAAAGGGCACGCTGTGCCGTTTCACCTGGGGTCATGCCGTGACTGGTGGCTCCCGCGCGCATGCGCTCCTCTTGCGCCTCCGGCCAGTCATAGAGCCGGAGTTCGCGGCCCCGGAAGGAAGAGATGCGAAGAATGGATGCTCGCTGCCAGTGAGGAAATCAGGGACATCGCAGGCTCCTGTGTCAGGTAAGTGACACATAATGGGCTACTATGCGATGCATAGTAGCCCATTATGCTTTACCTTTGCAGGGAAACATAGAGGAAGTAAAACCCATCAGGGTTTACTTCCTCTTTAAAAAGTATTGAGATTATTTAATCTAAATTTATATACAGTATTTAAAAAATAAAATGGCAGAAGCCAGTTTGAAACTAGCAAACAGGAGGTCCCAGAATACCTCCAAGCTCAAAACGTAAATTGTGCTACTACCCCAATAATTCAGTTTAGCAGGAAAGTCTATCGTCCAGTGATCGATCAACGTTCTCCACAAGCCACCAATGAAAATTTGAAACAGATGCAATCGGTGACTTGGATCCTTCACAGCATATAATCCTATTTAGAGGTAAAAAATCCAGAAAGCAAACAGCTGCTTGCTGTCTGGATTGTTTTACCTCTGCCTATATTAAACGAGTACATTTTATGCTGTGAAGGATCCGAATCACTAATTGCATCTGTTTCATACTTCAAGCTAGTCAGAAAAAAAAAAATTGACTGTCTTGACTAGGCAGATAAAAATAGAGGCTTTTGTCTCAAATAGGGGTGGATTTATTAAATAGGAAAATAGATTGTGCACTTTGCAAATGCAGTTGTACTCTGTAAGGGAATTTGCTCTTATAAATGAGGTGAAGCTTCACTATGCACCCAATTACATGAAAGGAAAAAAAAAATATATATATATATATATATATTTGCTTGCACATGATTGGATGATGGAAGTCAGCAGAGCTCCCCCTCATTTACAAAGCTCTGGTGCCACTGCACTTGCAAAGTGCACAGTCTATTTGCCTTTAGTAAATCAACCCCACAGCCGTGAACCTGTCTCCTTTTTGCTAGGTTAAGACTGATTTAAGTGGTTTTTTGCATTTGGTGCAGATACACACTGGAAGTCTTCAGCTGCAATGTAATGGTGATGTCTGAACTTCTGGTGTGTTGCTGTACCTTTAACCCTTTCATGACGGAACATATAAACCTTAATGCCTGAACCCAGTTTTGCAACTTTGACTTGTGTACATAAAACTGTACATATGTTTGCAACAACTTCATATATCCCAGGGCATTTCTTTTGCAGAATAAATTGGGCTGGTAAACAGTAATGAGCAGTACCTATTTTTTGTATTATACAGGAAAAACTGGAACAAAAAAAAAATCTGTATTTTTAAATGTTATCTGTATATTTCTTGCCATTACCATGAACCACCCCTGAAAAAAATACCTAAAACAAATTTGAGGATGATGTGATTCAATGCCATACATCTGTATGTAATTTGTTGTTTGCACACATAATACAATGAGGAAATTTACTAAAACTAGAGCAGACAGCAGACAAAATCTGGAGCAGTTGTGTATGGAAACCACTCAGCATCTAGCTTTCATTTTCAAAGACAATCGGTGATTAGGACCCCCGCCAGCACTGGGAAAGCATTTTTCACAGCTACATGCCTCAATGTAAGTCGCATATGTCATTCTTTAGTTGAAATGCGATTGCTTTAGATACAAGTGATATGCACATGTGTATATATATATTAGTAATCATGCTGTTGTTTGAAATTTTAGAATATGATGCAGTCCTTCCCTGAGGAAGAATTTGCTTTAACAAAAGTTGAAACGCGTTGGAAATCTGCTATCAGGATGCCATCGTACCAATTTGGGGTGGTGCTTGTACTTAGCAGCAGGATGCATCATTTGTTTTCATGTATCTGATGTCTTTTTTAACCATTCAATACCCCAAAAATATATATTGATTTGTACGTTTATATGTATTCTATTCGTTTTTGTATTAATAAAATTCTTTTAATTTAACAATTTTTCCAATCATTACATTGCCCATAAAATCCCAATTTGAGGTATATATTTGGTCTTTAAAGTTACAAGGGATGATGGCAATGACACACCCAACCTTCTGAGTCATATATTTATATAAATCATTTTCAAAGTTTACCTGAAAAAGCTTGCTGGTAGGTGGTAACACCCTTTGACTTGTAGCCACTGCTTTGGTGATGTGGTGGGTGGTGTTTGTGTTCCTTTATATGTCAGATGTGGGTGAGGCCTAGTGTAGCAGGGGTATGGGAGTAGGACACCCTTGACAAGAAGGAAGTAGCCCTGTGCACTGAAGAGAGAGAGAGCCCTCTGCAGGTCTGAACCACTGCGGTATTCAGAGAACACATTTGGGAAAAATAGAGAAACGGCCACTCCTTACCTTAATCTAGCAAGTCCTGTGGCTTGGTTTAGGAAGACCCTGGGGACCTATGTGAGGAGAACCCTATGTAGGATAGGGAGGTGTTCCGTGTGGGTGGAACATATGAGATAAGAGTCTGATAACATCTGGGAAGATAACTAAAGCCCAGTATACCAAAATTTCACCAAAACTCTACCAAAATTCAGCCTCTTCATCAGGAATTTTAGTATGTGTGTATCGCTGTCAATTCAACAAAAGCCGATCTAACAACCTGCTTCTGTCGAACGATCTTGCTTGAAAACCAGCATCTGATCAGCGCTCGCAGCAACTGACTGCAAGCGCTGATCTATGTATTCTGATAGGGGAAGTGCCCCTGTCAAAATACAATTCAACAGCGGAGAACATTGTTGTGTTGATGTAGGGATTTGTCAATTTTTATTTGTTCAACTCACTGGCTGAATGAAAAAAAGATTTTACATGTACACTGTATATCCAACTTTAGTGATGTGCTGCACTTGAGGGATTGCTGATCAGGAAGTCATGCAATGGAGGAATGATGCTCTGATCTTCATACAGTATTTCTGCTCTACATATTAGAGCGGTTGTATACCCCCCCCAAAAGAAAAACCTGTAAGGCAAAGGCATAAAGAGCTAGTATGCACCGCTTACTAGCTCATTATGAAATACTTACCCAAGAATGAAGCTCCCATAGGGCCACCCGGTCACCGCTGAGGGAGCTAACATGTTCCCTCTGTGTTTCTTCCGAGTTTGTGGCTCTGGCGCTGTGAGTGGCCGGATTAATAATGTCACTCCCATGCATGCATGCGGGAGCCCTCCATTCAGCCAAGTTCCAGCATGATACGCCAGACCTTCCCTGGACCTTCGCCGGACCTTCACTGCGCATGCGCCACCGACGTCAGTGGCTGCATGCAAGGTAAATATCTCCAAAACCGTACAGGTTTAGGAGATGTTCATTTTACCCACAGATAAGCCTTATTATAGGCTTACTTGTGGGTAAAAATTACCAAGCAGACAATACAACCACTTTAATGGATGCTTATCTGCGTTTACAAGAAATGTACTGAACCAAATCCCAAAGCAGTAAAAGACATCAAAACATTTTTTAACAAAAATCAGTTTGCCTTACAAGGCAATGGCAGCATCAATACATTTGATTCATTACCATCTAGTTTTTCAGAAATATTCAAAAATATTCAAAAAATTTCAAAAATATTCCAGAGCAACTGATATGCTAAGAATTCCCTGTGACAGGTGATCCTAGTCTGCTAAGAACATACCTAACATTTATTGTAAATTAATATTAGAACATAGCAAAAATGGAAAATATTATTTTTGATTTTTGCTATGCTGGAAGTGTTTTTCACTTAAAATGGGCAGCTGGGCTCATTTTTTTTTTGTTGTATTTAGTCATTTTTTTTTTTTGCTTTTTGTTGTTTTTCAATAATTCACAAGTATATATATTGTTTAACAATGTTTCTTTGTTTAAGGCTCCATGCACACTGGATGTTAAAATAATATTATAAAAACGTCAGTAGCTTTTCAGTGAGTCTTTTAACGTTTTTTAACGTTTCGCAATAGCGTTTATTAGCGTTTCTTAGTGTTTTTCAGCGTTAGCATTTTTTTTCTTGTAAGTGTATTTATTTGATTTTTTTTTCAATGGATTAAAAATGTTAAAAAACGCTGGTGAGCATTTATTGACGTTTATCAGCGTTTATGAGCGTTTGGCGTTTTTTGTGGTCAGAAAAACGACTCCTGAACACGATTTTATGGCGTTCAGAAAACAGCCCGTAAACTCCACTGCTAATAAACATCCAAAAACGTCCATGTGTGCATGGACACATAGGATAACATAGAGGGGAGTTTATGGGCTGTTAAAAAAAAAACGCCCAATCTGCCAAAAACGGCCGTTTATGAGCTTCAGGGTGCATGGAGCCTAAAGGATGTATTTTAGAACTAGAATGTAATGCATTTATCTATTTTTCTATATTTTCTCAAACTTTTGAGAGGTGTTGTGTTGAGCATATGTATATTTCTCAAGCATTACATGTTTATCCATTGCCCAAATCCAATCCTCAAGGGTAGGAGGATGAGATGAAACCCAATGAGAGGCTATTAGCTTGCGAGCCATGAAGAGTGATCTCGAAATAAGCCACTACCTGGTCATGATCCTGGTTGTTGGAGTTTACAAAACCTAGGTGGCACAGAACCAGATCTGGGCTGAAAACAGTGTCACATACAGAATGTAACATGTCTGATGCCGTATACACACGATCAGATTTTCCAATGGGAAATGTTGGATGTGAGCTTGTTGCCGGTAAGTCCGACCGTGTGTACGCTCCATCGGACATTTGTTGTCGGACTTCCCGCCAACAAATGCTGGCTAGCATGTTCTCAAATTTTCCGCCAACAAATGTTTGTTGTTGGACTTTCCGATCGTGTATACACAAGTCCATCGGACAAAAGTCCAAAGTACAAACACGCATGCTCAGAAGCAGAAGCGGTCGGTCTTGTAAACTAGCATTTGTAATGGAGAATTAATATTTGTGACGTGGCAAATTATGAAATCTCGAAATGCAGCGCACATTCTCTTCTTCTTTAATGGGACAATAATGAAGCTGCTTTGCTGATGATACTGATGGGGTTATTGCAAACACATTTTCAAAGGCTTTTTTTTCTAGTGATATCAAGAAAAATATTATTATGTTTTTTTTTTTTTTTTATTTGTGCAAGTTACCACAACACCATTATCCCGTAGTTTATAAGATCAAAGATACAACTATGTTGATGTCCCTTGTCAATTTTACTTTGTATTTTTTAAAATGTAACTGCCTACTCCCAAAATGTCATTTGAAGTAAAACACATAGCCAAGTTATATTCTACACTATTTTTCAATTGTGCATTAAAAAAAAAAAAGACATGCTATCTGCAAATAGAACTTAACCAAAAAGTGCATTCTATGCATCTAAAAATATAGAAAATATACCAAATCAAATCATTATTCAACCAAAAAAAATGCCAAAGCAATAACTATATTGTAAAGCGCTGCGTAAACTGTTGGCGCTATATAAATCCTGAATAATAATAATAATAATAATAATAACTCCAAGGCCAATAATAACACGTTATCCCCTCCGATTCCGCAACATGTCTGGTTGACGAACGGCCGTTCAGAAACTAACTTAAAAGCACTAAATGAAAAACACGAAAAGAAAAGCGTGAATCAAAGCTCACCAAACTTCTACTAATGTGAAATTAGCAGAAGGAGCCCAAAGGGTGGCGCTAAAGAGCTGAAAAACCACGTAGTATGTCTAGTATGTCACTACGTTCGTAATTGTTGGCCAACATTTGTGTGACCGTGTGTATGCAAGACAAGTTTGAGCCAACACCCTTCGAACAAAATTCCACGGTTTTGTTGTCGGAAAGTCTGATCGTGTGTACGGGGCTTAAAACTTCCTGCCAGTACAGATATAATTTTGGACATCTCCAAAACAGATGCATAAAGGAGCCAGGAGACTGAGCACATCTTGCGCTTCCAGAACAAACATAGGTGCGCATATATGTTGCACCATGGATGATAACCTCAGTGATGCCATATATATTTGTTTCATCAATGAGTTAGGTAGAGAGGGGCTGCCATTAAGTGATTCTGCTCTCAGTTTGTACAATGCTTATACATGCCCCATGTAGTTTTGATATTAGGAGCACACTCAGTACAGTTTTTGTGGCTTTATAATAAATGATTCACTATAAACTCGCCCTAACAAACAGTGAAATCAAATAGCAGCGCTAACTTAAATTACCTAAAAATGTATGTGAAAATGTATGCAAAAAGAACTGTTTTTTAACCTGAGCAGTATAGACATATATATATATATATATATATATATATATATACCGTGTATATATATATATATATATATATATATATATTTTTTTTTTTTTTTTTTTTTTTCCTTAGATCTTAATAAAGTGGGTTTATTTATCGAAGTCCGTTGAATTGCTTCAATCATTTCCTGATTTATTGCATTCCCAGAGTAACCACTTAAAGTAAATTGATCATTCTTCTGTATTTTCCCAGTTCAAGTTTTAACCTGATTGGTTCATAAAGTAGCCTGTTACTAAGTACAAGATGACTTAATCAGTCTAAACCAAGCAATTATGTCACTTACTTTAGGTTTAATCAAGGACTGGCATGATACTACTCATTTTTTTTGAGTGAAGGGCATTTCTTTAACTGATTCCCAACTGCCTAACCACCTCATAGCAGATTTACTGCTACAGGGTGGCTGTTCTGTGCAGAATTACGTATATATATATATATATATATATATATATATATATATATATATATATATATATAGTGTATATATATATACACTATATATATATATACGTGATTCTGCACTTTCGCTTAAGGGGTGTGCACATGCTGCTGGTGCGCCACTTCTGCTGTACTTAGTCACAGCAGTTGGCGATCAGTGGATGTAGGCCAATGGATGTCTGCCGGCACCCGCTGATCGTCGAGGAAAGACACAGAACGAAGCTCTGCCTATGTAAACAAGGCAGAGCTCCGTCCTGTCAGTAGGGATGTGATGGATTTTCTTTCCCTGCAAAGCAAGGAAAGAAAATCCACCACATCCCTTAGTAAAAATAACACACATAGTACACATAAAGACTGGTTAGGCACACATTTAACCCTTTGATCATCCAAGAAGATGTTTAAGCCAGTGTCATTAGTACAGTAACAGTGCATATTTTTAGCACTGATTACTGTATTGGTGTCACTGGTTCCCACAAAGTGTCAATTATACAGTGATCAGTGCTAAAAATATGCACGGTCACTGTACTAATGACACTGGCTTAAACATCTTCTTGGATGATCAAAGGATTAAATGTGTGCCTAACCAATCTTTATGTGCACTATGTGTGTGCCCGCCGCAATATTGCAGTCGTGCTATAAGTCGCTGATTTATTACTAGTAAAAAAAAAAAATTCCGGTATACTTTATATCCCATAGTTTGTAGACGCTATAATTTTTGTGCAAAGCAATCAACGTACACTTACTGGGATTTTTTTTACCAAAAATATGTAGCAGAATAAATTTTGGCCTAAATTCCTGAAGAAATTAGATTTTTTATTGGATATGTTTTATAGTAGAATGTAAACAATATTGTTTTTTTTTTTTTCAAAATTGGCAGAATTTTATTGTTTATAGCGCAAATAAAAAAAAAAAACACAGGTGATCAAATGCCACCAAAAGAAAGCTCTATTTGTGGGGAAAAAAATGACATAAATTTCATTTGGGTACAGCATTGCATGATTGCGCAGTGGTCAGTTAAAATACTGCAGTTCCATATCGCAAAAAAAATGGCCTGGTCAGGATGGGTGGTAAATTTTCCAGAGAGCAACTGGTTAACAGCTGGTTGCAAAATTAGCTGCATGTAAATAAGAAAGTCTATATTATATGGCCAACATAAAAAAGCTGAACGCCAGAACAAATAAAATATAACTTGCTTTACAGGTATTTTCTTCACATATTGCCAAGTTTAATCAAATGATCCACCATAAGGCCCTGTCAAACAAAGATGAATGTCAGTTCATATGAGACCGTATATTTGATTTTCAATCACGAACTTGCAGCTGACATATGAAGACTTTCACAGCTTGACAAAAATGAAAATAATTAAACAATGGAAAGAGTGTTCAGAATACTTAGGGATGAATTTTTCATTTTTTTTGTTGTTGTTGAGATGTATTGCCTTAGAGTTTAAAATCGCTTTGTCAACAGTTTAAAGCAGTATTGAACCTAAAAATGAACATTTACAATATTGCAGCTTACCAAATCTTACATGTGATTTATGCATTTGTTTTCTTTTTGAGGCTTTATTTCTTTTATTTGTACCTGGTGATCCTGCCAGTGAGCCTATTGTTTTTCAACAGACCAAGCTGTCCTATAGATGTAGCATTTAGGGGGTTGAGACAAACAATTTGCCACTGTCAGGAGCTCTTACAATGGTCAACTTTTATTTATTTATGTAAAAACAGTATCCCAAAATGAAGAAAACCATTGCTGTAACTTGTATGCACAGGTGTGAGGGGAGAGGGGGGGCAGCTGAGTGTTTACAGGTATGAGGGGGCTGAGTGTGTACAGGTATGAGGGGGCTAAGTGCATACAGGTGGGTGGGCAGAGTGCATACAGGTATGAGAGGGCTAAGTGCATACAGGTGGGTGGGCAGAGTGCGTACAGGTATAAGGGGGCTGAGTGCATAGAGGAGGTGCCAGATATAGGATCCGTCCTGGGTGCCAAATGCTCTAGGTACGCCCCTGCCATAAGGTTTGTTCTTGGATAGAAAACTGGTTATAGGGACGTGTGCAAAGGGTGGTGGTAAATAATGTATACTCTGACTGGTCTGGAGTGGGAAGTGGGGTACCCCAAGGCTCTGTCTTGGGTCCAATTCTATTTAATTTCTTCATAAATAATATAGAGGATGGGATACATAGCTCAATCCCAGTTTTTGCGGACAACACAAATATAAGCAAGGCAAAAACTTCACATCAGGATATAGAAATTTTACAGGAAGACCTGAACAAAATAATGGATTGGGCAACTACATGGTAAATGAAGTTTAATGTGGAGAAATGTAAAGTAATGCACTTGGGGGCTAAAAAAATAAAATGCAAACTACTCAATAGGAGGAGAACCTCTGGGGGAATCAAGGATGGAGAAAGATCTGGGGGTCCTAGTAGATGACAGATTGAGCAATGGCATGCAATATCAAGCTGCAGCTACCAAAGCCGGCAGAATATTAGCATGCATAAAAAATGGGATATACCCCAGAGATAAAACTATAATTCTACCACTTTATAAAACTCTGTTCTGGGGGCTGGAGGACCTCAATTTCGAGGAACGACTAGAAGCTCTACATTTATTTTCGCTGGAAAAGAGACGCTTGAGGTATCGACTTACAAATACCTCAATGGTGAACCCAGCGTAGAAAAAAAACTATTTAGTCTCAGGGAGTGTAAGAGGACATGGGGCCACACAATGAGATTGCAGGAGAAGCAGTTTATCCTTAAGCAGGGGGTTTTTCACTGTTAGGGCGACAAGGACATGGAACTCTCTTCCACAAGTAGTGGTGTCAGTGGGGAGTATTGGTATTTTTAAAAAGACTCTTGGATGTGCATTTTAGAGAACACAACATACAGGAATATGGGAAATGATTATCGACACTGACACACATACACGAGTCTTGCAAAATCAGGTTGAACTGGATGGACTATTGTCTTTCTTCAACCTTACTAACTATGTAACTATATATCTGTTCAAACTAGTTGGCTTTTTTGATCAAAAAGATCATTCAAAAATAAAATAGAAGACATTATTGTTTCAATTTACAAATGTTGTGTTTTCATTATCATGCATTATTTTCTAAGCATAGGTGTGCGCAGCCTATTGCGTTTGAGCTTTGGGGTGCACACCCTAACACACGATCCTTTCTATGCAGACTCAGCTGCCTGGGGGCAGTGAATGAATGGGAAGTGCTCTGTGCTGAGTGGCTTCCTGTTCATTCACAAACTGAAGCAGTTTAGTAAACACAGCTTACTATGCTTTAGTTATGAATTAACACAGTGAATGTGTTCACTTTGTTCATTTAGAAAAGAAAGGTGCTGGCAAATTATATATTTACTAACCCCTTCCCCCACTTTCCATCCTGAAACATCCCCCACAGCAGCTTGGGGAGAGGAGGGAAGCCAGCAGTATGGCATAGGAAGCCTGGGCAGTAGGACGAATCAGCACCATGCATGGTGATTAGGGTGTGCCCAGGCATACCTTGAACATCCCATGTGCACGCCTATGTTTCTATGTTTATCAAACAAGTTTTTCTTTTGAGTTTGTACTAAAGGTTTTCCCTTTATTATATATTTTATATACATCACTGTATATATATATACAGTATCTCACAAAAGTAAGTACACCCCTCACATTTTTGTAAATACTTTATCTTTTCAAGTGACAACACTGAAGAAATGACACTGGGAGACTGGGCAGCAGGGCAGTATAACAACGTGATAACGACACCAAAGACACTTCCAAGACAACCACTCCCTTGCTAAAGAAGCTGAGGCTGTACACTCACTACTTTACATTGTAGCAAAGTGTCATTTCTTCAGTATTATCACATGAAAAGATATAATAAAATATTTACAAACATGTTAGGGGTGTACTCACTTTTGTGAGATACTGTATATATACACATATATATATATATATATATATATATATATATATATATATATATATATATATATATATTTATGGTCGGAGCCCTATGTCCGATATGGACATAGATAACACTTATAGTAAAGATAAGACTTACCATCGGAAATAGACCTGAAAGTGTGGACTTACCATATGAAATAGACCTGAAAGTGTGCCTTGGTCTAATGGCCGGTATGCCAAAATAAGGGGGCAAAAACATTCAGGTAGGGTTATAATTTTTATTGGTTTTCAGTTATTTATTGAGCCAATTTGGAGAATGCCTGTGCCATCTCTGTTTGTGGATTGGGGATGTACCGGGCGAAGCAGGCTGATTTCCACCTGCCTAGTCTTTTGATGATGTGATCTGGCACCCCGTGGCGGGATGCCGCGGAGGCTGCTCCGATGCGGAAAGAGTGTCCGGAATACTGACTAGGGTTAAGGTGGAGATTGCGGAGAAGTATCCTTATGTGGCTCACAAACTGAGAGGCGTTTAAGGGTTTGACTGGGAATGGTAGAAGGGGACTGCTGTCTGGTTGCTCAGGCAGGAGAGATAGGAGTCGGTTGAGTACAGCGACTGGACACCAGCTGTTGTTGGTTCTGTAGAGGTGGATGTTCACTCCCGAGCCCGTTTGCTGGGTTTTAGAGACCTCGAGGTGCAGGATAAAGTGGTCTTGGTGTCGAAGCAAGTGTCGTCTGCATAGTACTAGGTCTGTGGGTTTGTTAGAGGTGAATTCGCCAGGCCGCAAGAACCCGTAGTAAGCTAAATATATGGCTGCTTGTAAGACCGTGCTGGGGAGCAGACCGAATGGCGAAGTAGCCAGTATGTTTGACATGTCCCTGAAGATGGGCCCCGTAATGGGCAAGCGCTTAGTGCTGATGACTGGTTGTTGTTTCTGTATTCCCCTTAGGATGGCTCGTATAGCGTGAGATGAGAACAGTGACGACTTCGTCGGGTCTTCAAGCGCCATGAAATGTTGAATGCCGGCTAGGTATAACCGGATGGTGTTGTAGGATAAGGCCAGCTGCGTGTGGCAGTGTGCCGTGAAGGCCAGCACCTGTTTGATATCTGTTGGTTCTTTGCGGCAGGGCGTGAGGAATTTGTTGAAAGCCTTCCAAGCTGTCTGGTAGGCTTTGAGTGTGTTGCGGGAGAGGGAATTATTTATGAGTTGCGTAGCTCCGTGTAGATGTTGCACTAATCCAGGGTCAGTTGTGACCAGACGGGGATAGGGGCCGACATTGGGTCGGCATCGGGAACCTGTTTGAAAAAGGAGGGATAATTGAAACGTGATAGTGCGTCAGCTGCTGAGTTGTATCTGCCGGGTATAAATTCACAGTGTATGTTGAACTGATGTTGTAAAGACAGTTGAACCAACCTGCGCAGGAAGGACATGACTGCTAGGGACTTGGACCTGCCTCTGTTGATGATGTCTGCCGTGGCCTGGTTGTCGGTGGTGAAGACTACGGTTTGTCCTGTCCAGTGGTGGCCCCAGAGTTGTGCGGCTGCCACTATGGGATAAAGCTCAAACAGGGCAGATGTTTGGGAAAAGCCGGGTATCAATAGTATCTGTTGAGGCCAGGGTCCTGAAAACCAATGATGGCCAAAAATTGCCGCGAAACCTGTGGAGGCTGCAGCGTCAGTCACTACCTGGGGTGAATGGATCGAAACCATAGGTATGAATAGAGATATGCCATTCCAGGCGGACAAGAATTCCTCCCACATTGATAGGTCCGCTATAGCTGCGGAGTCTAATTTCAAAATCTGATCAGGGTCTTGAGTTTCTGACAGAAATCTAAGTAGGCGTGATACGAATGTGCGGCCTTGTGGGATAATTCGCATAGCGAAGTTGAGCATACCCAGGAGAGACTGCAACTGTTTTTTGGTACAGCCCTTGGTGTGTGTAAACTTGTGAAGGACTGCCCTAATGCGTGTTAATTTGTCGGGGGGGAGACTGGCCTGCATTGCGCAGGTATCCAAGTTGACCCCGAGAAAGGTGATGATGTTTGCTGGACCATTGACTTTGTGCTCGGCGATAGGAACGTTGAGGTTTCCAAAAATTACTCTCAGTTTGTCGAGATCTCCTGGGGGCTTGTTGGGCGGTTCTATCAGTAGGAAGTCATCCAGGTAATGGATGACTTCATGGCATTGGCCCTTGTGTAATAGTATCCAAACGAGGGACTGTGCGAACGTGTCGAAGAGCCACGGGCTACTCTTCGAACCGAAGGTGAGTTTCGTAGCAAAATAATACGCTTCCTTCCATTTGATGCCATGCCAGCACCAAAGGGATGGGTGGATGGGCAGGAGCTTGAAAGCATCCGAGATGTCGGCTTTGGAGAGCCAGGCACCTGTGCCTGCTTTGATGATCGCTTGTATTGCCATGTCCACGGAGGAGTATTTTAGGGAAAACTCTTCGGAGGGGATCAGGGAATTGAGACTGAGTATGTGCGAAGAATGAGGCGCAGACAAGTCGTACACCAAACGCAATTTATTAGAGAATTTGCTCTTGACAAGCCCAATAGGGCTGACTCTCCATGTGCTGAAAGGGGGGCAAGTGAAAGGGCCTATTACATAGTCTCGATCTACCTCTGCCTGTAAGAGCTGATCTATGGCCTGTTCGTCGATGGCTGCCGAACGAAGATTGGCGCATTCGTGAGTACTGTGGGGCAGTGCAATGAGGCCGGTGTGAAAGCCTACTGTGAAGCCTTGGATAAGGTAGGTGGCCAGGGAAGGGGTGGGGTGTGAAGTGAGATACAGTCCTAGCCATAAGATGTTGATTCGGCTTAGTCATGCCCTCTTGTGTTGCTTGACTTCACACAAATTCCTAGGGTGTGCTCTTTGGCATAAAGTGCAGATGTGAAGTAGACGGCATTGGCTGAAGTTGCAGGACCCATAGTTAAAGTTGTTACAGATGGCTGCCCCTCCCACGGTTCGGACTGGGCGTCCGAGTTTGTCCACCGGAGGCGTTGGTTCAGGGATCGACTGGCCCTGTACTGTACCTGAGGTAGAGGGGAACTCGAAGGGCCGTCTGATCACCGTATTGGCGCACCAGGTGGCAGTGTGGGTGGAAGACTGGCAAATTGCACACAGAGGTGAGCGTAAGCCGGCAAAGTGGCGGCAGAAGAGCTCTGTGTCCATGAGACTCCAATCTGTCGCGATCTGGAATTGTGCGAATCTGGCGGCGGCCTTGGCTGAGAAGGAACGATGATAATCGTAGAAAGCGAAACCTCCATACTTGTGGCCCAAGTCTACCACAGTATGGAGGTATAAGTCCAGCTCTTCCCGCCTGCTGGGGGTGGCTGAGCACAGGACATCTCTGAGCATGCCAAAGGCCAGGGTAAATTCGGGGACTGATAGCTTGCGGTTCAGCCTGGGGTCTTTGGCTTTAATGACCACCGATATGTCGCCCCAGGAGTAGGCTTTATTTTCTGCTAAATCATGCACGGAGATAAGGAGAGAGGCCAGGTTGACGTCCTTGCCATCCAAAATGTCCTTCCTGATACTGGTTGGGACCAGATGGGAGGGGTAGACAATGACGCTTGAGCCTGAGGTACCTGTAGGAAGAGGTGTCAAGGTCTGAGTTGCCGTTGGGTCGGGGACAGCCGTGGCCGGTCGGGCCTCCAGAAGTGCCACCCTGGCTTGGACGTCTGCAACTGAGGTGGATAGAGATGATACCATTGTGTGTAACTGCGAGATGGCCGATGATATGGACTGGAGGGATGCCTGTTGGGTACTGGGTCCTGCTGCTGGTGGGGGGAAGAGGAGTTTGAAGAGCTCGCCTTTCCTCGCTGTGGCGGGGAAGGGGACACCTCTGCGTCTGAGCTCTGCCGTCAGTCTGGGGATAGTCCATCCCCTGAGGGATTGCACGCTGCCGCTTTCTGAGACCTGAGTAGGTGATAGAGGGGCCGTGAAGTCTTCACTGCCGGCCTGGTACATGGTTGCTCTGGTGAGGATCTCTCGAGCTTTATTTCCTGGTTGACTGTAACCTATTGGGGGTGAGATGGATTTCAAGTTTTTCTTTGATCCGCTGCGTCATACTTACCCGACTTGTTCTCCCTCTTTTTTTTTTTTTTTTTTTTTACCTGGGGGGATATCGTCCAACCTGGTGCAGGGTGGACCTACTGAACTTTGACTGACCTGAGGAAGATGAAAGGTGACAACTCGTGAAGGGATTGCTAAGTAACTTGAAGCAATGATTTGTATGGTGCTTGCAATTTGTGACAATGAAATGGTTCGAAATGTTTGCCTTGATTGTGAAATGAATGAACTGCATGACAGAGGTGCGGCCTGGTCGTGTCACGATTTGATCGACCGTGGACCGGGCTCTGGAGCATGTATTGAAATGAGGCAACTGAAAATACTGGTGCTCCTGGAACGAATCGGTGCTTGTTTGATGCATCTGGATTCGAATAGGGGTGCAGTATTGAATGAAATGAGAGAAATGATTGTCTTGACCGAGGCTCGAATTGGTTGTGCCGTGTCAGCGACTGGCAACCAACCGAGCTCTGGTGTGGTATGAATGTGATCGGAACCTGTGATGCATGCCGTGACGAATCGGTGCGCCTCGGATGCGACTGGTTTCGAAACGGTGATGCGTTGTGAGAGTACAATGGTAGAAATTGCATGACAGAGATATGGGTCAATCCCCGGTGTCTGCGATTCAGCTATGATCCGGACTTCTGGAGCATGTATCAGAAATGTGGCCAATCCTGGGCACGCCGAGACGAATCGGTGCATTTTCATGCGACTGAATTCCTGTCGGAACGTGATACATGGGAATGAAATGATAACCATGACAGAGGTACAAATGACTGATAAGGTAACTCTGGAGCATGTATAGAAATGAGGCCAATCCTGGGGCACGCCGAGATGAATCGGTGCATTTTTTATGCGACTAAATTCATGTCGGAACGTGATACATGGAAATGAAATGATAACCATGACAGAGGTACAATTGACTGATAAACATAACTCTGGAGCATGTATAGAAATGAGGCCAATCCTGGGGCACGCCGAGACGAATCGGTGCATTTTTCATGCGACTGAATTCATGTCGGGACGTGATACATGGAAATGAAATGATAACCATGACAGAGGTACAAATGACTGATAAAACGTAACTCTGGAGCATGTATAGAAATGAGGCCAATCCTGGGGCACGCCGAGACGAATCGGTGCATTTTTTCATGCGACTGAATTCATGTCGGAACGTGATACATGGAAATGAAATGATAACCATGGCAGAGGTACAATTGACTGACAATAACGTAACTCTGGAGCATGTATAGAAATGAGGCTGTAATAACTGGGGCACACCAGGACGAATCGGCGCATTTTTTGGTGCGATTGGATTCGAATCAGAGCGCGGTAGGTGACTGAAATGAGAAATTATTTGAAATGTCAGAAATGAGTTTTCAGAAATAAGAAATGATTTGAAATGTCCGAAATGAGTTTTTAGAAATGTTTTTTTTTTTTTTCAGAAATGAGAAATGATTTGAAAGGTCCGAAATGAGTTTAGAAATGTCTCAGAAATGAGAAATGATTGGTACCGAACTAACTTGATTTGATAATTTACAAGCTGCGACTGGCTATGGCTGTCTACTAATACCGACATGCTAGAAATGATGCGACGTCAGCGTCGCTGTGCTATCGAATTGTAACATATCGAAAGTACGAGCGATATACATTGCAGTTTGTGCGATGCGGGTGAAACGAAATTTGAACTCACGGTTTAGTGACATGATATGAAAACGAAAAGTCCGACGGGACCTTACCTGCGACAGCCAAGCCAGACGCGTGGTACAAACTATAAACGAAAACGCGGACTTCGAAAGTTTTGAGTACGGAGTATCGAATACGGGAACTGCGAGGCAAGAACTTGCGGACGCTGGTATATCGAATAGTCGGCTTAGTGACGTATATCGCGCACAGGAAACCGACAAGCACCACAGGTGAGCGGGCTGCTTAAATACCCCCCGGGCTCCTCCCATAAATTCAGGCCACCATACTGGCCTTCCTACATATATATATATATATATATATATATATATATATATATATATATATATATATATATATAGTGCATATTACTATAGTGTAAACCCATAATGGCAGATGTTTGAATGCTTCACAGATGTTTCGTACAATTGTGTATCCATTGCCTGTTATTGGTTATGACACTTAGACAAGTCTTGCAATCTGGATCATTTCACTGTAACTTCATCTCTTGTTCTCACATCATTATGACCTGGGTGAGTTTGAACATAAATGTGTACAAAGAAGTCGTGATTGGTTTTGTACTTCTTTTCTCATTCCATTATACTGACTGGGTTGGTGAAGTCCTATTAACTTAGACCTCAGAAACCTCAACAAGACAGTGTTAAAGTCCATCTGATTCATTTTCTATTCCCTTCTTTCATTAATTACATGCTATTTTCTGACCTCATGTCTGACTCCCTACCTCTAACTGGCTTCCCTAGACAATGCCAAAGGATTCAGTTACCAAACAGACAAATTGAAGTAATTTCACAGTCTGCCAACCAAGCCTCCTCTTGGCTTGTGTCTCCTCCATTTGAATTTACTCTAATAATACTTTCTCCATTTCAAAAAAAAATGAGACTCTAGCTATAACTTAAAAGGCCTGTCTTTCCCTTAACCATTTTAAATTATTTTTCTTTCTTCCCTAATAATACATCCTAAATTGAACTGCTATCAGTTTGCTCCCTCTGCCTCTTTTTCTCTCTCCACTTTCATTTGGTGAACATATAATATACAGCAGCAGTGATGTGCTTTAAGTTTATAATAGTCTTTGTTCTCATAATTACCTTATTGGTCTCCGTTGTCACTTCCAACATTTAGGATCAGCTAGCCCTGTTTGTTAAATCTAAACTAGTGTACACTTTTCTGATAAAAGCCTTGTACTTTGTCCATACAATGAAAAGCTTCCATGTTCTTATACAATTTAAATGGATTATAGGCAATGAATACGTGCTGCAACATATTTTAAGAATGTTAATCTTTTCTGTAAACAATGACATAAAAAAGTCCTTGGTCTTGTATGGCATTCTTTCTCCTTTCTTCCCCTCATAGGATTTACAACAGAATAATCGCATAAACAAAAATACATTTTTGTCTGCTTCTAATGCAGGTCTTAAGACATAGATAGTGGCCAGATATTAAATCCTAATTAAAACATTTTGTATTATTTTAAGGCAATCAGGGTGCATAAACAGTGAGGCCGAGTTCACACCTATGTGAATTAGATGCAGGTTTCCCCGCATCTAATTTGCATAGCAGGAGAATGTGACTGGCTCCCTATGGAGCCGGTTCACATATCTCCGTTGCGGCTGTGGAGCACACTGCACAGAAACGCTGTGCGCCTTTGGCTCCGTTTCAGGGCCAAATTCAGGCATAGAATCAGCTCTGATTCGTCCTTGAAACGGGGAACAGGGACGCACAGTGCTCCTGTGCGATCCGCAGCGGGTTACAGTGTGAACCCGGCCTAAAAGATGTTTTTTTTTTTATTTCAAATTCAATTTTTGTGCTACAGCATTTGTTAAAATGCATTACATAAGCAAAACACAACAAAAAGAGAGGAAGGGGCAACAGAAGATCACAGCCTCCCACAAGTGCTACCCCACTGTCTCTAGCCTTTGTTGGAGGTGTCAGCAGAAGGAGGGGACTTTGATTCACATCTGGTGGTCATGCTCCAAAGTACTTCCCTTCTAGAAAAAAGTAGACAAAATTATTACCGCACACCGTTACAACAGCGACACTTGAATTCTTGCTGGCACAGTATCTCCTACACCACTCATCCAATCCTAGGAACATCTACAATAAAACACTTTACTAATATGTTCGGATTTCCCTTTTTTTTTTTTCCTCTTTTTGGGTTGAGAGAGGAATGAGACTGTGGAAAACATTTAACATTTTTTCTGGAAGGTACTATGAGATTGATTCATGAACTATGTCGATTGTGGTGATTATATGTTTTGTTTTTTTTATATATATATATATATATATATATATATATATATATATATATATATATATATATATATATATATATATATATATATATATCATGTTTATATATAGGGTTGTTAAATTAAATGATATGGTGGTATGTTTTTATGTGAAAAATATCTTAATAAAAATAAATACTATAAATACTATGGCTTCCTGTTCATTCACAAACAGAAGCATAGTAAACACTGTTTATATGCATAAACAGTGAGTGAGTGTGTTCAATGTGTTCATTTAGAAAAGGAAGGTGCTGGTAAATGACATATTTACTTTCCTCTTCCCTCACTCTCCATCCTGAATGAATGAATGAATGAATGATTTATAAAGCGCTGCAAATGCGAACTGAATCGCCTCAAGGCGCTGGATGCATTCTCTGATGTCAGCTTCTCAGAAAAGGAAGGTCTTTAGTTTTTTTCTGAAGGCCTGGTGGTTTTCTTCCATGCGGATGTTGGTAGGAAGAGCGTTCCATAGTCGAGGATCCTGAATAATTCCCCACAGCAGCTTGGGGGAGAGAAGGGAAACCAGCAGCACTGTGGGGTGGGGGGCCAACACGGGGGAAGCCCAGGCAGTAGTGATTAGTGATTAGGGTGTGCCCAGGCACATCTGGCACACCCCCTGTGCACACTTATGCGTATGGCTTGTAACTTCCTGTTGTGATATATGATTACTGACTCTATAAGTCTGATGTTTTGTATTTCTCCAGTTTTATACATCAATAAAACTCTTATGGAACAAAAAAAGAAGAATGTCACAATTCCCCCTCCTCCAATTACAGAACACCTTGTAATTTTCAGTGCCACAAGTTTGACACTTATGCCCCGTACACACGATAGGATTTTCCGACGGAAAATGTTCTATAGGAGCTTGTTGTCGGAAATTCCGACCCTGTGTAGGCTCCATCGGACATTTTACATCAGAATTTCCGTCACACAAAATTTGACAGCTGGTTCTCAAATTTTCCGACAACAAAATTTGTTGTCAGAAATTTCCAATGTGTACGCACTTGCGACGCACAAAGTTCCACGCATGCTCGGAATCAAGCAGAAGAGCCACACTGGCTATTGAACTTCATTTTTCTCGGCTTGTCGTACGTGTTGTACGTCACCGCGTTCTTGACATTTCGGAACTTCCGAAAAGATTTGTGTGACCGTGTGTATGCAAGACAAGTTTGAGCGAACATCCATCGAAAAAAAAATGTTGTTGTCGGAAAATCCTATTGTGTGTACAGGGCATAACACTGACATGAATAAAAGGAATATTCCTACATAATGCAGCAGCATCCCCACATGTGGGACACACATAATTAGAGGTGATATATTTTTACAAAACAAATGTTTAAATGCTATTTTCATCTATAGCTCAGCTTCAAAAGAAAACCGTTCTTATAGAAATATGATGGCTGACTTTGCATATTTCTTTGAGAATGCTAATTGCCTAATGTCATGAACAGTAAATGCCTTCCATTTTTTCTGAGTCCTTTTAACTGAAAAGGGTTTGCAGGTTAAATGTTTTTACTTGCTTTTCATCTGTGATTTTTAAAGGACTACAGCCAGAGACAGCAGTACAGCTAGAACTTTAATAAGTTACTCCACTTTCATTGGAAAAAAAAATTAGAAAGTAAAAAAAAAAAATGCAATTGCGACACAAGTCATATAGAGCGTACACACGGTCGGACTTTGTTCGGACATTCCGACAACAAAATCCTAGGATTTTTTCCGACGGATGTTGGCTCAAACTTGTCTTGCATACACACGGTCACACAAAGTTGTCGGAAAATCCGATCGTTCTAAACGCGGTGACGTAAAACACGTACGTCAGGACTATAAACGGGGTAGTGGCCAATAGCTTTCATCTCTTTATTTATTCTGAGCATGCGTGGCACTTTGTCCGTCGGATTTGTGTACACACGATCGGAATTTCCGACAACGGATTTTGTTGTCGGAAAATTTTATCTCCTGCTCTCCAACTTTGTGTGTCGGAAAATCCGATGGAAAATGTCCGATGGAGCCCACACACGGTCGGAATTTCCGACAACACGCTCCGATCGGACATTTTCCATCGGAAAATTTGACCGTGTGTACGGGCCATTATTGTAATTGAATGTTATTAAAAATTACCTTTCCTTTTCAATCTGCAGCTGCTGTAACTTTCTGTAAAATGCAATGCAATATGGCTACCTGGAGGCGTCCTGTACACAGATGGTGTACAGAACAGCCCCTAAAAATGTAATTTCCTTCTTGAGTGATTGGCTTACTAATTTTCCCAGAAGTCTTCAGTAAGATGAAAGTCAGATTTTGGGCATTCTCTGCAACAAAAATGCCATTTTTGGCGAGATGTTCCTAAAGAGAAATCTTGTCTAAAGGAATGCATGTCCTGCCAATTTCCTCATTAGAGCTCTACAGATGCAGCAGCTGATTGATAATTATAAAAACACTCCCATACAGAGTCTCTTAGCACATGGACACAGACAAACAAACAGCTATTTCTAAGGAATAACAAAAATGTAGGCACCTGAAACAGAGTTTGTTAAAATCCCTGCAATGTACATAGATCACCCAGAGGGGAATGTTTTTTTCTCAACAAAAGTGGGGTTACTTTATAATATAATCTTTACTTCTTTTAGCATCATTGCCTGGTATTAAGCCTGGCTTTTAGATGCTTATCTACACCTTAAAAGTAAGTCTGCTGACCCCACTATTGGAAATTACTGGTTTTCTGGTTGTCATTTTGATGATTTGGCTGTGCAGTAGTTTCAGAGTTAACAAAGTATATATATTATAATTGAATTGTCTGAAACGCATTAGTAGCACCTCTGCGGCAGTCTTTCCTTCAGCCTCCTCTACTGCACTTATCTCTTCTCACAGCGAGAAATTGGCAGGCAACACAGCTCAGAATGATGGGCAGGAGCTGGCCAAGTTAACTTTTCAAGTTAACCAGCAGGTGATTGGTTGCTAGGCGATCCTAGCAACCAATCATCAGCTTGCTAATATGGAAAGTTATCTTGGACATCCCCAGCTACCACCCTCTGTCCAGAGTTGTGATGTGTCCACCTTTTGATCTTTGCACACCTGTGTAGTTAGGAGAATTATTCCACTGCTGCACTGAAATTGACACTGCTATGTGTTGGAGGGGGGGGGGGTAGTAGGTGATTTAAAGAGGCAGAGCACATTACTGGGGGAGGGGGGCAGCAGAGGGCACTACTATGGGGGGATGGGTGATGTGAAATGGGCAACATTCACTGCCTTCCTACTGCCACCAGCCACTGCTCTACTGACAACTTCCACTGCCCTACTGCCACCAGCCACTGGCCTACTGCCACTGTCACCTGCCCTACTACCACCATCCACTGCCTTACCGCCACTGTCACCTGCCCTACTACCACTATCCACGGCCTTACCGCCACTGTCACCTGCTCTACTCCCACCAGCCACTGCCCTACTCCCACTGTCACCTGCCCTACTGCCACCAGCCACTGCCACTGTCACCTGCCCTACTACCAGCAGCCACTGCCCTACTGCCACTGTCACCTGCCCTACTGCTACTGTCACCTGCTCTACTACCACCAGCCACTGCCACTGTCACCTGCCCTACTACCACCAGCCACTGCCCTACTGCCACTGTCACCTGCCCTACTGCCACTGTCACCTGCCCTACTTCCACCAGCCACTGCCCTACTGCCACTGTCACCTGCCCTACTGCCACCATCCACTGCCCTACCGCCACCAGCCACTGCCTTACTGTCACTGTCACCTGTCCTACTGCCACCAGCCACTGCCTTACTGCCACTGTCACCTGCCCTACCGTCACCAGCCACTGCCCTACTGCCACCAGCCCCTGCTCTATTGACAACTTCCACTGCCCTACTGCCACCAGCCACTGCCCTACTGCCACTGTCACCTGCCCTACTGACACCAGCCACTGCCCTACTGCCACCAGTCACTGCCCTAATGACACACTCACCTGCCCTACTGCCACCAGCCACTGCCCTACTGCCACTGTCACCTGCCCTACTACCACCAGCCACTGCCTTACTGCCACTGTCACCTGCCCTATTACCACCAGTCACTGCCCTTCTGCCACTGTCACCTGCCCTACTACCACCAGCCACTGCCCTACTGCCACTGTCACCTGCCCTACTGCCACCAGCCACTGCCCTACTGCCACCAGCCACTGTCTTACTGCCACTGTCACCTGCCCTACTACCACCAGCCACTGCCCTACTGTCACTGTCACCTGCCCTACTACCACCAGCCACTGCCCTATTGCCACTGTCACCTGCCCTACTGCCACCAGCCAATGCCCTACCGCCACCAGCTACTGCCTTACCGCCACTGTCACCTGCCCTACTGCCATCAGCCACTGCCCTACCACCACCAGCCACTGCCATACTGCCACTGTCTCCTGCCCTGCTACCACAGGCCACTGCCTTACTGCCACTGTCACCTGCCCTACTGCCACTGTCACCTGTCCTACTACCACCAGCCACTGCCCTACTGCCACTGTCACATGTCCTACCACCACCAGCCACTGCCTTACTGCCACTGTCACCTGCCCTACTGTCACCAGCCACTGCCCTACTGCCACCAGCTACTGCTCTACTGACAACTTCCACTGCCCTACTGCCACCAGCCACTGCCCTACAGCCACTGTCACCTGCCCTCCTGACACCAGCCACTGCCACCAGCCACTGCCCTACTGCCACCAGTCACTGCCCTATTGACACACTCACCTGCCCTACTGCCACTAGCCACTGCCCTACTGCCACTGTCACCTGCCCTACTACCACCAGCCACTGCCTTACTGCCACTGTCACCTGCCCTATTACCACCAGCCACTGTCCTACTGCCACTGTCACCTGCCCTACTACCACCAGCCACTGCCCTACTTCCACTGTCACCTGCCCTACTGCCACCAGCCACTGCCCTACCACCACCAGCTACTGCCTTACTGCCACTGTCACCTGCCCTACTGCCACCAGCCACTGCCCTACCGCCACCAGCCACTGCCTTACTGCCACTGTCACCTGCCCTATTACCACCAGCCACTGCCTTACTGCCACTGTCACCTGCCCTACTGTCACCAGTCACTGCCCTATTGCCACTGTTACCTGCCCTACTGCCACCAGCCACTGCCCTGCTGCCACCAGCCACTGCCCTACTGCCACCAGCCACTGCTCTACTGACAACATCCACTGCCCTACTGCCACCAGCGACTGCCCTACTGCCACCGTCACCTGCCCTACTGACACCAGCCACTGCCCTACTATCACTGTCACCTGCCCTACTAACACCAGCCACTGCCGTACTGATACTGTAAACTGCCCTACTGACACTGTCCACTTTTAAGGTGGGCTTAGTTTATATTTTCACTGTGACTTTTTTTAATTATATCTTTTATACTTATAATTTTCCTTAATATTTAGTTAGGCCTTGCTAATTAATGTCTTTAAAAAAAGGTGCTAAACACTGGTGATATTTTCTTCTCTTTATGTTGTTCAGGTAGATCTCCACCTTTGAAAGGTTGCCTACCCCTGCTCTAGTGATACACACCAAAATTCTTTTAGTTTGCCTCAGTGCCAGGCCACACCGTTTGCTCATTTTGGAATCAACTGAAATAAGCACCATCAAATCTTTTTTCTGTGTAATTCTGAACAATACCTTACCCCCAAAAGTGTACCTAATAAAAGATTATTTTACCCAAGTGCATTATTGTATTATTAAAAATGTTAAACTGCAGCTTTCACTGCCACAGTATGTCAAGTGTTACAGCAATGCCAAATCATGTTCCATGTGGCAAACATGTCCGGGAATATGAACCTTATTGCACACCTTGATGTCATGAGCAAAAAGATATATATTACCCACCAAACCTTCACTTATATTACTTACAACAGATTAAAATAGAGCAGGCCTTAGTACAGAACTAATACAAACTAAAATTCACGCCAATGGAACAATAGTGCAAAAGGAAAGACCACAGCAGCTGATACAAAGGCACTAGGACCTTAGAAAATGGATATACAGTTTAACAGCGCTAGTGGAATACGTGTTAAATAAAAACACAATTGTGTGCAAAGTGCAAAAAAATACAACCAATAAATTATAAAAAAAATAATTAACAAATATAAAGTGCCAAAGTGTCCAACAGCAATTAAAAATTGGGATTAGAAAAGTAATTTCAGAGAGCACAATCAAAATCAAAGTCAATCAGAGAATACACTCCCCTCTTGCAAACCCACTCACCAGAGCTCATGGACCCTCGGCTTTGCAGTCCAGGGGTCAAAACGCTTAATGGGGGTCATGATGTATCCAAGGGTAGAGGCGCTTCTGATTTGCATAAGGACCACAGAGGGCAATATATATTAGAAAAGGAGAGAAAGGAGCGTATAGTGAAGTACTGCTGGCACTAGATAACTGCGCATTAACAAAACGCCACTCACGAGACGACTTGAAAAAACAGGCATCAGTGTGTTCCGGGTTTGCATCTGCAGTGTGCTTTCCACGAATACCGGAAGTTGCGTCACTGGTACGTAAAACCGGAAATGCGTCAACACGTTTCGCCTCTCCTCCAGGGAGTCATCAAAGACATCACTTCCGGTTCTCGTAAGGCAAAATTCATATGCAGGAGAGTGGAAGTCTCCATGCCAATTAACCAATCAAATAAAAAAGATACCGTCTGGTGTAATTAAACACCTACATCCCTTCACTCGCATCACATGCGTTTTAAATAAGCATTGCTGGAGGTAAACGTCTTTTTTGCATGTGTGCGCTGTAATATTTTGTTCTGTTGTATTGTCTTTTGACTGCACCATCTTTAATGCATCTTTTAGGGTGTGCCCTCCAAATATCTTGTTTGTCTATTGTATGGATTCTGACCAAATCCTTTTGGGTGAGGAGCACCCTACTCCCTCATCAGTGCCTCCCATTAGTGTCCACCTGTGTCATGGGTGGAGACCTCAAGTTCTCCCATATAGACGAGTGTATTGCTCCCATGGTTCAGAGAAGCAGGATCTCCCAGTCTATGGATAGTGTAGAGCCCACTAATCATGGGTTACTTTGTCGCAGTAAGTGGGCTTAAGCACCATATAGCAATATGGTGTGACCAAATCCCCATATTTTTTGATAATGTTTTTTGAAAATGTCTAGGTGTTTTAAATGAGCCTTGCTGGAGGTAAATGTCTTTTTTGCATGTGTGAGCTGTAAAATTTTGTTACATTATATACAGCCACTTGTGCCTGTCATGTGCAGACACTTGTGCCCATCATATGCAGCCACTGTGCTCATCATATGCAGTCACTTGTGCCCATCAAATGCAGCCACTTGTGCCCATCATGTGCAACCAGTTGTGCCCATCATATGCAGCCACTTGTGCCCGTCAAATGCAACCACTTGTGCCCGTCAAATGCAGCTACTTGTGCACATCAAATGCAGCCACTTGTGCCCATCAAATGCAGCCACTTATGCCCATCAAACGCAGCCACTTGTGCCCATCATATGCAGCCACTTGTGCCCCATCAAATGCGGCCACTCGTGCCCATCAAATGCAGCCACTTGTGCCCATTATATGCAGCCGCTTGTGCCCCATCAAATGTGTCCACTCGTGCCCATCAAATGCAGCCACTTGTGCCCATTATATGCAGCTGCTTGTGCCCATCAAATGCAGCCACTTGTGCCTATCAAATGCAGCCACTTTTGCCCATTATATGCAGCCACTTGTGCCCCATCAAAGGCCACCACTTGTGCCCATCATGTGCAGCCACTTGTGCCCATCATATGCAGCCACTTGTGCCCATCAAATACAGCCACTTGTGCCCATCAGATGCAACCAGTTGTGCCCATCATATGCAGCCACTTGTGCCCGTCAAATGCAACCACTTGCACTCGACAAATGCAGCCACTTGTGCCCATCATATGTAGCCACTTGTGCCCCATCAAATGCAGCCACTTGTGCCCCATCAAATGCTGCCACTTGTGCCCATCATATGCAGCCACTTGTGCCCCATCAAATGTGGCCACTCATGCCCCATCAAATGCAGCCACTCGTGCCCATTAATTGCCGCCACTTGATACAGCCATTATAGGCAGCCACTTGTATCCCATCAAATGCAGCCACTTATGCCCATCAAATGCCGCCAGTTGTGCCCATCAAATACAGACAATGCTCTGCACTCACAGTCCACCTTTTTTGAAGCATAGTAGAGCCTGTGGCTCTAATCAGGTGCTTCAAAAAAACACCCTCATCACTGGAATTCAGGCGTCTGACGTCTGAAAAGGAGCCGGACACCTGAATAGGGGGTGGCATCGGCAACCATGGATAAATTCATGCTATGCATGAATCTATCCATTAGTCATATAGTGGGTGGAGAGAAAAGAGGGGCAGCACCCGTGTGCCCTTAATGGACGCACCACCACTGATGACATGGCTCCCCAAATCATCACTGACTGTGGTAACTTCACACTGGACCTCATGCAACTTGGATTCTGTGCCATTCCACTCTTCCTTCAGACTCTGGGACCTTGCTTGCCAAATGAAATGCAAGATTTTCCACAGTCCGTGATGATTTGGGGAGCCATGTCATCTGCTGATGTTGGTCCACTGTGTTTTATCAAGTCCAAAGTCAACGCAGCCCAGGCAATTCTAGAGCACTTCATGCTTCCTTCTGCTAACCTGCTTTATGGAGATGTTGATTTAATTTTGCAGCAGGACTTGACACCTGCCCACACTGCAAAAAGTACCAATACCTGGTTTATTGATCTTGGTATCAATTTGCTTGATTGCCCAATAAACTCGTCTGACCTAAACCCCATAGAGAATCTGTGGGGTATTGTCAAGAGGAAGATGAGAGACACCAGACCCAACAATGCAGATGAGCTGAAGGCCACTATCAAAGCAACCTGGGCTTCCATAACAGCTCAGCAATGCCACAGGCTGATCACCTCCATGCCACGCCGCATGAATGCAGTAATTCATGCAAGAGGAGCCCCAACCAAGTACTGAGTGCATACTATACTGTACATGGACATCATTTTCAGTAAGCCAACATTTCTGTATTAAAAATCATATTGATCTTATGTAATATTCTGATTTTCTGAAATACTGAATTTTGGGTTTTCACTAGCTGTAAGCCATAATTAGGGATGAGCCGAACACCCCCCTGTTCGGTTCGCACCAGAACATGCGAACAGGCAAAAAATTTGTTCGAACACGCGAACACCATTAAAGTCTATGGGACACGAACATGAATAATCAAAATTTTAAAGGCTTATATGCAAGTTATTGTCATAAAAAGTTTTTTTGGACCTGGGTCCTGTCCCAGGGGACATGGATCAATGCAAAAAAAGTTTTAAAAACGGACGTTTTTTCGGGAGCAGTGATTTTAATAATGCTTAAAGTGAAACAATAAAAGTGTAATATTCCTTTAAAATTCGTACCTGGGGGGTGTCTATAGTATGCCTGTAAAGGGGTGCATTTTTCTCGTGTTTAGAACAGTATGACAGCAAAATGACATTTCAAAGGAAAAAAGTCATTTAAAACTACTCGCGGCTATTAATGCATTGCCGGTCCGACAGTACAACCCCGGCCAAAATTTTTTTGAAAAAATGGTGTGGGGTCCCCCTCAAAATCTATACCAGACCCTTCAGGTCTGGTATGGATATTAAGGGGAACCCCGTGCCAAAATTTAAAAAAAAAACGGCGCAGGGTCCCCCTAAAGATCCATACCAGACCCTTATCCGAGCACGCAACCTGGCAGGCCGCAGGAAAAGAGGGGGGGTGAGAGAGCGCCCCCCCTCCTGAACCGTACCAGGCCACATGCCCTCAACATTGGGAGGGTGCTTTGGGGTAGCCCCCCAAAACACCTTGTCCCCATGTTGAAGAGGACAAGGGCCTCATCCCCACAACCCTGGCCGGTGGTTGTGGGGGTCTGCGGGTGGGGGGCTTATTGGAATCTGGAAGCCCCCTTTAACAAGGGGACCCCAAGATCCCGGCCCTCCCCCTGTGTGAAATGGTAAGGGGGTACAAAAGTACCCCTACTATTTCACTAAAAAACTGTCAAAAATTTTAAAAATGACAAGAGACAGTTTTTGACAATTCCTTTATTCAAATGCTTCTTCTTTCTTCTATCTTCTATCTTCCTTCGGTTTCTTCCTCCATCTTCTTCTTCTTCTGGTTCTTCCTCCAGTGTTCTCGTCCAACATCTTCCTCCACGGCGTCGGCGTCTTCTTCTCCTCGGGCCACTCCGCATCCATGATGGCATAGAGGGAGGCTCCCGCTCTTCCATGGTATGGAATTTAGGGGGACCCCCCACGTCATTTTTTTTTTTTAATTTTGGTTTGGGGTTCCCCTGTGGGGAATTCCCATGCCGTTTTTATCAATGAACTTTTATGTGGTCAGGGGTGGGTAGTGGGGTCCCCCAGGGTTCTGTGCTGGGACCAATCCTATTTAATTTGTTCATAAACGACCTGGAGGATGGGATAAACAGTTCCGTCTCTGTATTTGCAGACAATACTAAGCTAAGCAGGGCAATAACTTCTCCGCAGGATGTGGAAATCTTGCAAAAAGACCTGAACAAATTAATGGGGTGGGCGACTACATGGCAAATGAGGTTCAATGTAGAAAAATGTAAAATAATGCATTTGGGTGGCAAAAATATGAATGCAATCTATACACTGGGGGGAGAACCTCTGGGGGAATCTAGGATGGAAAAGGACTTGGGGGTCCTAGTGGATGATAGGCTCAGCAATGGCATGCAATGCCAAGCTGCTGCTAATAAAGCAAACAGAATATTGGCATGCATTAAAAGGGGGATCAACTGCAGAGATAAAACGATAATTCTCCCGCTCTACAAGACTCTGGTCCGCCCGCACCTGGAGTATGCTGTCCAGTTCTGGGCACCAGTCCTCAGGAGGGACGTACTGGAAATGGAGCGAGTACAAAGAAGGGCAACGAAGCTAATAAAGGGTCTGGAGGATCTTAGTTATGAGGAAAGGTTGCGAGCACTGAACTTATTCTCTCTGGAGAAGAGACGCTTGAGAGGGGATATGATTTCAATTTACAAATACTGTACTGGTGACCCCACAATAGGGATAAAACTTTTTCACAGAAGAAAGTTTAATGAGACTCGTGGCCACTCATTACAATTAGAAGAAAAGAGGTTTAACCTTAAACTACGTAGAGGGTTCTTTACTGTAAGAGCGGCAAGGATGTGGAATTCCCTTCCACAGGCGGTGGTCTCAGCGGGGAGCATTGATAGCTTCAAGAAACTATTAGATAATCACCTGAATGACCGCAATATACAGGGATATGTAATGTAATACTGACACATAATCACACACATAGGTTGGACTTGATGGACTTGTGTCTTTTTTCAACCTCACCTACTATGTAACTATGTAACTATGTGTATTGCCCGACCGGCAATTCATTAAAAGCCGTGAGTAGTTTAAATGACTTTTTTTCCTTTGAAATGTCATTTTGCTGTCAGACTGTTCTAAACACGGGAAACATGCGCCCCTTTACAGGCATACTATAGACACCTCCCAGGTACGAAATTTGAAGGGATATTACACTGTTATTGTTTCACTTTAAGCATTATTAAGATCACTGCTCCCGAAAAAACAGCCATTTTTAAAACTTTATTTGCATTGATCCATGTCCCCTGGGGCAGGACCCAGGTCCCCAAACACTTTTTATGACAATACCATGAATTTAAGCCTTTAAAATTAGCACTTTTGATTTCTTCCATAGACTATTAAAAGGTGTTCCGCGGCACTCAAATTTGCCGCGAACACCCCAAATTGTTCCCTGTTCGGCAAACTTGCGAACAGCCAATGTTCAAATCGAACATGAGTTTGACTCGAACTCGAAGCTCATCCCTAGCCATAATCATCAAAATTAAAAGAAAGAAATGCTTCAAATATATCACTGTGTGTGTAGTGCATCCATATATAATATATGAGTTTCACTTTTTGAATTGAATTACTGAAATAAATTAACCTTTTGATGATATTATTATTTTATGAGATGCACCTGTACTTGGTGGGGCACTGTTTTCCCTCAGAGGATGTTTTAATTATTTTGTATGAGCCAACTTAAAAAATATACTTCATTATTTACTTCAAATAGCTTGACAGTTTCTTTGTGATTCCCCTTTTCTGGTTTGCAAATCTCAATCTAGTTATAACTGTGCAACTATTGAACAGTAGGACATTACCTCTCAAATAAACGTTCCCAAACAGTATTTACTTTTGATTCTGCTCACATCCTTGATTACACTGCTGCAAAGTATGGAATTAGTAATGTGCCTTAGTCGGTACTGCTTGTTCATTCTAATAAACCTTTTCTATAATCAACATTTTCATTGGGCTAGATATTTAAAAATCTCAATAAAAATCAAATGTAAAATACAAAGGTGTTTAACAAGTTGGTTATTGCAATGGAACTGCAGATGTAGCTTAAGGTTTAGGCATGTTCTTGTACTACAGGACTTGAGATTTTCATAATCAAAACATGAGAACCTTATCAGATTGTCAAGTAGCCTTATCTAGATTAAAATTTTCAATCACTACAGCAAGACACTACATGCCCAAATCAAGAAGAAAGCTCACAATAGTGTTTGCTGTAGAGTAGAACCTATCTTTTAGAAGTCCTACAAAAACCTAGATATTCATATATTGTTGATAAAAATGGAAGGCACTGATGAAATAAAAGGTTGTGTCTTCAAGTATTTAAGGTGCACAACGACATTAGTTGATTGTTGTAGTATTCTACTATAATCAGAGCATAATGGAGATTTCAGCATAGACATCTTTAATGGGAAAACGAGTAAAAATCTGAAAAAAAGTATTTTTTCAAGTTTGATCAGCAATATTTTGAACACAAGTACCATTAATGTGAAAAAAAACATAAATTTTATTCTGCTGCTTGTTCTATTTACTGCAACATTAAAATTACATTTTTGGGGCTGAACACCGTTTAAGATATAGTCAATCATTATTAGTTCCTATTTTTTTCAAATGTTTTGAAATCTTTATTGATTGCACATACCTGCATTTTTCAGTCCTATAAACAGATACTGTTGGATTGTGGTATTTACACTGACTGTTATTACCTTGTTGACTGTGATGTTGCATGGCACACCAGCTGCTTGCCATTAATCTATCTGTAATTGTCATCTTTTGTGCATCTTTCAATAAAAAGATAATTTAAAAAAATAATAATTTTTGGAAAAAGCATGTTAAAGCAGAGTTCCAACCACATATATCATTTTTTTTTTAAATCCACCTGTTACAATCATAGTATGCTAATTTTGCATTAATTAGCATGGTAAGTTGTGCTGCTTTTGTTCCTATTTTATTAAAAAACTAACCTTATATTCCTCCTGCTTGGGCATTCCCATCTTACTTGTGGGCAGGCGAAGCCAACTAAGATAAACTTCTGGGCTTATGGTGCTGCTGAATAACCAGCATGCACCGCCCAATCATGCGCAGTAAGCACACATCGTATTGATGGGAGCCCTCAGCGCTGCCCACTGACTCCTGGGAAAGAATGACACACATCTCCCAGGAGCCCTAGCAAGCACAGGCGCCAAGGGAAATTACGTAAATTGCTGCAGGGCTGAAGAGGCAGAATACAAGAGACCCCATAGCAACAGTGAAGAAGGGGTGAGTAGAAAAAAAATGTCAGATTGTTTTGCATACATTTAATTTCTCAAAATGTATTGGTCATTTTCAGTGTTTACTGATTTAAAATTGATTTAAACTAAAACAGATATACCCTAAACCACATATTTTAAACAGTAAATCCTTAAAGACAACAATGTATATATGTTCTTTATTAAAAAAATGTTTACAGCAAATAATTTAAAATAGAAATATGGAACAGGAGATGTAAGTGTTAAATAGTGATTATACAGGTTGAAATGAAAGGGTTAAGTAGTAAAAAAGAGCATGTCCTGGTTAATTCTGGTTAAGAGTTAATTCCCTGTGCACACAATAAAAACTTTCCTCTGTCAGCTGCAGTTTTCACTCATAAATCTGTCTCAGGGAATGCAGGAGATAAGATAGCTACTGTGTTACTTGTTTGTTGTTGTTTTGGCTTAAAATGTTACATTGAATTCTCACTGAGATTGTCTGTCAGAGTGATCATTCAGTGAGGAAGACTTCTGGCTAATTCCAAGTCATAGGATCTCACAGGCTGTGCACAGTACCTGAGCAGCAGAAAATAAAAAAAAGATAACAAAGTGCAAGGGTACAAGACACATCCTGTGTACATAGGAGGGGTTTTTATGGATGTGTGTAAGATGCCCAAGGTAGGCTACAGGCTGTATTTAAAAAATAATAAAAACATTTGATGAGAAAAATGTTCAC
This sequence comes from Lithobates clamitans, assembly GCA_037952925.1. Taxonomy (NCBI): domain Eukaryota; kingdom Metazoa; phylum Chordata; class Amphibia; order Anura; family Ranidae; genus Lithobates; species Lithobates clamitans. Next base: position 3,037,134 of record JBBGZY010000053.1, on the reverse strand, counting down.
ATGCACATCTTATTCACTAGACTGCAGTGGTGACATTGGTGAGTTTTTCACGTGGTTGAGTCTCCACTAACATAAACCCATGGAAATGTTTTCTTTCATTAGGACAAATATTATTTTGTTTTACATTATTAGGATCCTTCAAAAGAGAAGTTGGACTATCTTTTCTTATTTACACAGTTAGTCAGGTTGAAAAAAGACACAAGTCCATCTAATTAAAAAAAAGAAATCATATAATTCCTTATATACCATCCTCCCACAATTGATCCAGAGGAAGATGAAAAACCCCAGCAAAGCATGATCCAATTTGCTACAGCAAGGGAAAAAGTTCCTTCCTGATCCCCCAAGAAGCAATCAACTATTCCCTGGATCAACCTTACCTACAAATGTTAGTGACCAGTTATATTATGTACATTTAGGAAAGAATTCAGACCTTTTTTTAAAGCAATCTACTGAGCTGGCCAGAACCAGCTCTGGAGGGAGTCTATTCCACAATTTCACAGCTCTTACTGTGAATAAACCCCTCCATATTTGGAGATTAAATCTCTTTTCCTCTAGATGTAAAGAGTGCCCCCTTGTCCCCCCTTGTCCCCTTGTCCTCAACACCAAGTTCACTATATACCCCCCTTAATCTCCTCTTCTCAAGAGAGAATACATTCAGTTCCTCTCATCTTTCCTCATAGCTGAGCTCTTCCATGCCTTTTATCAGTTTGGTTGCTCTTCTCTGCACTTTCTCCAGTTCCCTGATATTATTTTTGAGAACTGGTGCCCAAAACTGAACTGCATATTTCAGATGAGTTCTTACAATGTGTAATAGTTTCAGCAGTTTGGTGGACTTGGTAGTTCTGGTGAGCACATTGTACTACTTGATCTCCAAGGAATTACTTTAAGCATAAGCATTGTAAATGTAAGATCTGTAGACACTTACATGATAAGCTAATATGTTATGTAGAAACTGTAAGGAGTCTATGGTACATTTTAGTTACGTAACTGCTGCTGTTTTTAGAATTATATTTTTAGGTTAACATTGTACAATATTTTGTTCTGTGTTCTCTAATATATTCTTAGGAAAGAAGAATAAATTAATATAATTAGTTGGGATTTTGTAGATGATAGTCATCATACTGAGGTTGTTATAAACCACTCTGATGCCACTTCAATGTTTAATCAATGAAGGTTGAGACCTTATGCTGGGAAGTGAGTCACATCTCTGCTTTAATATAATTATTGAGTATATTTACCAGGAAAAATAAATCCTAATGTGTAAAATTGAGATGTTATGTCAGACAAGTGGGTAAAGTAAACAGTACACTCTGTATCAAGAGAACAAGCACACTTTTTTACATAAAAAATAAAACAAAGGGAGCAGGAAGCCAATTTAACCTTTGGTTTGCTCCTTCAGTTCGACATTTTAAGTGCTTAGACAGGAAAGAATCTAAAGATGATTACCTAAACTCCTTTTGCAGGGATGTGAATGTCAATAACATAATACATAAAGTCAACTTTATAATATTCATATATATTAGCTAAATGGGTTCTAAAAGGTATGAGGCAGAGGTCAATCTCAAAGATCAAAGGTTAGGTTCAGTATCTTTTAGATAGAATTTAAAAAAAGATAACATATGTAGCAAGTAGTAAAAAAATATACAGCTAAATTAACAAAAAAAATGGTTTACTATTTTGGGCCAGCTTTCCTTTGATAATACAAAAACAAAAAAATAGGAGATATGCATGTCCATTTACCACCAAATGAAAGCCCAATTTTATCTTAAAAAAACAAGGTATAATTCACCTGGATAAACAAAATGATATGTACAGTTTTACTAACACATGTTAAAGTTGTAAAATTGTGTTCAGGCATTAGGATTTGTGTTACCTCCTTAAAGTGATTGTAAAGTCTCATTTTTTCTTTTAAATAACAAACATGTCATACTTACCTCCTCTGTGCAGTTGGTTTTGCACAGGGCAGCATGGATCCTCCTCTTCACGGGTCCCTCTTCAAGGCTCCTGGCCCCTCCCTCCTGTCGAGTGCCCCCACAGCAAGCAGCTTGCTATGGGGCACCTGAGCCAAGCTACAGCTCTGTGTGTCCTTTCAGACATGAAGCTGCTGTTTGGCCCCACCCACTCTCGCGCCTGATTGGCTAACTGAATTTGACAGCCGCAGGTGCCAATGGCGCCGCTGCTGTGTTTCAGCCAATCAGGAGGGAGAGTCCCAGATGTCCGAGGGACTCATGGACATCGCTGGAGAGACATGGGGCTAAGGTAAGTATTAGGGGGTGCTGGGGAGGCTGCTATACACAGAAGGATTTTTATCCTAATGCATAGAATGCATTAAGATAAAATACCTTTTACCTTTACAACTCCTTTAAGATGAAGTGAACAGAGAGGAGGAGAAGCAGCCAGCTGACAGAGGAAGTGTTGAGGGTGGCTGGTGACAGTTGTTTCGGTAATGAGGTGTAGCTTAATACTTCATAAGCCTCACTTAATGATAGGGTCTCCATGTTGGAGCCCACTGCCATACGGAACCCTCCCAGGAACCCATTTTGTGAGTCAAGGCCTTGCAAAGTGGAGTATGGCGGCTTATCTATGTGCCTATGGGCAGAATATAGTTAACAGTGCAGTGTGAAGAGTTGAGTCAAACTGATGGAGTTAAGTAAGTGCTTTATGCTACTTTCTCAAAATAACTTTGGAGTTTTTTGTCAGGGCAGGTAGGAATAGACCATGCTGCCGATTGAAAAGCAGACACACAATCCTTCTAAAAATTTATGTGGGGCCTGAGGGTGGCATCAACCCATACTGACAGTGTTTCTAAAGCGTAAACTTTTTTTTATTTTAATGCATTACCTGCATTAAGGTAAAAAATGTTTCGGGTAGAAACATTGGATTTGGTATCAGCCCTCTGCAGTCCCTGTATAGCAGAGCTGAATGGAAAAGGAAGCAGCAATACAAGGACCCAGCCAGTTCATGTGCTGATGAGGTGCATGCTAACAGGAGGAGAAAGCAGAGTGACAGATAAATATGCTTATCACTGTGCTGTTTCTTCTTTCACCATCCAGTCACAGTCTTGGGCAGGTCCATTACAGCCTGGGTATAGAGAAGATGGGTTGAATGATGGTATAATTCAACCCAGAAGACTGAGGATATCTTGTGACAGAAGATGTATTAACTGTATCTTTTAATATGCTATGCATTTCATTCATTGACTGGAGGTCTGCTTCATGAATAGGAAATATGTATAAAAACGGCAATATACATTTACATACAGAGATAAGTCTTAGTAAGTTAAACTCTCAAAGTTGTGCACACATGCTCTTGTTTTGCACTGCTTATTTGTGTATTTACTGCAGTCAGTAACAATTGAAGTACTTAATTTTATAGCTTTTTTTATTATATTTGGATATTTATCTTGTGCTTCCTGGAAAATATGATGTTAATGGTTTCCTAACTGTTAATTTCTATTTGTAATTAAAATGCTAATTTGCCCCAAACTGTCTTCTCTTTCTACAGTAAATATTCTTATCGTGTTTTTATAGGAGGTAATGCCTCTGCATAATTGATGGTGTGTGAATGTTCTTTTATAGCAGCATATTTTCTATTACAGTTGGCAAATTGCAGAATTTCCTTTACTAACTGCATTCACCACCCTCTCTTGTGCTGTAATTTCACAGTTTGCTGTAAAAATATATTGATTCTTAAGCATAGTATATATACCAAGTGCCACGTGCCTTAGGTTTAAAGGGGTTGTAAAGTCAGAATGTTTTTATCCTAATGCATTTTATGCATTAAGATAAAAAGTCTTAATGCATAAAATGCATTAAGTATGGGCGGGAGAAGCCCCCCTCATACTTACCTGAGCCCCATCTCTATCCAGCGATGTTCACAAGTCCCTTGGCTGTCTGGGAATCGGCGCCATTGGCTCCCGCTGCTGTCAATCAAAGTCAGTTAGCCAATCAGGAAAGAAAGGGGGCAGGGCCGAACCACAGCTTGGCTCTGATGCCCCCATAGCAAGCTGCTTGTTGTGGGGGCACTCCACAGGAAGGAGGGGCCAGGAGTACAGAAGAGGGACCAGAGAAGAGGAGGATCCAGGCTGCCCTGTGCAAATCCACTGCACAGGGCAGGTAAGTATAACATGTTTGTTATTAAAAAAAATAAAAGCAAGACTTTACAATCACTTTAATTTTTCATGAACTGGAACAATTGAGTTCTGTCTTTTATTTGCACTAACATCCAAATTTTCCAGGCAAGCTTTCAAGGGGTATCCCACTTTTGGGATTTTGATATTTATCATTGTCCAAGCAGCACTAATAGACAATGTTTTAGCAGAATGGTAACAAGACAATCTCTGAGTAGAAAAAAATAAAAAAAAAACATTGACAGCAATGGTAATTAAACTTGGATATTTAAACCTGGTACACACTAGCAGTTTACTTTTGTTCAACCCAGTGGACCGAATGAAAAAAAAAAAAGCTGAAGAGCTCAGGAGGAGCCGCTGTACTAACTATCCAATGTTAGTACAACAATCTTTCCTGCTGTCCCTTTGTGGTATGACAGGGGGACTGTCCGCCAGAACACACCGGCCAGCGCTCTCAGCCAGTGGCTGCCAGCACTGATCGGATGCCGATCGGCAGACCTTTTTCAATCATGCCCCTTTTGGACCAGCTGCCATACATACGGGCTGAATGTTGGCCAGTTTCTATTAAAGCAGCCAAAACCACCTGACATTCGGCCCATGTCTACTGGACTTTAGCGAGATAATAAAAAGAGAGGGCTATAGACTTTAAGGGGTCACAGATATGAATGTGGTCATAAAACTTGGATAGTGATTTAGAAAACTGAGATCCACATATAGTCCATTATCGTTTGTGTCAAATTGAATTATCATTCTTAGTTTTCCTTCACTAAATAGTTTTCAAGTTCCTTTTAAAATTTAAAACATTTATGATTTCCATAGTGTAGTCTGTTTGTAAAAAACAATGCCCCACAGATGTGCAGTAATTATCTTCCTTATGTTCTTTATTAGTGTGTCTGCGTAAATGTATTCTTTCTAATTTCAGTCCTGTTTTACCAACATAAGAACCTTAGCTACATTTTTTGTATTGGATTAGGTACACTACATTACTGGAGGTACAGCTAAATGATCCTGAGATATTGAAGGTCCCGTGTTGTGCCTATGACACTTTTTATTTGATTAATTGGCTGCACAGTTTGTAGTGTTTCTTTTTGCAATGCCTGGTTCCTTTAATTGTGTCTTCATCATCAGAACAATGTTACATGCTGATTAGTTAATGTCTGAGGGTCGGTGGTTGCCTGAAAGCCGGTATTAGGGGTTGTTGAAATATTGTTTTCAGTGTTTTACCCTCTGTTATGATGGGTTGCAAATATTTGATTGTATTTCCTAACCCTTCTAGTATAGTACTGGATTGAATGTGGTTACTAGAGGTACAAGGTTATTTTATTTTTTTTCTCTTTGTATTGGAAGCTAGCTGTTAGGTAATTTGGACAGGGTAAAATCCCCAATCCTCACTAAATTTAATAGGTACAATGCCCGGCGGGTGTGGAGAGGCAACTCTTTGTACATCTTGCTGCATATATGTGTTCCTTGATCATCCGATCAAGGGCGAATACTGCTGTGCAAAATGTAAGCACATTGTTTCCCTGGAAGCCCAGGTTCTGAATCTGGGGAAGCAACTGTCAGCACTGAGAAGTCCCTCCATACTAAGGGAGAGCCAGGAACGTACACAGCAGGTGCCGGCAGGGGCCAGCACAGAGGCGGGTGGAGACAAGGAGGTGCAGGCACTAGCAAAGAGTAGATTGGTGACAATAAGGACGGGTAGAGGGGTAAGTGCCAGGGAGGCCAATCCAGGACTGGAGCATCCCAATAAGTACGCTCCATTGAGTGACATTGGTGAAACCAATCAGGGACCAGCACTGGTGGAGCTGAAGGACTCTCCTAGCTGCCGGGGGAAGAACTCCTCCAGTGAGAGTGGGGGGACAGCGAAGGGAAAGGAAAGACAGATTCTGGTGGTAGGGGACTCAGTTCTTAGAAGGACAAAGAGGGCAATCTGTAACCAAGACCTAAAGCGCCAAACAGAATGTTGTCTATCGGGCGCTAGGGTTCGGCATATCACGGATCTTGTGGACAGATTACTGGGTGGGGCTGGGGAAGACCCAGCTGTCGTGGTGCACGTTGGCACCAATAACAAAGTCAGAGGCAGATGGAGTGTCCTAAAGAACGATTTTAGGGACTTAAGAGCTAAATTGAGGAAAAGGACCTCCAAGGTAGTGTTCTCTTCTCAGGAATACTACCGGTACATCGAGCCACACCAGAAAGGCAGAGGGAGATTAGGGAAGTAAACAGGTGGCTGAAGAGCTGGTGTAGTAAGGAGGGGTTTGGGTTCCAGGAGGACTGGGCCGACTTCTCAGTCGATAACCGGTACTATAGAAGGGACAGACTGCACCTAAATGAGGAGGGTGCAGATCTGCTGGGAATGAAGTTGGCCAAATATTTAGAGGGGTTTTTAAACTAGGCGATGGGGGAGAGGGACCAGAGGTAGAGATAGTCAGCGTGGAAGATATTCCAGAGGGTAGTATTGGGGGCATTAGTGGTAGGTTGACCAAAGCACAAAAACCCAAGGTAAGTATAGTAGCAAGTCCTAGTTGCAATCTCAAAACACCCAATACGAGGACAATATGCGACCGGTCTAAACTATGTGGCATGTTCAACAATGCCAGGAGCATGGCGGACAAGATGGGTGAACTAGAGATACTGTTGTACGAGGAGGATTTGGATTTTGTGGGAATTTCAGAGACCTGGTTCAACAGCTCTCATAATTGGCTGGCAAACATTCAAGTGTATACCCTTTACCGCAAGGATAGAGAGGGTAAAAAAAGGGGAGGGGTATGCCTATATATCAAGAATAATGTACAAGTGAATGTGAGAGATGACATCACTGAGGGAACTAGGGAGGAGGTGAAATACTTATGGGTAGAGCTCCAAAGGGATGAAGCTAAGGGTAAAATAATACTGGGAGTATGCTATAGGCCCCCTAACCCGAGGGAGGAAGTGGAGACAGATCTCCTATAACAATTTGGATTAGCAGCAAGGATGGGAAGTGTTATCATAATGGGGGATTTTAATTATCCACACATAGACTGGGCGGAGGGAACCGCGCATTCATTTAAGGCTCGCCAGTTCCTTAATGTCTTGCAGGACAATTTTATGGGTCAGATGGTAGACGCACCAACTAGAAATAAAACATTACTGGATCTACTGATTACCAACAATACAGACCTGATCACGGATGTGGAAATACGGGGCAATTTAGGTAACAGCGATCACAGGTCAATTAGTTTCAGTATAAATCACACAAATAGGAAACATAAAGGGAATACAAAGACACTGAATTTCAAAAGAGCCAACTTCCCTAAACTACAAACCTTGCTAAAAGGCATAAATTGGGATAAAATATTAGGAACAAAGAATACGGAGAGATGGGTTTGCTTTAAGAGCATATTAAATAAGGGCATTAGCCAATGTATCCCATTGGGTAATACATTTAAAAGAGCGAACAAAAGTCCTGGATGGCTTAACTCCAATGTAAAAATGCATATAAAAGCAAAGGAGAAGGCCTTCAAAAAATACAAGGTTGAGGGATCATCCTCAGCATTCATACTTTATAAAGAATGCAACAGGAAATGTAAGGGTGCAATTAGGACAGCAAAGATAGAACATGAAAGACACATAGCGGAGGAGAGCAAAAAAAATCCCAAGAAATTCTTTAAGTATGTAAACAGTAAAAAAGGGAGGACAGACCATATTGGCCCCATAAAGAATGAGGAATGGGGAGATGGTGAAGGTATTGAATTTATTCTTCTCCTCAGTCTTCACGAGTGATTCGGGGGGCTTCAGTAAGCAAAACTGCAGTGTTTATCCTCATGACACAACACAGGAAGCACCTCTATGGTTAACAGAGGACAGAATTAAAATTAGACTTGAGAAACGTAACATTAATAAATCACCGGGACCAGATGGCTTGAATCCGAGGGTACTTAGGGAACTCAGTCAAGTGATTGCCAGACCATTGTTCCTAATTTTTACAGACAGTCTACTGACTGGAATGATACCAGCTGATTGGAAAAAAGCCAATGTAGCACTAATATTTAAAAAGGGCCCAAAATACATCCCTGGGAATTACAGACCAGTTAGCCTAACATCAATAGTATGTAAAGGGACTATATACAAGATTTTAGTAATGAGAACGGTATCATTAGCAGTAATCAGCATGGATTCATGAAGAATCGTTCTTGCCAAACCAATCTACTAACCTTCTATGAGGAGGTGAGTTGCCATCTAGATAAAGGAAGGCCCGTAGATGTGGTGTATCTGGATTTTGCAAAAGCATTTGACACAGTTCCCCATAAACTTTTACTGTACAAAATAAGGTCCATTGGCATGGACCATAGGGTGAGTACATGGATTGAAAACTGGCTACAAGGGCGAGTTCAGAGGGTGGTGATAAATGAGGAGTACTCGGAATGGTTAGGGGTGGGTAGTGGGGTTCCCCAGGGTTCTGTGCTGGGACCAATCCTATTTAATTTGTTCATAAACGACCTGGAGGATGGGATAAACAGTTCAATCTCTGTATTTGCAACGATACTAAGCTAAGCAGGGCAATAACTTCTCAGCAGGATGTGGAAACCTTGCAAAAAGATCTGAATAAATGAATGGGGTGGGCAACTACATGGCAAATGAGGTTCAATGTAGAAAAATGTAAAATAATGCATTTGGGTGGCAAAAATATGAATGCAATCTATACACTGGGGGGAGAACCTCTGGGGGAATCTAGGATGGAAAAGGACCTGGGGGACCTAGTAGATGATAGGCTCTGCAATGGCATGCAATGCCAAGCTGCTGCTAACAAAGCAAACAGAATATTGGCATGCATTAAAAAGGGGATCAACTCCAGAGATAAAACGATAATTCTCCCACTCTACAAGGCTCTGGTCCGGCCGCACCTAGAGTATGCTGTCCAATTCTGGGCACCAGTCCTCAGGAAGGATGTACTGGAAATGGAGTGAGTACAAAGAAGGGAAACAAAGCTAAAAAAGGGTCTGGAGGATCTTAGTTATGAGTAAAGGTTGCGAGCACTGAACTTATTCTCTCTGGAGAGAAGACGCTTGAGAGGGGATATGATTTCAATATACAAATACCGTACTGGTGACCCTACAATAGAAATAAAACTTTTTTGCAGAAGAGAGTTTAACAAGACTCGTGGCCACTCATTAAAATTAGAAGAAAAGAGCGTTAACCTTAAACTACGTATAGGGTTCTTTACTGTGAGAGCAGCAAGCATGTGGAATTCCCTTCCACAGGCGGTGGTCTCAGCAGGGAGCATCGATAGCTTCAAGAAACTATTAGATAAGCACCTAAATGACCACAACATACAGGGATATACAATGTAATACTGACACATAATCACACATAGGTTGGACTTGATGGACTTGTGTCTTTTTTCAACCTCACCTACTATGTAACTATGTAACTATGAGATTTTCTCTTCAGGTTTTCAGGGCCATGTTTATGCTTGTATTGATGGTTTTGTTCTTGTAACTTTTCTTATGGATGGTATCTGCTCTTATCCTGAGATGTCTGCTTCTGTCTTTTGGGTCCGTACTAGGGATGAGCTTCGTGTTCGAATCAAACCCATGTTCGACTCGAACATCGTCTGTTTGCCCGTTCGCCAAATTGCGAACGATATGGGCCGTTCGCGCCAAATTCGTGTGGCGCGTCACGGCCCATAATTCACTGCGGCATCGCAGTGCATTGCTGGCTGATGATTGGCCAAGCATGCACTATGACCCGCATGGTTGGCCAATCACAGCGCCGTCTGAACAGAGAGCCGTAATTGGCCAAAGCCAAGGAGTCGTTTGGCCAATTATGGCTCAGGGGATTTAGTACACGCCCCACACTATATATGGCCGCCTGCACGGCGGCCCTGTGTAGTGTGCGTTCCGGCGTTCATAGATAGAGAGAGAGAGACAGAGAGTGTCATTTTATTTGAGTTAGATAGATTAGGCAGAACAGTCAGTCAGTTAGCTGCACTTACAGTGTATTGTGTATATATATGCATCCCAGGTGTTGCATCTATATATATATACACTGTATTCAGTTTAGCTAGATCCGTTCCTGTTATCTTCTTACTGACAGGCAGGCTTGTCTTGTTACAGTATTTACAGATACCTGCTCACAGTGTTCAGCTAAATCTACAAGTTAGTGGGGTGCGTCCTGCTCACAGTGTTCAGCTAAACCTACAAGTTAGTGGGGTGCGTCCTGCACACAGTGTTCAGCTAAACCTACAAGTTAGTGTTGTGCGTCCACCTCACAGTGTTCAGCTAAACCTACAAGTTAGTGCGGTGCGTCCACCTCACAGTGTTCAGCTAAACCTAGAAGTTAGTGTGGTACGTCCTGCTCACAGTGTTCAGCTAAAACTACAAGTTAGTGCTGTGCGTCCTGCTCACAGCGTTCAGCTAAACCTACAAGTTAGTGTAGTGAGACCTCTGCACAGTGTTCATCTAAAGCTACAAGTTAGTGCAGTGCGTCCTGCTCACAGTGTTCAGCTAGATTCGTTCCTGTTATCTTCTTACTGACAGGCAGGCTTGTCTTGTTACAGTATTTACAGCTACCTGAAGAAAATTGCTGGTGTTCTTTTGATCCTAATAGTATCACAGTCAGGCAGCTAGACTATTTACAGTTAGTGCAGTGCGTCCTGCTCACAGTGTTCAGCTAAACCTACAAGTTAGTGGGGTGCGTCCTGCTCACAGTGTTCAGCTAAACCTACAAGTTAGTGCGATGCGTCCTGCTCACAGTGTTCAGCTAAAACTACAAGTCAGTGCGGTGCGTCCACCTCACAGTGTTCAGCTAAACCTAGAAGTTAGTGCGGTGCGTCCTGCTCACAGTGTTCAGCTAAAACTACAAGTTAGTGCTGTGCGTCCTGCTAACAGCGTTCAGCTAAACCTACAAGTTAGTGCAGTGCATCCTACTCACAGTGTTCAGCTAAAACTACAAGTTATTGTGGTGTGTCCACCTCACAGTGTTCAGCTAAACCTATAAGTTAGTGCGGTGCGTCCTGCTCACAGTGTCCAGCTAAAACTACAAGTTAGTGTGGTGCGTCCTGCTCACAGTGTTCGCTAAACCTACAAGTTAGTGCGGTGCGTCCTGCTCACAGTGTTCAGTTAAAACTACAAGTTAGTGCTGTGTGTCCTGCTCACAGTGTTCAGCTAAAACTACAAGTTAGTGCGGTGCGTCCTGCTCACAGTGTTCAGCTAAAACTACAAGTTAGTGTGGTGCGTCCACCTCACAGTGTTCAGCTAAACCTAGAAGTTAGTGCGGTGCGTCCTGCTCACAGTGTTCAGCTAAAACTACAAGTTAATGCTGTGCGTCCTGTTTACAGTGTTCAGCTAAAACTACAAGTTAGTGCTGTGCGTCCTGCTCACAGCGTTCATCTAAAACTACAAGTTAGTGTGGTGCGTCCACCTCACAGTGTTCAGCCAAACCTGCAAGTTAGTGCGGTGCGTCCTGCTCACAGTGTTCAACTAAAACTACAAGTTAGTGCGGTGCGTCCACCTCACAGTGTTCAGCTAAACCTAGAAGTTAGTGTGGTACGTCCTGCTCACAGTGTTCAGCTAAAACTACAAGTTAGTGCTGTGCGTCCTGCTCACAGCGTTCAGCTAAACCTACAAGTTAGTGTAGTGAGACCTCTGCACAGTGTTCATCTAAAGCTACAAGTTAGTGCAGTGCATCCTGCTCACAGTGTTCAGCTAGATTCGTTCCTGTTATCTTCTTACTGACAGGCAGGCTTGTCTTGTTACAGTATTTACAGCTACCTGAAGAAAATTGCTGGTGTTCTTTTGATCCTAATAGTATCACAGTCAGGCAGCTAGACTATTTACAGTTAGTGCGGTGCGTCCTGCTCACAGTGTTCAGCTAAAACTACAAGTTAGTGTGGTGCGTCCACCTCACAGTGTTCAGCTAAACCTAGAAGTTAGTGCGGTGCGTCCTGCTCACAGTGTTCAGCTAAAACTACAAGTTAATGCTGTGCGTCCTGCTCACAGTGTTCAGCTAAAACTACAAGTTAGTGCTGTGCGTCCTGCTCACAGTGTTCAGCTAAAACTACAAGTTAGTGTGGTGCGTCCACCTCACAGTGTTCAGCCAAACCTACAAATTAGTGCGGTGCGTCCTGCTCACAGTGTTCAGCTAAAACTACAAGTTAGTGCTGTGCATCCTGCTCACAGTGTTCAGCTAAAACTACAAGTTAGTGTGGTGCGTCCACCTCACAGTGTTCAGCTAAACCTAGAAGTTAGTGCGGTGCGTCCTGCTCACAGTGTTCAGCTAAAACTACAAGTTAGTGCTGTGCGTCCTGCTTACAGTGTTCAGCTAAAACTACAAGTTAGTGTGGTGCGTCCACCTCACAATGTTCAGCTAAAACTACAAGTTAGTGCGGTGTGTCCACCTCACAGTGTTCAGCTAAACCTACAAGTTAGTGCGGTGCGTCCTGCTCACAGTGTCCAGCTAAAACTACAAGTTAGTGCTGTGCATCCTGCTCACAGTGTTCAGCTAAAACTACAAGTTAGTGCTGTGCATCCTGCTTACAGTGTTCAGCTAAAACTACAAGTTAGTGTGGTGCGTCCACCTCACAGTGTCCAGCTAAACCTACAAGTTATTTTTTTGCGAGCTCTGCACAGTGTTCAGCTAAAGCTACCTGTAGAAGGTTGGTGGTGTTTTCCTGATCCTATCACTATGTTCTCATACTACAGGCAGGCAGTTAATTTTGCTAGCTGCAGTATCAGTACATATATATATATATATATATATATATATATATATATATATATCCCAGCTTAGTGCAGCTACAGGCCATTAGCATGTCTGGAAGGCCAAGAAGGAGAAGCAGTCAGTCACAAGCCAATAAGAGAGGGCAAGCAGGCTCTGTGTCTAGTGCTGGTCGTGGAGAGGGTGCATCCTCATCAGCACGTGGCCGTGGGACACGCTTGGCCTTTTTTTTGGCAGCTGGCCGTGTTGAGCCGCAACATGCGGAAGACTTGGTCGAGTGGATGACCAAGCCGTCCTCATCCTCCTCATCCTCTCTCACCCATGCCCAGGGTACTTTGTCTGGCAAAGCAGCGGCCTCTTCCCTTGGCTCAATGTCATCAGTGACTCCTTCCCTAGCCCCACCATGTCCTCCTTAGGAGTCCCTCGAACTGTTTTACCACAGTGTTGGGTACATGCTCTAGGAGGATGCCCAGCATTTGGAAGGCTCTGATGATGATACTGAGCTTGATAAAGGCAGTAACGTGAGCACGGACAGAGGGGGTGCCCAAGAAGGACAGCAATCTGACAGTCATGCTCCCCCTGCTGCAGCATACTGCCAGGTTTGCTCCAGTGATGAGGAGGGAGGGGATGATGAGGTCACTGACTCAACGTGGGTGCCTGATAGGAGAGAGGAAGAGGAGGAGGCGGCACATCACCAATGAGGTAGGATGCCCTCCAGGGGCCAGCCTTAGGGCAGCACATTGACTGCATCACACCCCAAAGCTCCACATGTGCAGGGTGCTGCAGTCTCTGCGCGTTATTCAAAAAGTTCTTTGGTGTGGGCCTTTTTTTAGATGAGTGCATCAGATCGCACCGCTGCTATTTGCAACATATGTCTCAAGCGTATCTCGCGTAGCCAAAACATCTCCCGCTTGGGTACCACATGCTTGACCAGACATATGTTGACCTGCCATGCAGTTCGTTGACAAGCGTATCTAAAAGACCCACACCAAAGAACAAAGAGGACCTCTCCTTGCTCCTCATCAGCTAAGATCTCCAACCCCACTATACCTTCAGTCTTCTATGAGACCTGCATTGAGAGGAATGAAGGTGTAGAATTAGGTGTATCACAGCCAAGTACTTGTTGGCAACCTGCTTTTGGTACACCGACGTCAGATTGTACCAGGCAAATTTCCCTGCCCCAGCTGCTGCACCACCGAAAGAAGTTCGCTCCCAGCCATCCACATGCCCAGCGGTTGAATGCTAGCTTGGCAAAATTGCTAGCACTTCAACTGCTGCCTTTTTAGTTGGTAGACTCTGCCCCCTTCCGTGAGTTTGTGGAATGTGCGGTTCCTCAGTGGCAGGTACCCAAACGCCACTTTTTCTCACGGAAGGCGATTCCGGCTCTCTACCGGCATGTGGAAGGCAATGTCCATGCCTCGCTGGACAGGGCGGTCAGCGGTAAGGTGCATATTACCGCTGACTCATGGTCCAGCTGGCATGGACAGGGACGTTACCTAAGTTTCACGCCTCATTGGGTGACTCTGCTGGCAGCTGGGAAGGATGCAGGACAAGGTGCAGTAGTGTTGGAGGTTGTTCCGCCACCACGCCTCCAAAATGCTAATGATTGTGACACACCTCTCTCCTCCACCCCCTCCTCTTCTTCTTCCTCCATGGCCTCTTCCTGTGCTTTGCCCTCGGAACCAGCGGTGCTCCGTAGCCGTTCAAGGGGCTACGCAAGTACGCAGGCCAAAAGATTCCATGCGGTGCTTGAGCTGGTGGTGTGCTTGGGGGACAGGAGCCACACTGGGGCAGAGGTTCTGTCAGCTCTGCAGGGGCATGTTCAGAGGTGGTTGACGCCATGCCAACTTAAGGCAGGAATGGTGGTTTGCGACAATGGCACCAACCTCCTCTCTGCCCTCCCACAGGGACAAATGACCCATGTGCCCTGTTTGGCTCACGTCCTTAACTTGGTGGTGCAGCGGTTCTTGGGCAGGTACCCGGGCTTACAGGATGTCCTGAGGCAGGCCAGGAAAGTCTGTGTGCATTTCCGCCGGTCATATAATGCCAGTGCTCGGCTGGCGGACCCCCAGAAGGAGTTTAACCTGCCCAAGAACTGCCTAATCTGTGACATGCCCACCAGTTGGAACTCAACGTTGGCCATGCTGCAGCAGCTGCACATGCAGCAGAGGGCCATCAATGAGTACCTGTGCGACTATGGCACCAGGACAGGGTCAGGGGAGCTTGTTTTTTTTCCCCACGCCAGTGGGCCATGATCAGGGATGCATGCACTGTCCTGTCACCATTTGAGGAGGCCACGAGGATGGTGAGCAGTGACAGTGCATGCATCAGTGACACTGTCCCCCTTGTCCACCTGTTGGAGCACACACTGCGTGGAATAATGGACAGGGCACTTGAAGCAGAACAGAGGCAGGAAGAGGAGGACTTCCTTAGCTCTCAAGGCCCCCTTTATCCAGACAGTGTTCCTGCGTGCCCGCCGATCACACAGGAAGAGGAGGAGGAGGAGGAGGAGGAGGAGGAGGAAGATTGTGTCAGTATGGAGGTGGAGCCTGGCACACAGCATCAGCAGCAGTCTTTAAGGGATCAGTCCCAAGAAACACATGGACTTGTACGTGGCTGGGAGGAGGTGGCTGCGGACCATGTCGTCCTTAGTGACCCAGAGGACTCCGGACCGAATGCCTCAGCAAACCTACACTGCACGGCCTCCCTGATCCTGCAAAGCCTGCGTAAGGATCCTCGTATTCGTGGTATCAAGGAGAAGGACCAATACTGGCTGGCAACCCTCCTTGATCCACGTTACAAGAGTAAGGTTGCGGACCTTATCTTGCCATCACAGAGGGAGCAGAGGATGAAACAGCTTCGGGAGGCCTTGCAGAAAGGTATGTGCAACGCGTTCCCAGAGACTGGGAGGTTACAAACTCCTGTTTCTGGACGTGTTGCTGAGGCTTCGGTCAGTCAAAGAAGGAGCGGTGGAGAAGGTGGCCGTCTGACCGATGCGTTCAGACAATTTTTTGGTCCGCAGCCCCAAGGTATGATCGGTTCCAGCAGCCAGCGTCTGTTTTACATGGTGCAGGAATACGTAGGGGCAAGATCTGACTTGGACACCTTTCCCACCGAAAATTCTCTGGGTTACTGGGTCTTGAGGATGGATCACTGGCCAGAGCTTGCACAGTATGCAATTGAGCTACTGGCCTGTCCTGCATCCAGCGTTCTTTCGGAACGCACATTCAGTGCTGCTGGAGGCTTTGTAACCGATCACAGGGTGCGTCTGTCCACCGACTCGGTCGATTGACTGACCTTCATAAAAATGAATCAGTCTTGGATCACCACCAGCTACCAAGCACCTGATGCTGATGTAACCGAATAATTTTTTTTGAAATCACAGATCCCTTCAAAGACTGCCTATGCTGATGCTGAGTGACTATCCCTGAGTAATTATCCTCTTCCTCCTCAATCATCACGCTGATAGCTTGTAAGAACATTTTTGGTTCTGGGCGCCACCACCAGTGCCTAAGGCCCAATTTTCCAGCCCCTGTTTAACAGGGGTGTGTAATTACAATTTTTGGTGCAATACTTTGCAGCAGGGCTCATTTCTGCGTTACAATCAGAGTATCTGTGAGGGGTTGCAGTGTTGTGGCACCAGCACCAGTGCCTAAGGCCCAATTTTTCAGCCCTTGTTTAACAGGGGCGTGTAATTACAATTTTTGATGCAATACTTTGCAGCAGGGCTCATTTCTGCATTCCAACTAGAGTATCTGTGAGGGGTTGCAGTGTTGTGGCACCAGCACCAGTGCCTAAGGCCTAATTTTTCATCCCCTGTTCAACAGGGGAATGTAATTACAATTCTTGATCTAATATTTCACAGCAGGGCCCATTTCTGCACCCACCAAGAGCGAGTGAGGACTTACAGTGTTGTGGCACCAGCACCACCACCACCAAAGGCCCAATTTTTCTGCCCTTGTTCAACAGGGGCATGTAATTACAATACTTGATCTAATATTTCACAGCAGGGCCCATTTCTGCACCCACCAAGAGTGAGTGAGGACTTACAGTTTTGTGGCACCAGCACCACCACCACCAAAGACCCAATTTTTCTGCCCTTGTTCAACAGGGGCATGTAATTACAATTCTTGATCTAATATTTCACAGCAGGGCCCTGTGAGGGCTTACAGTGTTGTGGCCACAACAACACCTAAGGCCCAAATTTCTGCTGAGTATATAGGGCAGGCCCCTACTTTCAAACATCTAACTTACAAACGACTCCTAATTGCAAATGGAAGGAGACAGCAGGAAGTGAGATGAAATCTATCCCTAGGAAGGGAAATTCTCTCCTGTAAGAGTTAATATGGGAAAAACATTTCTACTTTCCACTGATGCTTTTCAATCCTTGTTCCACAAAAAACCCCAAATTTTCAAAAAACATTTGTCATTGGGACAAAAAGTGAGGTGAAATCTTCTTAAGAGGAGGAAAGACAGCAAAACAAATGTCACAGGGGTGATAGCCCTTCCCTATGTTTTCCAAAAAGCTTAAAAAAGATTTTTTGGCTGGAGCTAAACACGTTAAAAATGTACCCGTTCAAAATGACAAACAGATTCTACTTAACAACAAACCTACAGTCCCTGTCTTGTTTGCACCACCTGTATACTGCTGTTCAGAGTATATAGGGCCTGGTGGCCCCACACCTTTCCTTATTTTAATTTGGGTGCGGGGTTCCCCTTAATATCCATACAAGACCCAAAGGGCCTGGTAATGGACTGGGGGGTACCCATGCCGTTTGTCTCACTGATTTTCATCCATATTGCCAGGACCCGACATTACATTAAACCCGCAAGCAGTTTTAAATGAGATTTTTTCCTTTAAAAATGACATTTTGTGCAGGGACTGTTCTAAACATGGGAAACACGTGCCACTTTACAGGCATACTATAGACACACCCCAGGTACGATATTTAAAGGAATATTTCACTTTTTTTTTTTTTAACTTTAAGCATCATTAAAATCACTGCTCCCGAAAAGACGGCCGTTTTTAAAAGTTTTTTTTGCATTGATACATGTCCCCTGGGGTAGGACCCGGGTCCCCAAACCCTTTTTAGGACAATACCATGCAAATTAGCCTTTAAAATGAGCACTTTTGATTTTGAACGTTCGAGTCCAATAGACGTCAATGGGGTTCTAACGTTTGTGCGAATTTTCGGTCCGTTCCCAGGTTCTGGTGCGAACCGAACCGGGGGGTGTTCGGCTCATCCCTAGTCCGTACATATTTGGTGGTATCTTATGGCCTGGCTGTGATAATAGACTAAATGTGGACCTCAGTTTTCTCAATTACTATCCAACAGTTTTATGACCACTCTTTTTCTTATCTCACCAACTATTCAAGTTTAGTTACCATTTCTGTGCATGTTTGTTTGTGTTTTTTACCTTTAAGGGACTGTCTTAATAACATTTTGTTAAAACTTTGTGTACTAATACTGCTTGGACCTTGAAGAAAAGGGGGACATCCCAAAAGTGTGTTGTGAAAATTTTGTGCAAACAAAAAAGTATCATGGATATTATTAAGTTATTTTTGTTGCAAGTGCATGAATATAGCTACAATTGCCTGAATCATGAACAGGAATGATCCTTTTTTTTTTTGTTTTTACACTTACAGTGTATAGCTGGATAAACTTTGTTAAAATGTTGAGGCATGTTTTCTATTTTTTAGGTTTCATTCTATTGCTGTTTCACACCTTTCAAGATATTTCCACCACTATCAATCCTGTAGTAAAACTGATCATGGGGGCCTTGATCCGAGATGGCCACTTGAGCCTCGCTCTCTGCTGATGCAGGGGGCACACCAGCCACCTCAAACCCTCAGAACAGCTCCACTCTGCCTAGGGATCCAGCAGACATGTCCTGAAAGCAGAACAAGTCGTCGAAACCCCGCAGGCTGTCTGAAGTCTTCAGCAGCTCGCGGCCGCATAGACCCAAAGATGGTGCCGGGTAAAGAGAACAGGCCGCAAAATGCGCATCCCTGATGCGCTCTGCACAGCCTGAACTTCCTGGCATGGAGCACTCCAGCTCTATGGCTAGGCCCAGCAAAGACAGAAACAAGAGGGCTGCCTCATCACCCTTTGCTTCTCCAAGCCAGGTGGCCCCGTTAAAGAAAAAGTCCCTACACTTTCATACTGACAGGGGGGAGATGAACGATGAACGATGAACAATGATGATGATGATGGGGCTGACTCTCTGGCTGACCTTCCTACATTTGATAATGCAGTGTCTGAGCACACCTTGAAGCAGATGGTCATGACCCTGCAGAAAGGCATAGAAAAAGACCTTTCCAGGTCAATTTCCCGCATCCAATTACAAGTTGATGAATTAGGTGGAGCTAAGGTGGAGAGACAACTCACAGATTTCACCAATGCTTATAATGAATTGGTTGATGCCCATCATAAACAGACGACTGAACTCCAACACATTCAATCTCAGCTGGCAGATCTAGAAGATCGCTCACGCAGAAACAATCTAAAAATCTGTGATGTGCCTGAATCCCTCAGGAACGCACACAATATTTGCAAAGTCTTTTCAAAGTTCTTATACCCTCCCTGTCTGAACAAGACCTACTTATTGACAGGGCCCACAGGATATTTAAGCCTCCACATGTTGCAGCAGACAAGCTGAGAGATGTCCTTTTTTTAACTCCAAAGAGAAAATACTGAGGGCTGCTAGAAATATGTCCCCCTTTCCGGAATCCTAACTCCACCTTGCCATCTTCTTCAACATCTCTGCAGCCATGTAGCCATGTAAAATGTAAAAAACTCAGCCTAATCACTAAAATCCTTCAACAACACAACATCCCATATAAATGGGGCTTACCAACCAAGCTATGCATCACCCACCAGGGCAAAACCCCCGCCATCCTTCGCTTGAAACAAGGCTTAAAATTACTTCACAACTTGGGCCTAGCCCCTACCTGATGAAGGAGCCCCTGACCGCAGTACACCTAGTTATGTGCAAGGAGACTGGCGTACCATCACCAACAAATGACTATTTAAGACCTACCACTCAGACGCAATCTAAAAAGGTGCATTTTTCTTTTTTATGATTGCATTTCCCCTGTGTTAGCAGTTCATTCACTGGATTTACAGTTGCTATCTGTTTTATGCCCTGCTACTTGCAGAGCTTGTGTTATTCTCCTCCCAGATTTTAGGTGTACCATGTACGCAAGATATTTTGTTCTCCTCTCTTTCTGCCTCAACTTCCTCTTTGTTTACTTCTCTCCCTTCTTTTCTTACCCCCCCCCTGTGGGATGACACCAAGATACATACCTACTATTTTATATTTGAAACACTTCATTCTGTCTTTGTGAATAGTAATGCTACATGTTTCAGAAGGCTGTGCTGCTCTCTTTCGTTGCCTGCACTCATGGTCACATTAATCCTAATCTCTTCTTATCTCTTTTTACCCCATGTCACTTATCCACTTCAGCCCCGGAAGGATTTGCCCCCTTCCTGACTAGGCCATTTTTTTCGATATGGCACTGTGTCACTATAACTGACAATTGCGTGGTCGTGCAACGTTGTACCCAAACAAAATTTATGTCCTTTTTTCCCCATAAATAGAGCTTTCTTTTGGTGGCATTTGATCACCTCTGAGGTTTTTATTTTTTGCGCTATAAACAAAAAAAGAGCGATAATTTTGAAAAAAACACGTTTTGTACTTTTTGCTATAATAAATGTCAACAAAATGTAAAAAAAAAAAAATTCTTCATTAGTTTAGGCCAATATGTATTCTTCTACATATTTTAGGTAGAAAAAAAATTGCAATAAGCGTATATTTATTGATTTGCGCAAAAGTTATAGAGTCTACAAAATAGGGGATAGATTAATGTCATTTTTATAATTTTTTTTTTTTGTAATGGCGGCAATCTGTGATTTTTATCAGGACTGCGAAATTGCGGTGGACAGATCGGACACTTGACACTTTTTTGGACCATTGACATTTATACACCGATCAGGCTATAAATAGCCATTGATTACTGTATATATGTCACTGGCAGGGAAGAGGTTAACACCAAGGGCGATCAAGGCATTAAATGTGTTCCCTTACTGTGTGTTCTAACTGTGGGGGAAAGGGAGTGACTAGAGGAGGAACACCCGATCTGTCTCCTCTCCCCTGACAGAACCAGGATTTGTGTGTTTACACACATATCCCTGTTCTCATTCTGTCACAAGCGATCGCGGGTGCCTGAAAGACATCGTGCCCACCGGGCATGCACATCGGTTTCGGGGACACGTTGCGGGCGCACACCTGCAATAGCATCTTAAAGAGCTGACGTATACCTACAGCGATTTGTGCAGCCGTGCCATCCTGCCACAAAAAAACTGCACCGACTGGTTGGCTAGTGGTTAAAATTGTATCTTTGAACTTTAAAGGGTTTAATAGCCCCTACAAACTTTCTCTCCTTTGGAAGGAAGCCCTCGCATCTTAATGGGATGTCATTTTCGTACAAGAAACCCACTTTGACACTACTAGATCCCCCATGTATTTCTAGCTAGCACAGACTCCAAAGAGAGAGGTGTCATGATAGCTGTAAAGAGCTCTGTAGCCTTTCAGCTCCACTCTGTAGATGCCAATCCTAATGGCCTCTATCTGATACTTTCTGCTTTCTACAACAACTCACCACTCACTATATTTAATGTATATGCCCCTAACACCCCCACACCAAAATTCTTTACCTCTCTAGCACAAAAACTCCAATCATACAAGTTTCACCCGTTAGTTATCTGTGGTGACTTTAAAGAGGTTCCTGACCCAACGAATCCCTTTCGTAAGAAATCACTTACATTAAATTCCTTCCTAAACTCGGAAGATCTATACGATATCTGGCGCTGTGCACATGGCAACGAAAGAGATTACACCTTTTATTCCCCTGCCCATGGGGTATACTCCAGAATCAACTTATTTCTTACAACAGGTCTTGGCATCTTCTATTGGGGTGCCCACATGGTCTGATCATACACCCATCTCTATTGACCTAATACTGTCCAATGCACCAAGCTCCCCCCTCACCCTGGAGAATCAATCCCTCCCTACTTGCTAACCAAACACATAAGCAACAGCTTGAAAGGGACTTATTTTTTCATACCAATTCCAATCCTGACATAGATCCAACCCTCTTATGCAATATGCACAAAGCTTATCTTAGAGGTTTTCTCATCAAACTCCCATAAACCTTGGAATCCCATAACAAAACCCACCATGACCCACATATTTACGAGGAAATCTCGGCACACCAAAACCAGCTTAGCTCTCTACTGCAGAAGAGCTACAACTTCTATATTAAACGCCTCAAACTACACTTGTATGTCTCCGGCAATAAACCAGGAGTGTTCCTGGTTAAACAATTTAAAAGGCGAGCTGCAGCATCTAAAATCCCATTTCTAAGGGATCACTTGGGCACTAAGATCACTAACCCAGCTGACAAAGAGGAACAGTTCCATAAGTATTACCACTCTCTACCACTTAAACATCCTTAAAGACTCCACCTCTGCTCCCTCCCCCCAACTACCCGATATTCAACAATTCCTTGACTCAATTAGCCTTCCTTCACTCAATGAAGACCAACGTGATACTCTCTCTGCCCCATATACTGTTGACGACTTTTCTAAGTTGTAAAATCACTCCCTCTCCATAAATCCCCAGGTCCAGATGGCTTTTCCAAGGACTATTTTAAAGTGTTCTCTACACATTTACTTCCTCATCTCACCAACGCTCTAAACAACATTGCTTACAAAGGAGTGTGCCCTCACGAATTCCTTGAATCCATCATTGTCATCATCCCCAAACCCGGGAAACCCATGGAAGACCCAGCCAACTTCTGACCCATTTCTCTGCTAAACACAGATACCAAAATATACGCCAAACTTATAGCTAGTATTGCGCCTAACTTAGTTCATCCAGTCCAGATCAAGTGGATTTTGTATACGGGCATCAAATGTTGGATGGTGCTAGACGGTTTATGAATTTATTACAATGGGCTGAATACAATAAACCTCCCACTATACCCCTCTTATTTGACGCAGAGAAAGCCTTTGACTGGGTACACTGGTCATACATGCGAGCAGTAATATCTAAATTTGAATTCCCAGGCTGCATACTCTCAGCCATAACTATGCTGTACTCACAGCCAACTGCCAAAGTCTGGACCCCAGGATTCATGTCACCCCCCTTCCCTATCACAAATGGAACATGGCAGGGGTGCCCTCTCTCCCATCAAAAAATTAGCAGGCATGGGGCTTCCACATTATTGCATATTACAAACCTACCATTCTCTCCCAATCAAGACCATGGTGGACTCCAACTCTGGGTTCACCTTGGACACAAATCGAATCTGCTGCTGCAAAATCAGGCCTAAAGTTTCTCTTAGGGGCTACCTGGCTCCAACAAACTCTCCCACCACAATTCCTGGACATTGTTAAAGCAACTCTTTAAAGTATGAAACTCAATAGTCAAACTAAGCCGAGGACCTTCACTATGAACTCTTAACTTCCTCCCGCTGAGATCTCTCGAATCACTGACCCCAAGAACCTCGCTGGCAGATTGGGACTGAGCTGGAATACAGTGGGGATGGAAAGTATTCAGACCCCCTTACATTTTTCACTCTCTGTTATTGTCACGGACTAATACTCACCGAGGCCGAGATGCCGAGAGTGGCTTACCCTTGCGACCACACGCACCCAGACCCCCGAAGTGGGTACAGAGAGCTGGGGACACGTGGAGGCACGGGCTTCCGGTAGGCAGGAGATCCGTAGATGGAGATCTGGTGCACTGGAATTCGTATGGGACCAATGGTCCGGACCAGGTATCAGGCAGAGACAAGTCCGTTTATGCGGGCAGAGGTTTAGGGTATCAGGTAATCAGCATAGGCAAGTCCGTAATACAGGCAGAGATCAGGGTATCAGGCAATCAGCGTAGGCAAGTCCGTTATACAGGCAGAGGTCAGGGTATCAGGCAATCAGCATAGGCAAGGCCGTTATACAGGCAGAGGTCAGGGTATCAGGCAATCAGCACAGGCAAGTCCGTTATACAGGGAGAGGTCAGGGTATCAAGCAATCAGCATAGGCAAGTCCGTTATACAGGCAGAGGTCAGGGTATCAGGCAATCAGCATAGGCAAGTCCGTTGTGCAGGCAGAGGTCAGGGTATCAGGCAATCAGCAGAGTAGAGGTTAAACAGGCCAGGGGTTTGGTACACTTTAAGCAGACAGATAGACACAGGTTTAACTGGGAACAAGAGATCAGGGGAGAGCTGACGACGAACCAGCAACCCGACTGGGCGCTGGCGCCATCAGAAATAGTCTCCCCCCGGTGAGCGCGTCAGTGTGACGCGCTACCGGTACCGGGTACCCGCACGGGCGACGGCGCACACACGGGGACCGCCGTGTACCCGCGCGCGCCGCACCATCAGGCCGCGGACAGGTGTGAGGCGAAGCGCCAGTCCGCCGCGCATGCGCACCAGAGCTCGGCGAGCGGAGATGCTCCCGATCTCCTGACAGTGCCCCCTTACTAAGGGCGGACACAGAACGCCCAGGCTAGCCATCAATTCTGGATGATCTTGGTGGAAGGTTTGGATTAGCCGTGGGGCATGCAAGTTCCTAGCGGGTTTCCAAGAATTATCTTCTGGTGGGTAGCCCTTCCACTGGATCAGATACTGTAGTTGCCTGCCCCTTTTTCTGCAGCTCAGGATGGACTCCACCTCGAACTCATTTTCGCCATCCACTTTGATTGGCGGAGGAGGAGGCTCTCCTCTCCCCGGAAAAGGGCTAGGTACCACAGGCTTCAATAATGACACGTGGAAGGGTAAATCCGATATGTCTTGGGTAGTGCTAGCTCAACAGCCACAGGGTTAATGATTCTCTTGACTTGGAAAGGACCAATGAACTTGGGTCCAAGTTTTCGAGATGGCAATGGTAATTTAAGGTTAGCGGTGGATAGCCAGACCTCTTCTCCTAAGTCAAACTTTGGGTTTGCCCTTCTGCCCCGATCGTACTGTTTCTTGTAGTCTTCTTGCGCCTTGTGTAACATATCTTGGATTCTCTGAAAGTTGGATTGCAACCACGTTATCCTGTCCTGGACTGCAGGGACTGTCTTTTCGGGAATGTCGTTGGAGAAGAATGTAGGATGGAACCCAAAATTTGCCCAGAAGGGTGTTTGGTTGGTAGAGGCATGAATTGAATTATTATACGCAAATTCAGCGCAGGGGAGAAGACTCGCCCAATTATCCTGGGAACCTGAACAAAAGCAAAGGAGGTATTGCTCCAACGTTTGGTTTGTCCTCTCCGTCTGACCGTTGCTTTGGGGGTGATAAGCTGAAGAGAGACAAACTTTGATGCCCAGGGATTTGCAGAGTTCCCTCCAGAATTTGGATGTAAATTGCACGCCCGTATCCAACACAATGCTCCTTGGTACACCATGGAGCCTAACGACCTCTTTCAGAAAAACATTGGCTGTGTCTACGGCAGAGGGAGTGCCCCTCATGGGTAAGAAATGGGCCATCTTGGAGAGACGGTCGATAACGACAAGAATGGTAGAAAAATCTTCTGAGGTTGGTAGATCGACAATAAAATCCATGGACACATCAGCCCATGGTCGTTCCGGGATGGGTAATGGTTTGAGCAAGCCCCAGGACCTAGTGTTTTGGCCCTTGTTGTGCTGGCACAGAGAGCAGGATGCCACATACTCCTTACAGTCTTGTCTCCATCCAGGCCACCAGAAGGAGCGAGAAAGAAGCTCCGACATCTTCTTAATTCCGAAGTGTCCTGCCATCTTATTGTCATGACACATTTTAAGGGTTAAGGAACGTGTCACTTGTGGTACGAATATTTTTTCCCGAATCCAAAAAAGATCCCCATGTTTTCTCAAGGAGTGTACTACTGGTTCAGTACACGAGCTAGATGAGGATCTAATGAATGACATTAAGTCCGCCTGAGTTAATCCAAGGAAGTTTTGCAGAGAGAGGATCGTGCTTGGTGCTGATGCTTGAGAGTCTGCGGAGAACATCCGAGAGAGTGCGTCGGCCTTCCCGTCTTTTGCTCCAGGTCTGTAGGCTAT
The DNA here is from genome assembly GCA_037952925.1 of Lithobates clamitans. NCBI lineage: Eukaryota > Metazoa > Chordata > Amphibia > Anura > Ranidae > Lithobates > Lithobates clamitans. The sequence goes on along the minus strand of JBBGZY010000053.1, from coordinate 3,011,219 downwards.
ATGAAAGTTGAAACGGGAGAAGAAGAGGGCCCAACGGGCCTGGCGGGGTTTTAGTCGTCTTGCTGTTCGGAGGTACTCTAGATTTTTGTGATCCGTAAAGATCATAACTGGGTGTATTGCACCCTCCAGCAAATACCTCCACTCCTCTAAAGCGAATTTTATAGCCAGCAGCTCCCTGTCACCCACATCATAGTTGAGTTCCGGTGGACTGAGTTTCCTGGAAGCGAAGGCTACAGGATGTAGAATGGCCTTAGGTCCCTGTCTCTGGGAGAGAATTGCTCCAGTTGTGATTTCTGATGCGTCTACCTCTAGTACGAAAGGTTGAGTCGGGTCAGGATGACAAAGAATCGGGGCGGAGCTGAACAACTTCTTTAATTTTAAAAAAGCCTCTTGAGCAGCTGGGGACCACTGGAAAGAACTGTGCTGCCGGGTTAGTTGGATGATGGGTGCCACAATAGCAGAGAATCCAACAATAAACTTTCGATAGAAGTTAGCGAACCCGATAAACCTCTGTACCCCCTTCTTGTTAGAAGGAGCCGGCCACTCCTGGATTGCCTGAATCTTCTGTGGGTCCATTGCGACCCCATTGGTTGAAAGGATGAACCCCAGAAATTGTATAGTCAACCTTTCGAATTCACAGTTTTCAGCTTTCAGGTATAGCTTGTGCTGTCTAAGTATGGTAAGAACCTTCCTTACATGTCCTTTGTGTATCTCCAGAGTGGGGGAAAAGATAAGAATATCATCCAGGTATACAACAAGGAAATCATCCAGGTATTCTCGGAATATGTCATTCACCAGGTGTTGAAAGGTGGCCGGGGCATTACAGAGTCCGAATGGCATCACTAAGTACTCGAAATGCCCGAATCTGGACCTAAAAGCTGTCTTCCACTCGTCCCCAGACCTGATCCTGACAAGATTGTAGGCCCCCCGGAGGTCAAGTTTCGAGAACACCTTAGCTGATCGGAACCATTGGAACAGCTCGGGAATGAGGGGTAGAGGATACTGGTTCTTAACAGTGATATTGTTGAGCTGCCGATAATCTACACAGGGTCTTAAGGTACCATCTTTTTTCCCAACGAAAAAGATACCTGCTCCAGCAGGTGAGGATGAGAGACGGATGAAGCCTTTCTTGAGGTTTTCGTCTATATATTGTTTAAGAGCTTCTAGCTCGGTTTCTGAGAGAGGGAATATCCGACACAACGGGATCTCGGACCCAGGCAGGAGGTCGATTGGGCAGTCATAGGAACGATGGGGGGGTAGGCGGTCAGCCATCTGTTTACTGAAGACTTCTTGAAATTCAAGATACTCGGAGGGAACATGCCGGAGGTTGCCTGGTGGAGCAGCAATCGTAGCACAAACTTTAGGAGCCGTGAGAAGACAGTGTTAGGAGCAATACTGAGAAGGGAAGGATACCGCCTTAGTGCTCCATTTAATTTGTGGGTCGTGAGCCTGTAACCAGGGCAAGCCTAGTATAACTGGGAAGATGGGTGAGTGAATCAGGTCGAGCCGTAAAAACTCCCGGTGGCCGGAATCAGTGGTTACCGGAATGGGTTGGGTTTCCTGGGTGATGGGTCCTGAGCGAGGAAGGGATCCGTCGGCCAGATGTACCCGTAGACCTTAATCTTTGGTTTGCAGAGGGATGTTCAGACTGTGCACCAAGGCAGAATCTATGAAGCAACTGCATGCTCCGGAATCGATGATGGCCTGCAAGCAGGTCTCCCCTCCCGGAAGCTGTAGGGAGATAAACAACATCACATAAGTCTTTGGGATACTATTGTTTGGATAGTTCAATACATTTGGCTGAGAGGACTTACTGGGCCTGATCGGACAGCTGCGCAGGAAATGTCCGGCTCCTCCGCAGTAGAGACACAGGTTGGACGTCTGCGTTGCTTCTCTTCAGAGGTTAGCGGGCCCCGAACCAGGCCGAGCTGCATCGGTTCGACCTCAGGGACCGGTGCAGTGACAGCCGGAGTTGAGGTCGGAGTCTGCGCTAAGTGGGGTCTTGGTAATGCCCAGGTGGGGCGTGGACCTTGGAAGCGCTCTGAGCGTCGCTCCCGCAGTCACCTATCCAGTTTCGTAGCCGCTTGGATGAGTTCTTCCAGGGAAGCAGGGGTTTCCATCCTAGCTAATTCGTCCTTGAGTAACTCGGACAAGCCTTTGCGGTACTGGTAGCGTAGAGCCGACTCGTTCCAATTTGTATCGGCCGCTCATTTACGGAATTCCACCGTATAGTCTTCGATGGGTCTTCTTCCTTGGGACAGATGGTGCAGAATGGCCTCAGCTGTAGCCATACGTTGCGGGTCGTCATAGAGCTGAGACATACTCTCAAAGAAGGCCTCGATTGTATTAAGAACAGGACTGCTCTGTTCCATCAAGCCGTGGGCCCAAGCTTGGGGTTCTTCAGACAGAAGAGAAATTTCAAATCCCACCTTAACAATTTCTGAAGAAAAGGTTCTCGGTTGGAGGGCGAAGTAGAGGGAGCATGCATTTTTGAAGGCCCTAAACTTCTTGCGGTCCCCTGAGAACTGTTCCGGTGTGGGAACCCTGGATTCCGGAAGTGACGACGGTGGGGTTGGCGGAAGCCTGAGGGAGCGAACCCCCACTGCTGGGTGCGGGAGCTGCGGCTGCAGAGGGCAGTGACCCTGTGATCTGCTGAAGGCGGTTATCAATTCGGGTATAACCTTCCTGTAACTTTTGCACTGAATCGGCAAGAGTAGACACCTGTTGGCACAGGATCTCCAGAGGAGAGCGCGCTCTGTCGGCCTCGGACATCTGGCTGGTTCGTACGGTCACAGACTAATACTCACCGAGGCCGAGATGCCGAGAGCGGCTTACCCTTGCGACCACGCGCACCCAGACCCCCGAAGTGGGTACAGAGAGCTGGGGGCACGCGGAGGCACGGGCTTCCAGTAGGCAGGAGATCCGTAGATGGAGATCTGGTGCACTGGAATCCGTATGGGACCAACGGTCCGGACCAGGTATCAGGCAGAGACAAGTCCGTTTATGCGGGCAGAGGTTTAGGGTATCAGGTAATCAGCATAGGCAAGTCCGTAATACAGGCAGAGATCAGGGTATCAGGCAATCAGCGTAGGCAAGTCCGTTATACAGGCAGAGGTCAGGGTATCAGGCAATCAGCATAGGCAAGTCCGTAATACAGGCAGAGGTCAGGGTATCAGGCAATCAGCATAGGCAAGTCCGTTATACAGGCAGAGGTCAGGGTATCAGGCAATCAGCATAGGCAAGTCCGTTATACAGGCAGAGGTCAGGGTATCAGGCAATCAGCATAGGCAAGTCCGTTGTGTAGGCAGAGGTCAGGGTATCAGGCAATCAGCATAGACAAGTCTGTTGTGCAGGCAGAGGTCAGGGTATCAGGCAATCAGCAGAGTAGAGGTTAAACAGGCCAGGGGTTTGGTACACTTTAAGCAGACAGATAGACACAGGTTTAACTGGGAACAAGAGATCAGGGGAGAGCTGACGACGAACCAGCAACCCGACTGGGCACTGGCGCCTTCAGAAATAGTCTCCCCCCGGCGAGCGCGTCAGTGTGACGCGCTACCGGGTACCTGCACGGGCGACGGCGCGCACACGGGGACCGCCGTGCACCCGCGCATGCGCACCGGAGCTCGGCGAGCAGAGACGCTCCCAAACTCTTGACAGTTATATTGCAGCCATTTGCTAAAAAAAAGAACAAAGTGTTTAATATATCAGTATATAGAGTCTCAAAATTGCATACAGGTACAGTGGGGACGGAAAGTATTCAGACCCCCTTAAATTTTTCACTTTTTTTTATATCGCAGCCATTTGCTAAAATCATTTAAGTTCATTTTTTTCCTCATTAATGTACACACAGCACCCCATATTGACAGAAAAACACAGAATTGTTGACATTTTTGCAGATTTATTAAAAAAGAAAAACTGAAATATCACATGGTCCTAAGTATTCAGACCCTTTGCTGTGACACTCCTATATTTAACTCAGGTGCTGTCCATTTCCTCTGATCATCCGTGAGATGGTTCTACACCTTCATTTGAGTCCAGCTATATTTAATTATACTGACTGGACTTGATTAGGAAAGCCACACACCTGTCTATATAAGACCTTACAGCTCACAGTGGATGTCAGAACAAATGAGAATCATGAGGTCAAAGGAACTGCCTGAAGAGCTCAGAGACAGAATTGTGGCAAGGCACAAATCTGGCCAAGGTTACAAATAAATTTCTGCTGAACTTAAGATTCCTAAGAGCACAGAGGCCTCCATAAACCTTAAATGGAAGACGTTTGGGATGACCAGAACCTAGAGCTGGCCGTCCGGCCAAACTGAGCTATCGGGGTAGAAGAGCCTTGGTGAGAGAGGTAAAGAAGAACCCACTGTGGCTGAGCTCCAGAGATGCAGTCAGGAGATGGGAGAAAGTTGTAGAAAGTCAACCATCACTGCAGCCCTCCACCAGTCGGGGCTTTATGGCAGAGTGGCCCGACGGAAGCCTCTCCTCAGTGCAAGACACATGAAAGCCTGCATGGAGTTTGCTAAAAAAACACCTGAAGGACTCCAAGTTGGTGAGAAATATGATTCTCTGGTCTGATGAGACAAGATAGAACTTTTTGGCCTTAATTCTAAGCGGTATGTGTGGAGAAAACCCAGGCACTGCTCATCACCTGTCCAATACAGTCCCAACAGTAAAGCATGGTGGTGGCAGCATCATGCTGTGGGGGTGATTTTCAGCTGCAGGGACAGGAGGACTCTTTGAGGGAAAGATGAATGCGGCCAAGGACAGGGATATCCTGAGCGAAAACCTGCTCCAGAGTGCTCAGGACCTCAGAGTGGGCCGAAGTTTTACCTTCCAACAAGACAATGACCCTAAGCACACAGCTAAAATAACGAAGGAGTGGCTTCACAACAACTCCGTGACTGTTCTTGAATGGCCCAGCCAGAGCCCTGACTTAAACCCAATTGAGCATCTCTGGAGAGACCTAAAAATGGCTTTCTACCAACGTTTACCATCCAACCTGACAGAACTGGAGAGGATCTGCAAGGAGGAATGGCAGAGGATCCCCAAATCCAGGTGTGAAAAACTTGTTGCATCTTTCCCAAAAAGACTCATGGCTGTATTAGATCAAAAGGGTGCTTCTACTAAATACTGAGCAAAGGGTCTGAATACTTAGGACCATGTGATATTTCAGTTTTTCTTTTTTAATAAATCTGCAAAAATGTCAACAATTCTGTGTTTTTCTGTCAATATGGGGTGCTGTGTGTACATTAATGAGGAAAAAAAATGAACTTAAATGATTTTAGCAAATGGCTGCGATATAAAAAAAAGTGAAAAATTTAAGGGGGTCTGAATACTTTCCGTCCCCACTGTACCTGTATGCAATTTTGAGACTCTATATACTGATATATTAAACACTTTGTTCTTTCTTGATGAACCAATAAAAGACATATTGAAACTAAAAACTGACCACACTAAGCAGGAGAACACACCTTTGTCAGTTCTCTAGCTATGCTGGTAACTCAGCCTGCTCTCCTCCAATGATCAGACTTTTTCTGACACACTCCCCTGCACAGCCTGTCACTGGGAAGCTCAGTATACTGTTGCTTCTCCTCCCCCCGGCTCTTATACAGCTGAGAACAAAGGAATTGTGATCATTTATTTAAAAAAAAGGGAAAAAGAGGTATTTATCATTTTTTTTGTTTATACCTATACACAAATGTTTTGCCTTTCACTTAAACTAAATGGGTTGTTTTACAAGATAATCATTTAAAATTTTACAATCACTTTAACTTTGGTCAGACACGTAGGGACAACTCTAAAATGTTCAGTTTTACATAATGTTCTGTCTTGAGAATAAGTGTATCAGAGTAAATTCAGAGGCTTAACCTCCCCAGTGGGAACACAGATAAATAGTAATCCTTTCCAACTCTATACAAACATGATAAAAAAAAGGCTTGGCTATACATACAGTTACATATTTATAATAAAAAGTTCATACATACTGATGTCTTTGGACAAATCCTCTGAGCCCTATCATAAAATATGTACTTTAGAGTTAGATTTACCTACAATTACATTAAAAGGATGATTTTCTTTTTGTATTGAGTTCACAAAGTCTATCTTACAAACGTCTGGATGTGACGAGACCTAAGCCCTTTCATTACATAATAGCCAAGTAGGTATGTCAATTTAAACTACATTACCAGGGTAATCTTTGCTTTTAATCTAAAGCCATGCTACCTACTGTCAGCCACCTTGTATCTATGTGCTAATTATTTCTAAGTAGTTCCCTCCAAGTTTCTAAATTTCCATCCTTCCAAAGGATATGTGAGAGATTCATAGCGCCTGCATTGTTCTTTCCTGTGAAGGGTAGTGCATACAGACAATGCTATATAAAGCAAATATGTCCTCCCTGATTCAGTAGCTGTAATTTCCTCTCTGTAACAGTACAATGGTGTCTGCTGGCAAGAACTGATGGTGTTGACCTACAACATCTATATAATTCATTGCAGTGTTTTGTATGAGACCTAGAGCTCAAATTCAATCAATTATTGATCAGCAAGCTTGCAAGTATGTTTCTCAGTCTGTTCAATTTTTAATTCTCTGCCCTAAAGGAGAAATTCAAATTAGCTTTAAATATACCTCATCAGCTGTGTATATTTTTACTTTGTTATCTTTAGAATTCTGAAAGTATTTCATATTAAACTGTGTTAAAGGTGGAGACTTAAAGAGAACCTCTCAAATCAAACTTCCAGAAGACATCTTAATCATATAATTTTCTTGCAAGGCTTTATTATTATTTTTGAAACAAAAACAACTGAGTACTGTCAGTGATATATATTTTTTTGCACTAACATCAAAGTTTTTAGGAAAGTGTAGCACTACCCCCACAGGGGCTGCTGGTAACGGGTTCCCCTATTCCTGCACAGCTAGGCAACACACATTCCCAACTTGCAGACACAAGACATTCAGTCAATGGGCTTCTTTTGGGTGTTTTATTGGGGGAAAACAACTTGGATAGGGTATAGGGATTATGGGATGCCCAACTTGATTTGGAAACAACTTACTTTCTATGTACGGAGAAAAGATATTAGAATGCTCTCCTTGCTAGAAACACCCAGTCTCTTGGATCAGTGGCAAAGTCTCTTATGGACCAGAAGCTCTCAGCCACTTTAAAAAAATACAAAATGTTGAAAAAGCTGCATAGAGAAGTATCTCCTCTCCTCCTGTAGAACTGCACCCAGCTCCACTGCCTGCAGGTACTACCAGCCCTCATGGCTGCTTGTCTACCAGTCCAACTGGCTGCTTTTCTACCAGCCCACTCAGGTGTGCTGATGCACTCACTCTGTCCCCTGTGCACCCTGCTGCTCTTTGGCAAGATTCCTTCTCAAACCAGATGCTGAAAGGATTCTTTCAAGCCAGTCCCAGGAGTCCCTTCCTAGGCCACCCACAGCCTCCTCAGCACTCCATCTTCCACCCAACTACCCTTGCTGGCATGGCTGCCATGTTTAGGGGCTGACTCCTCCACCCTGGCAGGACATTCTGGGAGGTACCAGAGACCTGCCTTTGTGAGTCATCCAGCCTGACCATCAGTAAACCCTGACACAATTTCAGACTCACAAACTAACCCTATGTCTTAGCATAAATCTGCCTGCACTAACACTAGTAGCACACTAGAGGGTGCTACACAAGCTTTTGGGGTGTGCCTCCTTTTTCAATTCCAAGTAGTACTGCTTGGATCTTGAAGAAGGAGATACACCACAAAAGCCTGTCCCGAAAATTTGGATGGTAGTGCAAATTAAAAAGTATCATAGACAGTACTCTTTGTAACGTTTTGTAATTCTTGAAAAGTTAGTAAAGAAACACAACTCAGGTTGAGTATAAAATACAACTCCAGTAATTAATGGGTAAAATATGTGAGAATGGTTGTTTAGCAGATGTGGTTTTAGGTATCCTAATATGATATAAGTGCCGCAACTCTTGCACTTTGTGCGAGTTTCAAGAACTACCATTGTCATACACAGGTGATAGAGATGTAGAGGTGTGTGCCTTCTTGGGGGGTTGGGGATCCCACGATTAAAGGGAAGAGTGGGTGGGGGGTGGGTAACAAAGACAAAGGAGGAATTGTGTGTGGGGCTCTATTGGGAGGGGTAAAAAAAGGGGAGGGGGAGTTTGGTGCATGGGGCTGTGTGTGTTAGGGGGGAAACTATAACTTACATTTAGTTACAACTCAAAATATACCTGCTGTATATTCGTAATCTACCTTAAGTTATCATCCAATATACAATTCACTGGAAGGAAATGTTGCTTATGATTCCCCCATGCCATATATAGCAAAGATAAAACATCGGTAAAACCCCAAGCAGAGGGGGACAGCCATGAACAGAAGCTTTAGTGAACACAAAATAATTAACAGGAAGTCAAAAAGTTCTACATTAACAGAGAAGTGTAGGAATACAGCAAAAAATAAAAATTCATACTCACCTAGATGGCTGCAGCACCGATCCCAGCTGCAGCTGTCCCCTGCTGGCTCTACCCCAAGATCTGAGCACTCAAACACTGCTGATTGCTGAATTCTTCCCCTCCCCTTTGAGCATGCCAGGGTTCCCATGTTGTGGGAACCCTGGCATTTGGTTACATTGATGGTGCCTGTGAGATCGCTCTTACTTGTGTTACATACCTGACAAGGTCAGGACTTAAGTGCTTAGTGATCCATCCATTTTCAATCAGTGTCTGTCATTGTTTATTAAGATCATACAGCAGGACTTTCTACACATTTGAGGATACAATTAAAAAAAAAAATGTTTTTCTTTGTGAGGAGAATATTTTTCTCTCCCTCATTTTTTCATCTTATGGACTATCCATTGCCCCAGTGTGTTCTCTTTCTATGAATATTCCATCCCTGACTAACTGTGTGACTTTTTGTGGCATGACTTCACCCTTTATCCCTGGTCGCTGTGACTGTATTGTTTCAAAAGTGAAACAGTGTGGAACATTTCTGTGGTTACAGAATCGCACTGTTTCCTTCAGGAATCATCCAGCGCAGCCTTTTCGCCCCAAGTGGCTTGAGGTATTTTTAGGTGCTTATAGGGGTGTATTATATCGAGGGGGGGGATCGTTTTAAACGCGGTGACGTAAAACATGTACGTCGGGACTATAAACGGGGCAGTGGCCAATAGCTTTCATCTCTTTATTTATTCTGAGCATGCGTGGCACTTTGCCCGTCGGATTTGTGTACACACGATCGGAATTTCCGACAACGGATTTTGTTGTCGGAAAATTTTATCTCCTGCTCTCCAACTTTGTGTGTCGGAAAATCCGATGGAAAATGTCCGATGGAGCCCACACACGGTCGGAATTTCTGACAACACGCTCCGATCGGACATTTTCCATCGGAAAATCCGACCGTGTGTATGGGGCATTATGCCCCGTACACACGGTCAGATTTTCTGATGGAAAATGTGTGATAGGACCTTGTTGTCGGAAATTCCAACCGTGTGTAGGCTCCATCACACATTTTCCATCGGATTTTCCGACACACAAAGTTGGAGAGCAGGAGATAAAATTTATTGGCCACTGCCCCGTTTATAGTCCCGACGTACGTGTTTTACGTCACCACGTTCAGAATGATCGGATTTTCCGACAACTTTGTGTGACCGTGTGTATGCAAGACAAGTTTGAGCCAACATCCGTCGGAAAAAATCCTAGGATTTTGTTGTCGGAATGTCCGAACAAAGTCCGACCGTGTGTACGGGGCATTAGAGTGTGTGTTTATATCATTCTGTTTGTTATTTTTCTTGTCCTTTGCTAGTTATTTTGATAACCCCCCCCCCTGCAATTTATGCGGTGAGTGCTACTTTTTGATTATAGGCAGGATTACCTTGTGTCTATATTTGTTGTAATTCTGCTACCACCAATTTAAAGGGAAATGTACATAATGTCATGAAGAATTTACACTGACAACCAATGTAATGGGGGATTTTACATCAGCAACCAATAAAGGGGGATTTCTACACTGCCACCAATGTAAGAGAGGATTCGAAAATGACCACAAATTAAAGTTTGGATTTTCTTTACCGATTACTAATATAAAGAGGAGTTTCTTTAGAAGTTCACCTTCTTTATTGAATTGTATATTTATATATATATGAATCTGCCTCGGAGTTACTGCTTTTTACATGGTTGTACTGTGAAAAACCCAATAAAATTTTTTTCAAAAAAAAAAGAGGAGTTTCAACACTGGCCACCAATATAATGGGGATTTACACTGACCACTAATTTAATAGGAGCATTCACAGTAACCACTAATGTAAGGAGGGATTTACACTGACCACCAATGTAAAGGGGGCCTTCACACTGGCCACTAGTGTGAATAAACGGATTCTACACCAAGCACCAATGTAATGAGAAGATTTACACTGACCACCAATATAGATGTGGACATTTTTCCTGCGTTCACATTTGTGTGTGTTAGGAATGCATGTAAAATTGCTTTTCTGACACCACAGAAAAGTGCTGCCTTTGCTAATGACACCCTCACACATCTGCTGGGATGTGCATATTCACATGGACCACAATTCACGGTGCTGTGGCCCCATGTTGTTTTGAAAAGGGTTCCATCTCCAATTTGCTTACTTTTGCAGAACAGGCTGATGTTAGGCTTAATGACCACAGTTGTAGGCAGGACTATCAAGCATGCTCCTTTACCTCCCCAGTGGGCAGCATTCAGCAGAAGTGATGGTGGATATGACCTCAGGGGGGCATGATATACATCTGAAAGCCTCCTCTATTTACATATCAATGCCGGCCTGCAACTATTTACATATCAATGCAGGTTATTTACATGTAAACACAGGATCTGCAGGTGAGTCACCTGTACATGGTAATAGGCAGAGCTGGACAGCATTAGTAACAGAACTTCGCACTGAGATATTAAGACACAGTACAGGACTAAAAGTTCAAGGGACAAGGGAATTTGAACTGGGATAGTTGGCAAGTATGAGGCAGCTTCTTTGGGCCCCACAACAATGATGGGGCTCAGGACAGATGCTCCCTTTGCCCTGCCTTAAAGACATCCCTGACTGTAGCATTGGACTGTGCAGGGGGCAGGAGTGGCTGGCTCAGGCTCTCAGCAGCTTCCTAAGAGGCTGAGCCAGCTGCCAGTCCAGGCATCTGGGTGGATCCTGAATGTAAATTAGGGATCTTTGCTAAGCCTGGAGCAGCTGAGTGATGTCAGCCGAATTTAGCACGCTGTCCGCTAAAAACAGGTCATCTCCAGGAAAAGATTAATCAAAATAGCTTTGGCTATAGTTTTCCTTTAAAGAGGTTGTAAACTCAGACCCCCCCCCAAAAAAAAAAACCTGTAAGACAAAGGCATAATGAGCTAGTATGGATTGCATACTAGCTCATTATGAAATACTTCATATATTTGGGTTGACATTCTTTTGCCTTAACTCGGTAGAATGTCATTGTTTATGATGCTGATGTGTATTTGAATATGTTTAAATCAGAGATGTACAAGCTTCCTTTTTGGTGCGAGATTGCCATTGATTGGTTAATTCTCCCATTTCAAAATGATGCTTGAATTGCACCTAGAACCAGCAAGGGTTGACACTAAAACGAGGCTTGACTCACATCCAGAGCGAGGCTTGAATGCTCACAACCAGAGCGAGGCTTGAATGCTCTCCAGTGGCCATCTTGGTTCCAAATCGATGTCGCTTGGACATCTACACTATTAACAACATGGGCATATCTTTGATTAGAGCAGGGGGGACAACTGTTCCCCCTCCTATTTTTGGACATTATATATTTGCGTGGTGTAGGACACGGACCCCATGCCCCAGAGGACATTAATTCTAACTAAATGCATCGGGTGGGGTCCATGTCCATGAGGTACCATGCAGGCCAATCCTGTATACTGGTCGACTGACTTCTGGGATGTCTTGGATCTTTTAAAGCTTGTTTTTACCGGATTTCTGTAAATGTTTAGCACTGATTTCTTTTAATAAACTGTCAAGCAGTTTTACACTATGTGGCTGTTTTATCTTTCCTTCATGGGCCCCACTATGGAGTAAACTTTATCATCAGCCATGACAGTACCATCACCTGCAAAAAAATAGAGGAAGCTGATTGGATCTTCTATACTTGCATATCACGCCTGTCTAGCCTCTTATAATTTGCAGTCTAGACCTCTGGTAAGGAGGCATTTTATATCAATATTGGTGGAGGAGCACTTGGGTGATCAAAACGCACATCAATTTTACTCATTCTTACTGGATATTCATCAAGGAATTCATCTGTACTATTTAGAACAGCACCAGTTGTTCACACTTTATGGACACTTGTTTATTCAATATCCATGTTTAGCATGACAACATTTTTTATTATTTCACGTTGATCACGATTGGTCCTGTTGTGTTGTTGCCAGCAGTTTGCACCTTTATATTTAGCCTGTATACCTGTGCAATACATTTTTTTTGGTTTACATTATGAAATACTTACCTTAGAATGAAGCCTTCCTGCACTGCTGTCACGGCAACATCTTTCCCTGAGTTTCTTCCGGGTTTGTGGGCTCCGGCGCTGTTATTGGCTGGAGCCGTGATGACGCCACTCAGTGATGTCACTAGCGGAATGTAATGTAAAGATCACCTAAACGGTACACGTTTAGGAGATATTTACACTACATTTACACTACATATACAGTAGGTAAACCTTATTATAGACTTACCTATAGGTAAATGTCAGCAGAAGATTACTTCCTCTTTAATAGTCAAACTATATGTAATGTTTTTTTTAAGTTGATTTAAGACCCTAACCACATGATATTTAGTTTGCTCAGTTCATACACAACTGTCATTGTTTTAAAAATGAAAGATTTATTTTAACCTTATATTTCATTCTCTGTTGTATCTCCTTCAGCGGCTAATGTGCTGCTAATCTCCTTCAGCCTCTTCAGTCACTTTAGGATTACATGCTCTCCAGCAATGGCTACATTGCACTTCTCAGGGTGATACAACCCCTGGCAAAAAGTATGGAATCACCACTCTTGGAAAATGTTCATTCAATTGTTTAATTGTGTAGAAAAATAAATAATCACAGACATGCCTCAAAACTATTTTCATTTAACATTCCAACCTTCTGGCTTTAGGAAACACTTAAAGAAAGAAAAAAAGAAATGCATCGGGTCAATTGCAACTGTTTTTGCAGATCAAGCAGAGAAAAAAAATATGGAATCACTCAAATCTGAGGAAAATATTATGGAATCACCACGTACTTTGCAGTTCTAAAACAAACATCTGCATTAAATTACATCCTGAAAAATGATGTCATCATCAACTAACGTCCTTTCAATTGATGGAATAAGAAAAGTGTCCAAAATCTCAATATAAACTTGTGCATTTATTGAAGATTTAATGACCGTCCTCTCCCCCATACCTTTACCTGACATGCAACCCCATATCATCAATGATTGTGGAAGTTTGTATGTTTTCTTCAGGCATTCGTCTTCATACATTTCATTGGAACGCAACCAAACAAAAATTCCAGCATCCTCACCCTGCCCAATGCAGATTTGTAATTCATCCCTGAATATCACTTTCATCCAGTCATCCACAGCCCATGATTGCTTTTCTTTATCCCACTGTAACCGTGTTTTTTTTCTGTTTAGGTGGTAGTGATGGTTTGCATTAGTAGAAATCAAATGGGAGGGTTGTTAAAGGGAAGTGTACTGGTAGACCAAGCAAGACATCAAAGCATCTAAAAAACTAAAAGAAATCTAGAAAACTTAAAGCAATATGCCTTGAAAACATAAAATACAGAACAAAACAAATGAGGAAGAAATGGTCAGAAACTGGAGTCAATGTCTGTGATCGAACTGTAAGACATCACCTAAAGGAAATGAGATTTACATACAGAAAAGCCAAATGAAAACCATCATTACCACCTAAACAGACAAAAACACAGTTAATGTAAAATGAAAATACTGCGCTTAACACAAAAACCTGCCTGAGCTGCGACTAGAAAGTAGTAAACCGTATAATCTGTAAAATAAGAAAGTCGCGCTTGAATGTGAGAAAGGCCAGAATCGAATGTCTCTAGCCTAGAGGGATATATGCACAAAAAGTGATAATCACTGTGCCTAAAAATTAAAATAATTGGAATAATAATAGTAAAACACAGGAATTACTCCTATGTCTACACAAATGTGAATAAATGGACGGTGTGAAGGGTGATAAAGTGACTAATATAAACATCAAAACACTTTACCAAAAATATAACAAACTAGCGTCACTGTGAAACATAGATATCTCAGAAACACCATAACATAATATATGTGGATAGAAAAAAATAAATCTTCAAAGTGCAAATAATGTCCCTGATGGCAGTATATAAAACAAAATTGATAACAGTCCAAAAAGCTGAATAAGAAAAAGTATATCCCCAAGTGACAGGTGAATATAAGTAATCTTGCTGCAGTGAATAGGGTGCATTGATGAACCTCCACTTTCAAAAACTGCTGCCTCTTACCAAAAAATGTTGGTCTCTAAATAATAGGAGACCTTACTGAGCGGATGGCTGCAACCCCAGCCCGGGATCTGTATGACAGGTACTAGATGTCATCCGGTCTGCAACAAAACAACTCCTCAGCCGGCCGCACCAGAATGGTTGGGATAGGTCACCAAAAAAGAAACAAACAGCTCCACATAGCGTAAAACCTTACATTTATTGAATAGCAAGATCAGAAATACACTTACAGACGTCAGTAGTAAAGGAGCGTATATAGGAAAAGCCGGGTGGCTCTTAGAACAACCCGTTCCTTCCGGGTATTCGAATCGCGGTGTCGTCGGGACGTGGCTCCTCCTCCCTACGTCGTTTAGTCACAACAGGACGTGGTCACGGGATACGAGCCGCGTCCCGACCCACCGCTTATATACACACAGAGATGTCATCATTGCTAAAGAGGAAATAGGCGCGCCATCTTGCCTGAGGGAAACAATGAGGGCAAACACAGAAAACTGAGTCCGTGAAGGACGTTCTAGGCATGACGGCACTATTCCTAAATTGCTATCCGAGCATTTGAACCAAAACCCAATGCTAGTAAAGCAAAGGGCTGTTGATACAAAAAACCTTTTCGACATAAAAACCGCTGCAACTAGTGTCTTATTAGATGCAGTCCAATAAAGGATGATTATAGCTGGTAGAAAAAACTTTTTGTGTACAGCAGCAACAGCACCATTAATGTGCGCTCCATGGCTGATCATTAAAAAACAGAAAAAACTAAATTCAAAAAAGTCCAGATATTTAAACCCGGAACTAATTTTGAGTCATAAAGAATAAAAACCTAAAATATTTTAAAAAAATAATTAAAAACATTTTTTGAGTGACTTTTATTAACTGAAAACATTTCGATCCTAAATAATAACTGTATATAGTAATTTATATAAATAAAATAAATATAAAAAACAGGCTGACTGTCGTGGGTCACCCAAATAGGGTTAAACCCTTACTACATATCTGGAGTGTGTCCAGGAAAAAACGCTCTCCAGAGTAATTAATGTTCTAAAAAATTAATAATTAAAAAGAATTTCTTGAAATTATTAAATTATCTCCCTGAGGCAAAAAAGGCTCACCTAGTACAGAAATTCATATATATACCCAAGAAGGCCAATGCATCCAAACAGCTAATACAGTCAAAGACCATAATGGCCTCACAGACAACCAATATGGTTCCCCAAAGGTATAAAGAAAAATGGGAAGAAAATGAGCCTTGTTCACCCACATTCCCTAAGAGTTGTCTATAAAAGAATTGACATCAACATCAATGTTGAGGCCAAAGGGGGTGTAGGTCTTTAATTTATGGACCCAGGCCATCTCTAATCTGGAGATACTTCGAACCAGAACGCTACCCCTCCAGTGGGGCTTAAATTTGTCAATCCCCAAAAATATAGTACCTGTGGGGTCTCTACCATGAGCAATCAGGTAATGTTTTGATACAGAGTGCTTAGTGAATCCCCTCCTAATATTATTAATGTGTTCGTTTAATCGCACCTGTAGGGGTCTTTTGGTTCGGCCCACATACTGCAGGCCACAAGGGCACTGCAGCAAGTAGACGACCCCCAAGGTGGAACATGTAATAAAGGGCTCGATGGTAAAGGATTTCCGTATACAGGTAGAGGAGAAATTCACAGATCTTCTACTCCTGCACCCATTAAGGGAACAAACCTGACACCTCCTGCATTGGAAGTATCCGGTCAGTTCAGAAAAGAAAGTGGGTCTAGAAGTGGCAGGGTCAAAAATGTTGGGTGCTACTTTATCCTTGAGTGACGGTGCTCCCCTAAACACTACTTGAGGTTTATCTGGCAAGATAGATGTCAACACCCTGTTGTTTTTGAGAATTTGCCAATATTTATTTATAATGCGTTTGACTTTAAAATGCTGGCAAGTAAAGTCAGTGATAAAGGGACAGCGGGAAGGGGCATCAATCGGATTTCTAACCCGCTCGATCAGCAGATCCTTGCGCTCCACTTTGTCAACCTGATCCAGTGTGGTAGCAACAAAGTCAGGGGAGTAGCCCTTAGCTACAAACCTCTGAGTTAAAATTTGTGCTTGAGTATGAAAGGTGGCATCATCTGAACAATTCCGTTTAAGTCGGAGAAATTGGCTCTTAGGTACAGACTTAAGCCATGAAGCGTGGTGGCAGCTATCATGGGGGATAAAAGAGTTTCTGTCAGTCGGTTTGAAGTATGTGGAGGTACTAAATTTGTTATTATTAATGGAAATGGTGAGATCCAAAAAATTGATCTGGTCAGGGCTAGCTTCATAGTTGAACTGAATGCCCCTGTCATTACTATTGAGGAAGCCCATGTAATCAGACAAATCTGAAGCGGTTCCATCCCAAAGGAGGAGGATGTCGTCTATATAACGAACCCACAAGTCCACCTGTGGCCTTGGCTGGGCATAGACGGCATCCTCCTCCCACCTGGACATGAAGAGATTTGCCAGACTAGGGGTGTATTTAGCCCTCATGGCAACTCCTCTGTCTTGGCGGTAATAGTTCCCATCGAACCAAAAAAAATTGTGGGTCGCTGAAAACTCCAATAATAACATAATAAATTGAATTTGTTCCTCAGGGAGATTGGACAGTCGATATAGATGTTCAGACACGGCCTCTAAACCTAGTCGATGGGGGATGACTGTATATAAAGAGGTGACGTCGGCCATCACCAACATCATCCCCTCCCTCGGTGTGAGGTTGGAGAGAAGATTGATGACATCCCGAGTGTCCTTCATGTAGGACCTCATGGTGCGCACCAAAGGCTGCAAGTAGAAATCAATGTATTTGCCCACCCGGGACGTGATGGAATCAATCCCACTGACTATGGGACATCCGGGGGGGCAAACAAGGCTCTTATGTATCTTCTGTCATACAGATCCCGGGCTGGGGTTGCAGCCATCCGCCCAGTAAGGTCTCCTATTATTTAGAGACCAACATCTTTTGGTAAGAGGCAGCAGTTTTTGAAGGTGGAGGTTCATCAACGCACCCTATTCACTGCAGCAAGATTACTTATATTCACCTGTCACTTGGGGATATACTTTTTCTTATTCAGCTTTTTGGACTGTTATCAATTTTGTTTTATATACTGCCATCAGGGACATTATTTGCACTTTGAAGATTTATTTTTTCTATCCACATATATTATGTTATGGTGTTTCTGAGATATCTATGTTTCACAGTGACGCTAGTTTGTTATATTTTTGGTAAAGTGTTTTGATGTTTATATTAGTTATATTATATTACTTTATCACCCTTCACACCGTCCATTTATTCACATTTGTGTAGACATAGGAGTAATTCCTGTGTTTTACTATTATTATTCCAATTATTTTAATTTTTAGGCACAGTGATTATCACTTTTTGTGCATGTATCCCTCTAGGCTAGAGACATTTGATTCTGGCCTTTCTCACATTCAAGCGCGACTTTCCTATTTTACAGATTGTACGGTTTACTACTTTTTAGCTCAGGCAGGTTTTTGTGTTAAGCGCAGTATTTTCATTTTACATTTTCCTAGGTCCTGTACGGTTTTATTGCTGCTAACACCTTATAGTTGCCCTTATTCAGTTGGGTACGATCATCTCACTCCAGATATGGACATTTTTGAGTTCAGAGCCGCCAGGGTGGTTACCCGCCAGGGTGTGTTTGAACCATTCAAAAATGGAGACAGTGATATCGGTAAACTGTTTGTGCGATTAAAAAATTTAGTTGTTTCAGAGATACACACACAATGGGACATCGCTTTTTTGGAAACATATGTTAAAAAACATATGGTACCCCGTAGTCTTAGATGGGACGTGGGCCCCCAGAAGGGAGAGATTGACTTGGAGGGCTGGTACAAACATTTCAATGAGGCAGGTATCAGTCTTCTTAGATTTTTACTTGAAAGAAAGGCCAGTAAATTGGCTAGACTTGATGAGGAAATCAGGCAGATTAAGGACAAACTTACCCCCTTCCAAACAGGAGAAGAATATTTGGATAGATCAAAGGGTTTGCTCAAACTTTTGGAGAAGGAGGACAGGGAACAAAAAATTAAGAAAAGAAAAAAATTCAACAGGGATATAGCGGACTATGAGTCCCATACAGTGTTTGAATGGCAAAAGAAGCTAGTTGCGGAACAGAGTGGTGAGGCCATTCAATCTATGGACTCTATTCCACATGCTGTTAATCAAGCAACGACTGTTGCTCAGGAGGTCCAACCAATCATAACAATTCTAGCACAGTACCCCCTTTGGGGGTCCGGCCATACCCAGTTAGGGTACAGCCACCTTCTCAGATGACGAATGTCAAACGTCACCCCGCCTCTTACCCCCATCCTAGTCAATATGGATCGGGGGTACAACAATCTCAGGAGGGACCCTGGCCCCAGCAGCCATATAGGCACGGTTCCCCTTATCGTGGCTCTCAGCGGGCCGCGGAAGGAGTTCCACACGAGGCCTACCCCCATTATGGGGGCGTGGAACTACACCTAGAACCAATAATGGCTATACTAATGATGGTCATTTCCAAGGAGGTTATTCGGATCACCGTACATCTATTCCACCATACCTCCGAGGCCCGGGTTATGTTCGCCCCATTAATTATGGTGAACAACCTGTAGCACACTATGAGGGAGATTACACTACTGGTTATAATGTACCAACACAGAATAATTTTCTACCGTTGAGTGACATGCGGTACCCCGAAGAAGGCCCTTACCAACCATCCCCAGCGGCGGGAGAAGGTTTAGGGAACCCTGGTGGCCAATATGCATTCAATCAAACTGAAAGCACTGAAACTAACAGTCTTTACAATCATGGACACCAAAATTGGGATTTTTCCAGACCCAATCAAGGTACAAAAAGATTGGTAGAACTAAGAGAGGAACTAGAGGGGGGAGGCGCATTAAGTCCAAAAAGACCAAGGACATAGATGGTGCTGGGATTTTCAACCTCAGTTCCCAAGCTTTGACCGACTCTGAGGTTAGACTTTTGGACAAGGGTTTAAAATTCGCCCCACCCCGGAATATCAATAAGTTCCAAACCTATATGGACATCCATAAATACGTTAGAAAACTTAACATCCAAAGATATATGGCTTCAAACCCCATTAATCCCTCAAGAATTTCAAGTGACGGTTTCTCCCACTCAGGTTTGTCTAATGCATCCCTGTTTAACCCTCCTGGCCTTCACTCAAAGTTTTTAGGGATTTGGCCCTGAGGGAATTGGAAGAAATGGATGTGAAGTTGGTGAGAAGTAATAAGGATATACAGCTGGGTATAGAATATCTGTGTAGTAATAAACAGTTGGTTTTCCGCCCTGCGGACAAAGGGGGTGGGATAGTCATCCTGAACAAAAGTGATTATATGCAGGAAATGTATCTCATTGTGGATGACGACACCACCTACACCCGACTGCCATCTAACCCTAATTCTTCCTACAAAATCGAATTGGAACTCCTGCTTACCAGGGGTTTCAGTCTCGGAATTTTGAACAAAAAAGAAAGGTCATTTTTGGTCCCTAGGGCACTTTTTATATACAGTCATCCCCCATCGACTAGGTTTAGAGGCCGTGTCTGGGAGGAGCGACGTGCTGACGTCACCACCATCCACCGCTGATCCCGGAAGCGACGGGCAGCAGCTGTGAGCCGGCCGGCATTGTTCTGTGTATACACGCGATTTTAAATCTACAACACTGTAAGTGCATTTCTTTTGATTTTTTACCAATAAATGTCAGAATTACGCTATGGAGTTCTTTTTTTCATTCTTGGGATGTGAGTGCCAGCTTAACATCTAGCGGACCCCCTGAGAGGTGACCCTTGGAGCCATATTTTCGATTAAAGACCCAGTGGCTGGGGGACACAGTCACCTGCATATATGATCTCCTTAAACAAGAGATCATAATATCTGGTAAGGGGCAGATCGTTTTGTTTGGTGGAGGAATTTCCCTGTCTTCACGTTCTTCAGGGTGACAACAGTGCATGCTTCATATCAGCGGAGGAGTGGTGTTTTATTTTTCACCAACATATTGATGCCTTTTAATTTTAGTGGTGAAGGACATTTTTTTACAAAGGAACGTTTTATATAAGGACCTTGTTCAACTCACCTAGTGTTTGATTGCATATATATACAAGGATTAACCCTATATGTCACACATTTGTGGTTATTTATGTATGTTCCAGGTATCATCATCTCTTTTCCATATTATTTATTGTTTTTTTCACATTTAGGTGCATAGGTTATGGTCTCACAAAGGGTTCATGACCTCACTCACTTATTTATAGCAGCGCAGCCTATTTTTGTATAGTATTTTGCAATGGAGGTTGTCTCACATTTAGGGTTGCAGCAGCATTAATTTTTCCTTAAGTTTTTCACAGACATAGGTTTTTCGCTTTTTTTGTTTATTGAATACTTTATAGGGATAGCGCAGTATACACCTTTTGGTTTTGAATTTAGGTTTAGAGGCCGTGTCTGAACATCTGTATCGACTGTCCAATCTCCCTGAGGAACAAATTCAATTTATTATGTTATTATTGGAGTTTGCAGCGACCCACAATTTTTTTTGGTTCGATGGGAACTATTACCGCCAAGACAGAGGAGTTGCCATGGGGGCTAAATACGCCCCTAGTCTGGCAAATCTCTTCATGTCCAGGTGGGAGGAAGATGTCGTCTATGCCCAGCCAAGGCCACAGGTGGCCTTGTGGGTTCGTTATATAGACGACATCCTCCTCCTTTGGGATGGTACCGCTTCAGATTTGTCTGATTACATGGGCTTCCTCAATAGTAATGACAGGGACATTCAGCTCAACTATGAAGCCAGCCCTGACCAGATCAATTTTTTGGATCTCACCATTTCCATTAATAATAACAAATTTAGTACCTCCACATACTTCAAATTGACTGACAGAAACTCTTTTATCCCCCATGATAGCTGCCACCACGCTTCATGGCTTAAGTCTGTACCTAAGAGCCAATTTCTCCGACTTAAACGGAATTGTTCAGATGATGCCACCTTTCATACTCAAGCACAAATTTTAACTCAGAGGTTTGTAGCTAAGGGCTACTCCCCTGACTTTGTTGCTACCACACTGGATCAGGTTGACAAAGTGGAGCGCAAGGATCTGCTGATCGAGCGGGTTAGAAATCTGATTGATGCCCCTTCCCGCTGTCCCTTTATCACTGACTTTACTTGCCAGCATTTTAAAGTCAAACGCATTATAAATAAATATTGGCACATTCTCAAAAACGACAGGGTGTTGACATCTATCTTGCCAGATAAACCTCAAGTAGTGTTTAGGGGAGCACCGTCACTCAAGGATAAAGTAGCACCCAACATTTTTGACCCTCCCACTTCTAGACCCACTTTCTTTTCTGAACTGACCGGATACTTCCAATGCAGAAGGTGTCAGGTTTGTTCCCTTAATGGGTGCAGGAGTAGAAGATCTGTGAATTTCTCCTCTACCTGTACACGAAAATCCTTCACCATCGAGCCCTTTATTACATGTTCCACCTTGGGGGTCGTCTACTTGCTGCAGTGCCCTTGTGGCCTGCAGTATGTGGGCCGAACCAAAAGACCCCTACAGGTGCGATTAAAACAAACACATTAATAATATTAGGAGGGGATTCACTAAGCACTCTGTATCAAAACATTACCTGATTGCTCATGGTAGAGACACCACAGGTACTATATTTTTGGGGATTGACAAATTTAAGCCCCACTGGAGGGGTAGCGTTCTGGTTCGAAGTATCTCCAGATTAGAGATGGCCTGGGTCCATAAATTAAAGACCTACACCCCCTTTGGCCTCAACATTGATGTTGATGTCAATTCTTTTATAGACAACTCTTAGGGAATGTGGGTGAACAAGGCTCATTTTCTTCCCATTTTTCTTTATACCTTTGGGGAACCATATTGGTTGTCTGTGAGGCCATTATGGTCTTTGACTGTATTAGCTGTTTGGATGCATTGGCCTTCTTGGGTATATATATGAATTTCTGTACTAGGTGAGCCTTTTTTGCCTCAGGGAGATAATTTAATAATTTCAAGAAATTCTTTTTAATTATTGATTTTTTAGAACATTAATTACTCTGGAGAGCGTTTTTTCCTGGACACACTCCAGATATGTAGTAAGGGTTTAACCCTATTTGGTTGACCCACGACAGTCAGCCTGTTTTTTATATTTATTTTATTTATATAAATTACTATATACAGTTATTATTTAGGATCGAAATGTTTTCAGTTAATAAAAGTCACTCAAAACATTTTTTTAAATTATTTTTTTTTAAATATTTTAGGTTTTTATTCTTTATGACTCAAAATTAGTTCCGGGTTTAAATATCTGGACTTTTTTGAATTTAGTTTTTTCTGTTTTTTAATGATCAGCCATGGAGCGCACATTAATGGTGCTGTTGCTGCTGTACACAAAAAGTTTTTTCTACCAGCTATAATCATCCTTTTTTGGACTGCATCTAATAAGACACTAGGTGCAGCGGTTTTTATGTCGAAAAGGTTTTTTGTATCAACAGCCCTTTGCTTTACTAGCATTGGGTTTTGGTTCAAATGCTCGGATAGCAATTTAGGAATAGTGCCGTCATGCCTAGAACGTCCTTCACGGACTCAGTTTTCTGTGTTTGCCCTCATTGTTTCCCTCAGGCAAGATGGCGCGCCTATTTCCTCTTTAGCAATGATGACATCTCTGTGTGTGTATAAACGGTGGGTCGGGACGCGGCTCGTATCCCGTGACCACGACCTGTTGTGACGAAACGACGTAGGGAGGAGGAGCCACGTCCCGACGACACTGCGATTCGAATACCCGGAAGGAACGGGTTGTTCTAAGAGCCGGCCGGCTTTTCCTATATACGCTCCTTTACTACTAATGTCTGTAAGTGTATTTCTGATCTTGCTATTCAAGAAATGTAAGGTTTTACGCTATGTGGAGCTGTTTGTTTCTTTTTTGGTGACCTATCCCAACCATTCTGGTGCGGCCGGCTGAGGAGTTGTTTTGTTGCAGACCGGATGACATCTAGTACCTGTCATACAGATCCTGGGCTGGGGTTGCAGCCATCCGCCCAGTAAGGTCTCCTATTATTTAGAGACCAACATCTTTTGGTAGGAGGCAGCAGTTTTTGAAGGTGGAGGTTCATCAACGCACCCTATTCACTGCAGCAAGATTACTTATATTCACCTGTCACTTGGGGATATACTTTTTCTTATTCAGCTTTTTGGACTGTCATCAATTTTGTTTAATATACTGCCATCAGGGACATTATTTGCACTTTGAAGATTTATTTTTTCTATCCACATATATTATGTTATGGTGTTTCTGAGATATCTATGTTTCACAGTGACGCTAGTTTGTTATATTTTTGGTAAAGTGTTTTGAGGTTTATATTAGTCACTTTATCACCCTTCACACCGTCCATTTATTCACATTTGTGTAGACATAGGAGTAATTCCTGTGTTTTAATATAATTATTCCAATTATTTTAATTTTTAGGCACAGTGATTATCACTTTTTGTGCATATATCCCTCTAGGCTAGAGACATTCGATTCTGGCCTTTCTCACATTCAAAAACACAGTTACACTGGGCTAAAGAAGAACAATCATGGACTGTGGATGACCAGATGAAAGTGATATTCAGCAATGAATTACAAATCTGCATTGGGCAGGGGGATGATGCTGGAACTTTTGTTCGGTGCCGTTCCAATGAAATGTATGAAGAATACTGCCTGAAGAAAACATACAAATTTCCGCAATCATTGATGATATGGGGTTGCATGTCAGGTAAAGGTACGGGGGAGAGGATGGTCATTAAATCTTCAATAAATGCACAAGTTTATATTGAGATTTTGGACACTTTTCTTATTCCATCAATTGAAAGGACGTTTGTTGATGATGACATCATTTTTCAGGATGTAATGTAATGCAAATGTTTGTTTTAGAACTGCAAAGTACATGGTGATTCCATAATATTTTCCTCAGATTTGAGTGATTCCATATTTTTTTACTCTGCTTGATCTGCAAAAACAGTTGCAATTGACTACAGTTTTCTTTCTTTTTTTCTTTTTTAAGTGTTTCTTAAAGCCAGAAGGTTGGAATGTTAAATGAAAATAGTTTTGAGGCATGTCTGTGATTATTTATTTTTCTACACAATTAAACAATTGAATGAACATTTTCCAAGATTGGTAATTCCATACTTTTTGTCAGGGGTTGTAATAGTGGACCATGTCTGTAATGTTTTCTGAAATAGTCACTTGTCTTCTTCAGGACCTGTGTGACAGGATGACAATGCAATAGCACGGCAATGACTGAACAAGGACCTTCTTGACAGGATCAGCAGTTATTCTTGTAACGAAAGCCACAGATTTAAAAAGTTGAAAACAGCTTTTAAAATCAGTGAATATGTTAAAGATTATATGAAGTTTTGGTGGTTGGATTTACATATGCATTAAATTACTTTACAGTCGATATTTCCTAATTGCTGCTTATAATTTTACTATAAAATTGTGATATAAAACATTTACTAAATAATAATTATTAAAATTGTTAAAAGTAACACAATATAAGCACAGCTTGCATCTAAACTAGCAACACAATATATTCCAAAGCAATTTTATAAAAAGTAATTCTTTGTGTCAAAAAGTTTAATAATTATCAAGTCTCCAAGTTTTATTCCGGTACCTATGAAATATTTCAAATAATTTGGACTTTTGTAGGGTCACCTCCTATCTCAACATATTGCTAGGACACAGTATAACTCCCACTGATCTCATAACAAAAATGGTAGAGGCACAAAATTATTTTTTGTGTTGGCTTACATTGGTTGTAAACAGTTCAGAGCTCAGTGAGAACAGCTCTGAGAGCTGATTGGAGAGAGGGGACACACCCCCCTTAACAAAGCACAGGGGAACAGAGCTGAGGCTGTCAATCAGCTTGAGCTCCCTCCCCTGTCACCTTTTATCTCTTGGTGTCAGGGAAATTTGTCAGAAGTGATTCATGCTGACAGCAGAGGAAAGAGGCAGCAGGCAGAAATGACACTTAGTGCTCTTAATTGAGAAAAGTACACACTTTTAGAGGGATATGCTTTCTTCATATTTCTTGTCTGAGGTTTACAACTTGTTTAGGTTGAGTGTACAGGAAAAGCAGTTTTACTTACCCTATTCTCTGCTTCCATGGCAACCAGCAATCCCCTATACTTTAATGGTGAAATGTTCATCAATGTCCTCATGTCCAGTGCAGGGCTATAGACCTGGGATCGGCAAAGCATTTGGGAGAAGAGGCTGTGGGGACTGGTCTTTCAGCACAGAGGGGGTCTGCAGGAAAAGAAGATCAGGTAACTAAAATAGCTGTTTGTGTTTTCATAAACCAAAGCTGACCATAGATGGATCAAATTAAATGAGCAGTAATGTATTGAAGCTTAAAGTGAAAGTATAAAAATGAAAAATTCCTTTCAATATAGTCCCTGGGGGGTCCCCTAAGTCTACCTGTAATGTGGCACATTTGTACTGTGTATAGAAGCTGCTGCAGCAATATTTGCATTTATAAAGCTAAAAAATGACATTTTCCCTGCAAGCTTTCTTTATTTTGTAAGCAATGGCTTGGGGAGCCAGTCTGTATGATGAGGCTACAATGTAGAGCACTGGGAACAAGATTATAGATTTTTTGGTTAAAGTCTGGTGTCTCTTCTACAGACTTTGGATAGAAGTAACAGGTGTCGGTGGTGCCTTCACACCGTAACTTTATAGAGATACTCTTGATGAAAGCAAGATTTGGCCTTGCTGTCATAAATTGCAATGATATGCACTTGTCAAACAAGTGCAGAAAAATTGTTCTTTAGTTGTCGGTGGCGTCTTCACACCGTAACCCTATTGAGGTACTCTTGATGAAAGCAAGAATTGGCCTTGCTGCCAAAAATTGCAATGATGTGCACTTGTCAAACAGGTGCAGAGAAATTGGTCTTCCTTTGGGTGTTAATTGTGCCCATGATACCTCCACCAAAAAAATTCTTCCAGATGAAATCAACAACCACAACCCTAGGCAGCCTAGAAGTCCTGCATATATTCCTCATCTCAAAAACACTTAATCAGCGACATCTGCATCAGGGGCTTCATAGCTGCTGGTAATCCAGGACTGATTCATTTTGATAAATGTCAGATGGTCCACTGAGTCTGTGCACAGACATATTCTATTATCAGTAACAAAGCCTCCAGCAGCACTTAATGCCCTTTCAGAATACATGCTGAATGCAGGGCAGCCCAGCAGTTAAATTGCATACTTGGCAAGTTTTGGTCCATTCTCATGACCCAGTAAGCCAGTGGATCGTCGACTGGAAAGCTCTCCATCTCGGTTTTCGCCCCTAGATAACCATCCACCATGTGATGCAGACACTACCAATAGGATGTTGAAACTGACAGCCCTGGGTGACGAGGACGAAAAAAATTGTGAAATGCATCACTTAGACGGCTGCCTTCTTCTCCGCTTCTCTCTAGACTAGGGATGAGTCGAACAACCCTCCCCACTGGTTCGATTCACAGACAAAAAATGTGTTTGAACGTGTGAACAACGTTAAACTCTATGGGACACTAATGTGAAAAATCAAAAGTGCTAATTTTAAAGGCTTATATGTGTCAGATGTGTAAGGCTTGCTGGGAGCAGTAGTTCTACACAAGCTGGTGCACGATTGCGGGTGCCTATGCACATTTGCGAGTGCGCATGGGAGAGATCCCCGGCGCTAGGCAGGCTATTTTAACTCAGCTGTTACACTGATCTGTCTGATCTGTCTGATCTACAGCATTCCCTGTGAGTTACTTGTTTATCTGATCTGTTCCCGTGATTATCCCGCTTGCCCTGTGACTACCTCTGCTATCCGCTTGCATCTGACCTCAGCCTGTCCACAACCTTGCACCTGCCTTATCCTCTGGTCCATCTGGCCCTTCCTGTTACCAACCCAGCTTGTCCAGTGACTCTGCTCCTGTCTCCTGTTCCAGTATTGTCTGTCTGTGTATGACCTTCCTGTGTTCCTGTCCCTGGAACCTCCTCTCTGTATCCTGTGAGTGTCTTCCTGATACAAGCCTGTTCCTGTCATCAGCCAAGTCTGCTGTCTCCAGTCTGCTGACCCCCAGCTACAGCATCATCCGGAACTCCAGACCTACCTTCAAGCTGTTGATCCTGCCAGGCACTTGTGCTACCTTGTACTCCCATGCCTCCTGTTCACTCTATCATGGGCCGCAAGTCAGGGGTGTAAGAGAGGCCTCCCTCTGCATATTGGGCTCATCTACTAGGTACATGACAGTATCAGACAGCCATGTCTGAGCCTTAGCAGGGAGCCTCTCCGATGGATGAACTTTGTTTACATCTAGCAGGCCAGATACAAGCTGTCATGAGCCTACAAGAAGACTATACCCGCTTGGAAGGACGTGTTCAAGCACTTTTTATCTCCTGCTGCAACCCAGGGGTCTTCACATGCTTCAGCTGGCGCACCTGCTCCACCTGCAGTAGTAATGCTACCCCCTGAATCTTGTGTACCCACACCTGAAAGGTTCTCGGGAGAACGCAAATTCAGGGCCTTCCGTAACTCCTTTGAACTTAATTTGCCCTGCAGCCATGCACCTTTTCGAGGCTACCAAAGTGGGCTTTGTGATTTCCCTGCTACAGAATGAGCCTCAGTCTTGGGCACACCGCCTTCTTGAACAAAAGGCAGCAGAACTGACTAACCTGACCACGTTCTTCGATGCCATGGCTCAACTTTATGAAGATCCACAGCTATCTGCAACTGCGGAAGTAACACTTCATATGTTACAGCAAGGTCGCAGGGCAGCAGAGGACTATGTTGCATAATTTAGACGTTGGAGTGCTGATACCAACTGGAATGATGCTGCCCTCCGCTACCAGTTTCGTATGGGACTGTCAGACCCACTAAAGGATGAACTAGCCTGAGTTGGAGTGCCCCAAACCCTAGATGCACTCATTAACCTGGCTATACAGTTTGACCGACGTCTGCGAGACCGCAGGTCTGAAAAAGCCACGGGTCAACCTCGTCCTACCTGGATGTTGCCAAGAATACCCAGCTTCTCCAACACAGCTCCACCGGTGCAGTCAGCTCCCGCTCCTGACATGTTCGAACCTATGCAGTTGGGTTTCCTACGTCCCTCACTCACAGGAGAGGAATGCCAATGATGTAGTCTGAACAACCTGTGCATGTACTGTGGGGAACCTGGACACTATGTGAGATCCTGTCCGGCCAAGCTCCGTAAGTGCCTCTCAATTTCTGCTGACCGCACTCTTGCTGTAACCAGCACTTCTTCTCACTTTGCTCTCCCCGTTCTGTTGCAGGTCCCCGGAAGGAACATCCAGGTATCCCTTATCATTGATTCAGGAGCATGTAGCTGCTTCATGGACTCTACCTTCACAGCTAAACATTCGATCCATTTATTGCCCAAGGCTCAAGGACTTTTAATACATTTGGCCGGTGGGTCTGCCATCAAGTCAGGTCCTGTCACACAGGAGACGACCCCTCTACCAACCACCATTGCCAATCTCCACCAAGAACTGTTAAGTCTGGATATCATCACGTCACCACTGTTTCCAGTCATGCTTGGCATGCCCTGGCTACATGTCCACAACCCTCACATCAATTGGGCCACCAGAGAAGTCACCTTCCCTTCTCCTTATTGCCTTCAACACTGCCTTCAAGAAGTTGCCAATAACTCTTCCTCTTTGATGTGTCTGGACTCTAAAGTTCACCAATCAGTCCCACTGGCATACCACGACTTCTTGGACATCTTCAGTAAAAAGAGTGCAGAGACTCTTCCCCCTGACCACGTCTATGATTGTCCTATTGAACTCCTTCCAGGGACCGAGGTATTTTGAATACCCGGTGATGCCATTTAGACTATGCAATGCCCCTGCCACCTTCTAACATTTTGTCAATGATATTTTCTGAGACTACCTAGACCTGTTTGTCATTGTCTACCTGGATGACATTCTAATCCTCTCTTCCTCCATTGACAGTCATCAGAAACATGTCAATTGTGTGTTGGGTCGGCTCTGGCAGCACGGCCTATATGCCATACCCAAAAAATTTGAATTTTAAGAGCAAAGTATACAATTTCTGGGACTGATAATCTTAATCAAGGGCATTAAGATGGATCCCCAAAAGATTTCTGCTATCTTAGAATGACCAGCCCCTGCAGACAAGAAGGGGATTCAATGGTTCGTGGGAAGTTCATTAAAGTGTTCTCAGCCATCATCTCCCTCATTACGTACGCAGTTTACCAAGCAGGGAATCTGGTTCCACTGGACTCCTGAGGCTCAAGTTGCCTTTGATGCCCTCAAAAGACTGTTCATCACTGCTTCCGTGTTAAAACACCCTGACTCTACCTTACCATTTGTTCTGGAAGTTGATGCTTCTGAAGTTGCTGTCAGTGCAGTGCTTTCGCAACGACAGGGATCCAAGGTTTTTCTGTTCCCCATTGCCTTCTTCTTACGTAAGCTATCTGCCGCTGAGAGGAACTATGACGTGGGGGACCGAGAACTGTTATCTGTTGGAAGGGGCAGCTCACCCAATTCTAATTTATACTGACCATAAGAATCTGGAATACCTGAGAACTGCAAAAAGATTAAGGCCACATCAAGCCAGGTGGGCAGTATTCTTTTCCAGATTCACCTACCGGCCCAGCTCGAAGAACACAAAACCAGATGCCTTGTCTCACATGTTCAACGACTCTAAAACAACTGTACCCCCAGATACCATTCTGCCCATGTAAAATTTTCTTTTAATATAGGAGGAAGATGCCAGACGAGAACACCGGAGGAAAAACCAGAAGAGCCAGAAGAAGAAGAAGATGGAGGAAGAAACCAAAGGAAGATAGAAGAAAGAAGATAGAAGATAGAAGAAAGAAGAAGCATTTAAATAAAGAAATTGTCAAAAACTGTCTCTTGTCATTTTTAAAATTTTTGACAGTTTTTTGTGAAATGGTAGGGGTACTTTTGTACCCCCTTACCATTTCACACAGGGGGGAGGGCTGGGATCTGGGGGTCCCCTTGTTAAAGGGGGCTTCCAGATTCTGATAAGCCCCCCGCCCACAGACCCCCACAACCACCGGGCAAGGGTTGTGGGGATGAGGCCCTTGTCCCCATCAACATGGGGACAAGGTGTTTTGGGGGGCTACCCTAAAGCACCCTCCCAATGTTGAGGGCATGTGGCCTGGTACGGTTCAGAAGGGGGGGCGCTCTCTCATCCCCCCTCTTTTCCAGCAGCCTGCCAGGTTGCGTGCTCGGATAAGGGTCTGGTATGGATTTTTGGGGGGACCCTACGCCATTTATTTTTAAATTTTTGCGCGGGTTCCCCTTAAAACCCATACCAGACTTCAGGTCTGGTATAGATTTTGAGGGGGACCCCATGCCATTTAAAAAAAAAAAATTGTCCGGGGTTCCCCTTAATATCCATACCAGACCTGAAGGACCTAGTATGGAATTTAGGAGGACCCCCCACGTCATTTTTTTTAAAAATTTTGGTTCGGGGTTCCCATGTGGGGAATTCCCATGCCGTTTTTATCAATGAACTTTTATGTGTATTGTCGGACCGGCAATTCATTAATAGCCACGAGTAGTTTTAAATTACTTTTTTTCCTTTGAAATGTCATTTTGCTGTCAGACTGTTCTAAACACGGGAAACATGCGCCCCTTTACAGGCATACTATAGACACCCACCAGGTATGAAATTTAAAGGAATATTACACTTTTATTGTTTCACTTTAAGCATTATTAAAATCACTGCTCCTGAAAAAACGTCAGTTTTTAAAACTTTTTTTTGCATTGATCCATGTCCCCTGGGGCAGGACCCAGGTCCCCAAACACTTTTTATGGCAATACCTTGCATATAAGCCTTTAAAATCAGCACTTTTGATTATTCATGTCCCATAGACTTTAACGGTGTTCGAACAAATTTTTTGCCTGTTTGCATGTTCTGCTGCGAACCGAACAGGGGGGTGTTCGGCTCATCCCTGCACCTGAGTAATGCATGCGACTAGTTTCTCCATACAGGAGGCGTCTTAAAGCTGTCATTATATTTTATTACACATAAGTTCAGAAATGAAAGGGGTTGTAAACCCTCTTTTTTTTTTTTTTTAAATAACAAACATGTCATACTTACCTCCACTGTGCAGTTTGTTTTGCATAGAGTGGCCCCGATCTACCTCTTCTGGGGTCCCCCAGCGGCGCTGGTAGCTCCTCCCCACATCAGGTGTCCACGTCGGAGAGGTACCTATAACTGTAACTGTATAGTATAACGGTAACTGTATAGTTATTCCTGCGCTACCATGTAAACGAAGGGCAATGAACGTTGAACTACTGCAAGCACCGAATATAGGTCAAACTCAGCCCATACAGCAATAGAAACAAGGTATGTAAAAATTGGTGCTGTGCTGTTCTTTAAAAAACAAACAAAAAAAACCTATGCTGCTAGAGGTAGTAGTACAAAGGTAAATGAACACGTGAAATGATATAAACATATAAAAAAACAGAAACAAAGAAACAATATAAGAATAAGTACAATCAATATAGATACTTAACACATCTGGCCTTAAGTCTTTATTGAATAATTTTCTTGCACTTTGCACTTTGCTATTACCATCGATTATTGTGGAATATCACACTGCACCTATTGGTTATAGAAGTGCTCTATATTGCTTGTACTTATTCTTATATTGTGTCTGGTTTTTTATATGTGTATATAATTTCACGTGTTCATTTACCTTTGTACTACTACCTCTAGCAGCATAGGTTTTTTGTTTTTTTTTTGTTTTTTGTTTTTAAAGACCAGCGCAGCACCAATTTTTACATACCTCACGTCGGAGAGGTGCTCTCTTTGGTGGTCACCCATGCAGTTGCGCTGCCGAGTCCTGCTTAAAATCACTGCTCCCGAAAAAACGGCCGGTTTTAAAACTTTTTTATGCATTGATCCATGTCCCCTGGGGCAGGACCCAGGTCCCCAAACACTTTTTATGACAATACCATGCATATAAGCCTTTAAAATTAGCACTTTTGATTTCTCCCATAGACTTTTAAAGGGTGTTCCGCGGCTTTCGAATTTGCCGCGAACACCCCAAATTGTTCACTGTTCGGCGAACTGGTGAACAGCTGATGTTCGAGTCGAACATGAGTTCAACTCGAACTCAAAGCTCATCCCTAATGTGGAATATTGCACCACCTGTATCTGAAAGCAAGAGTATTCGAACCAAGGCCTGGGGCTTGCTTAAACAATTACCTGTTCCAGATGAGCCTTGGAAAATGATATCCATGGACTTCATTGTAGAGCTTCCACCTGCAGAGGGCCATACCTCCATCTTCGTGGTGGTGGACTGGCTGTCCAAGATGGTACACTTCATTCCAATGAAAGGAACACCTTTAGCCCCTGAAACAGCACAAGTCTCCATCAGAGAAATTGTTAAACTTCACAGAGTGCCGGTTAACATCATCTCAGACAGGGGAGTACAGTTCACCTCCAGGTTCTGGAAAGCATAATGTGAGTCCCTTGGCATCGAATTATCATTTTCCTCAGCCTACCACCCACAGACAAACGGGCAGATGGAGAGGACCAACCAGACCCTCGAACAGTACCTACGTCGTTCTTCCTTTTCTCAAGACAACTGGATCTCCCTGCTGCCATTAGCCAAGTTTACTTACAACAACTCTACCCACTCCACTATAAAACAAACCCCTTTCTTTTCCAACTATGGGTACCAACCATCATTCCTGCCTAATTCCATTCCAGAATGTTCTGTGCCAGCTGTTCTCAAGACTGTAAACTTCTTCAGCATCAATAAAGTTACTACAAGAAACAATGACTAAAGCACAGGAACTCAACAAAGAGACCTTTGACAAGAAAAGACGGGGAGAATTGATTCTGGAACCTGGAGACCAGGTATGGCTGTCCACAGTAAACCTAAGGCTAGCGTGCCCTTCAAGAAAGTTGGGCCCTAGGTTTGTGGGTCCTTTTCCAGTAAAAAGAAGGATCAATGAGGTGGCCTACAAGCTGGAACTGCCAGATTCATTTCGGGTACAGCCCGTTTTTGATGTCTCTTTATTAAAACATGCTGTTTCCAACTCTTTCCCGGGACGAGATATGGGTCCTCCTAAAGAAGAATTCGAAGTGAAAGCAATCATGGATTGTAGAAGGAGAAACAACCAAGTTCAATTTCTTGTTAAATGGAAGGGGTATGGACCAGAAAAGAATTTGTGGGAGCCTGAAGGTAATATCCACGCCAAGAGACTGATCCAATCCTTCAAGGGGTCCCACCCTGAGAAATTGGCCCGGTTGGGCATCTGGTTGGACTGCCCCTTGGGAGACAATGTCAGAAAAGGCTTGCTGGGAGCAGTAGTTCTACACACACTGGTGCGCAATTGCAGGTGCCTATGCGTGAGCACGCACATGCATACACCCATGCGATTCCTGGCGCCAGGCGGGTTATTTAAACTCAGCTGTTACACTGAAGCTCTGCTGTCTGACCCCGACCTATCCACAACCTTGCACCTGCCTTATCCTCTGGTCCATCCTTGCCTGCCTGTTACCGACCCAGCTTGCTCAGTGACTCTGCTCCTGTCTCCTGCATCTGTTCCAGTACTGTCTGCCTGTGTATGACCCGGCCTGCCTGACCTTCCTGTGTTCCAGTCCCTGACACCTCCTCTCTGTATCCTGTGAGTGTCTTCCTATTACAAGCCTGTTCCAGTCTTCAGCCAAGTCTGCTGTCTCCAGTCTACTGACCCCCAGCTACAGCATCATCCGGAACTCCAGACCTACCTTCCAGCTATTGATGCTGCCAGGCACTCGTACTACCTTGTACTCCTTAGCCTCCTGTTCACTCTATCATGGGCCATGAGTCAGAGGCGTAAGAGAGACATCCCTCTGCTTATTGGGCTCATCTACTAGGTATGTGACAGTATGCAAATTATTGCCATAAAAAGTGTTTTGGGGACCCGGGTCCTGCCCCAGGGGACATGTATAAATGCAAAAAATTTTAATAATGGCCATTTTTTTCGGGACAGTGATTTAAATAATGCTTAAAGTGAAACAATAAAAATGAAATATTCCTTTTAGTATCATGCCTGGGGGGTGTCCTTAGTATGCCCGTAAAGTAACACATCTTTCCCATGTTTAGAACAGTGCCACAGCAAAATGACATTTCTAAAGGAAAAAAAGGTCATCCAAAACTGCTTGCA
Source organism: Lithobates clamitans (assembly GCA_037952925.1). Classification (NCBI taxonomy): domain Eukaryota; kingdom Metazoa; phylum Chordata; class Amphibia; order Anura; family Ranidae; genus Lithobates; species Lithobates clamitans. Next base: position 2,976,484 of record JBBGZY010000053.1, on the reverse strand, counting down.
GCTGTAATGTATTGTTGGATCCCGGCAATATAGATAATAATACCAAAAACACCATAAAAAAATGGCATGTATGTGTATGCCCTTCAGGTCTGGTATGGATATTAAGGGGAACATTACACTCAAATTCTTTAAAAAATGGCGTGAGGGTCCCCCAGGCCCCCAGGCACTATATACTCTGAACAGCAGTATATATAATATACGGCCTGCCCTATATACTCTGCAGGAAATTAGGTGTTGTTGGCACCAGAACACTTTTACTCTTGGTGGGTGCAGGATCGGGCCCTGCTAAGAAATATTGTATCAATAATTGTAATTACATGCCTCTGTTAAACAGGGGCAGAAAAATTGGGCCTTGGGCAGTAGTAGTGGTGCCACATCACTGTAAGCCCTCACAGCTACTCTTGTTGGGCGCAGGAACAGGCCCTGTTCTGAAATTTTAGATCAAAAATTGTAATTACATGCCCCTGTTAAACAGGGGCAGAAAAATTGGGCCTTGTGCGGTGGTGGTGGTGCCACAACACTGTAACCCCTCACAGATACTCTTATTGGGTGCAGGAACAGGCCCTGCTGTGAAATATTCGATTAAAAATTGTAATTACATGCCCCTGTTAAACAGGGGCAGAAAAATTGGGTGGTGGTGGTGGTGCCCTTGACCAAAAATATTGTTTGAAGCTAGCGTCATCAAGATTAAGGAGGAATAGGATAGTCAGCATAGGCAGTCTTCAAGGGATCCCACATCCATAGCAAATTCAATCAGTTACATCAGCATCAGGTGCTTGATAGTTGCTAATCCAAAACTGATTCATTTTTATGAATGTGAGCATTCAGCATCCAGCAGCATTGAATGTGCATTCATAAAGCACAGTGCATGCAGGACAGGCCAGTAGCTCAATTGTATATTGAGCAAGTTCTGGCCAGTGGTCCATCCTCAAGACCCAGTAACCCAGTGGATGCCCTGTTGGTAAGGTCTCCATGTCTGCTCTTGCCCCTAGATATTCCTGCACCATGTAATGCAGACACTGGCGATAGTTGCTTGAACCTATCAGACCTTGGCGCTGAGGACTGAAAAATTGTTTAAAGGCATCGGTCAGCCGGCCACCTTCTCCACCACTCTTCCTCTGACTGAACAAAGCCTCAGCAACACGTTGTCCAGCACCAGGAAATGGTAACCTCCCAGAGTCTGGAAATGCTTTGCACAAACCTTTCTTTAAGGCCTCCTGAAGATGTTTCATCCTCTACTCCCTCTGCGAAGGCAGGATGAGTTCTGCAACCTTACCCTTGTAACGTGGATCAAGAAGGGTTGCCAGCCAGTAATGATCCCTCTCCTTGATACCACAAATCCTAGGGTCTTTTTGCAGGCTTTGCAGAATTAGGGAGGCCATGCAGCGTAAGTTTGCAGAGGCATTCGATTCTAAGTCCTCTGGGTCAATAAGAATGACATTATCAGGAACTACCTCCTCCCAGCCACGTACAACTCCATGGGTTTCTGGGGACTGAAAACCACCCCTTGAAGACTGCTGCTGAGTGTTATCCTCTACATCCACGCTGACACAATCCTCCTTCTCCTCCTCCTCTTCTTCCTGTGTGTTTGGTGGGCCTGCAGGAATGCTATCTGGATAAAGATTGCCTTGAGAGGTAAGGAAGTCCTCCTCTTCCTCCCACTGTTCTGCCTCATGTCCCCTTTCCATGATTCCATGAAGCATGTGCTCCAAAAGGAAGTAGAGGGACAGTGTCACTGATGCATGCATTGTCACTGCTCACCATCCTTGTGGCCTCCTCAAATGGTGACAGGACAGTGCATGCATCCTTGATCAGTAGCCACTGATGTGGTGATAAGAAGCCAAGCTCCCCTGACCCTGCCCTGTGCCATACTCACACAGGTACTCATTGATGGCCCTCTGCTGTGTGTGCAGCCACTGCAGCATTGCCAATGTTGAGTTCCACCTGGTGGGCATGTCACAAATGAGGTGGTTGGTGGGCAGGTTGCATTCCCTTTGAATGTCAGCCAGCTGAGCACTGGCATTGTATGATCGGCAGAAATGACCACAGACTTTTCTGGCCTGCCTCAGGAGATCCTGTAAGCCTGGTTATCTGCTCAAGAACCGCTGCACCACCAAATTCAGGATGTGTGCCAAAGATGGAGCATGGGTCAAGTGTCCCTGTTGGAAGGCGAAGAGAAGGCTGGTGCCATCGTCACATACAACCATTCCTGGCTGAAGCTGGCGTGGCGTCAACCTCCTCTGAGCCTGCCCCTGCAGAGCTGACAGAATCTCTGCCCGAGTGTGGGTCCTGTCCCCTAGGCATATCAATTCAAGCACCGCATGGCATCTTTTAGCCTGACTGCTTGCGTAGCCACTTGAATGCTTACGGAGCACCGCTGGTTCAGAGGACAAATCTGCAGAAGAGGCCATTGAGGAAGAAGAGGAGGGGGTGGAGGAGAGAGCTGTGGCAGAATCACCACTAGCATTTTGCAGGCATGGTGGCAGAACAAGCTCCAACAATGCTGAACCCTGTCCTGAATCCTTCCCAGCTGCCAGCAGAGTTACACAGTGCACCATGAAGGAAAGGTAACGTCCCTGCCCATGCTTGCTGGACCATGAATCAGCGGTAATACGAACCTTACTGTTGACCAACAAGGCCAAAACATTGCCTTCCACCTGCTGGTAGAGAGCCGGAATGGCCTTCCGTGAAAAGAAATGGTGTTTTGGAACCTGCCACTGAGGTACAGCACATTCCACAAATTCACAAAAGGGGGCAGAGTCTACCAGCTGAAAAGGCAGCAGTTACAGTGGTCGCAATTTGGCCAAACTAGCATTTAGACGCTGAGCTTGTGGATGGCTGGGACCGAATTTCTTTTTATGGTTCAGCAACTGGGGTAGGGAAATTTGCCTGCTAAAATCAATTGGTGGTGTACTGCTAGCAGATTGGCTGCAAGTTCTTGGGACACCTATTGCTATACCTTCATTCCTCTCAGTGCAGGTTTTTGAGAGGACTGGAGGTATAGTAGGGTTGGAGATCCCAGATGAGGAGCAAGGAGAAGTCCGCCTTTTTATTTGATGTGGGTCTTTCAAGTGCTGTTGTCAACGGACTGCATGGCAGGTTGTCATGTCTGGTCAAGCATGTGGTGCCCAAGCAGCTGCTGTTCTGGTTTCGCTTGATCCACTTCAGACATAGGTTGCAAACAGCAATGGTGTGATCTGCTGCACATGTGTCAAAAAAGCCCACACCAAGGAACTTTTAAAAGTCAGCACCTGCGGTGTGATGTAATAGGATGGCTGCCCTTAAGCTGCTCCCTAGAGGACATCTTGCTTCGTTGGAGTTGTGCCTCCCCACTTTCCTCCTCTCTTCTCTCAGGCACCCAAGTACAGTTAGTAACCTCATCATCCCCTCCCTCCTCGTCACTGGAGCAAACTTGGCAGTATGCTGCAGCTGGGGAAACATGACTGCCAGTTTCTTGTCCTTCTGTGGCACCCCCTCTCTCTAGACTCATGTTACTTCCCTCCTCAACCTGGGAACCAACATCGGAGCCTTCAAATCGCTGTGCATCCTCCAGAAGCATGTGCTTGACACTGTGGACAAATAATTCTGGGGACTCCTCCGCGCATGATGGTGGGGCTACGGAAGGAGTTACTGTGGACAAGGAGCTGGAGGAATAGGCTGTTTTGGCAGCTGCATTGGAAGGCAAACTACTCTGAGGCTGGGTGACAGAGGATGAGGAGGATGAGGGCGACTTTGTTATACACTCTACCAACTCTTCTGCATGTTTTGGCTCAATAACACGGCCAACAGCAGAAAAAAAGGACACACCCTGCCTTTGGCCAATTATGGCTCTCTCAGCAGAGCGCACTGTGATTGGCCAAAGCATGCAGGTAAGATAAACTCCTCTTTAAGGTATCCTCAAGTGATTTCATCTTCTGCACTCTCTGTGGGGACGGGATGAGTACTGAGACTTTCCCCTTGTAACGGTGGTCAAGGAGGATTGCCAACCAATAGTGATCCTTCTCCTTTACGCCACAAATTCTTGGGTCCTTTCACAGGCTTTTGAAGCACCACAAATTTGCGGAAGCATGAGAAGCAGACTCCTCGGGGTCACTGAGGATTATAGTATCTGGAACTGCCTCCTCCCAGCCACATACTACTCCCAAGGGTTCTGGGGATGGAAAACCATCTCTTACTGTTTGACGTATGTCTTCCTCTGCTTCAATGCCTCCAAAACTGACAGAATCCTCCTCCTTCTCCCCCTCCCTCAATTCTTGTGTGTTCTGTGGCATAGAAACAGTGGTGTGTGCATAAAGTTGGCCTTGAGGGGAAAGGAAGTCCTCCTCTTCCTCTCTCTGCCTCAAGTGCCCTGTCCATAATGCCACGCAGAGTCTGCTCCAGCAGTAACACAACAGGGATTGTGTCACAGATGCATGCATTGTCATGGCTTACCATCCTTGTGTCCTCCTCAAATGGAGACAGTACAGTACATGCATTCTTTATGAGCAGCCATCGGCATGGGGGAAAAAAGCAGAGCCGGCCTGAGCCTGTCGTTGTGCCATACTAACACAAACACTTGTTAACGGCAGCCCCTGCAGCATTGCCAAAATTGAGTTCCACCTGGTGGGCATGTTACAAAATGGGCGGTTTACGGACAAGTGAAATTTCAGCCAACCAAGCACTGGCTGTGTATGACCACCTGAATTGGCTTCAGACTCTTCTGGCCAGCTTTAGCAGATCTTCAAACCCTGGGTACCTATTTAGGAAATGCTGCATCACCAAATTGAGGACATGTGCCAGGTATGGCCCATGTGTCAACTTTCGCTGTCTAAGGGTGGACAGGAGGTTTGTGCCATTATCACACACCGCCATCCCTGGCTCCAGCTGGCATGGTGTGAACCACTTCTGGGCATGCCCCTGCAGAGCTGCAAGAATCTCTGCTCTGGTGTGGTTTCTATCCCCTATACACACCAGCTTAAGCACTGCATGGCACCTTTTAGCCTGACTCATTGAATAGCCCCTTGAATGCCTACGGAGTATTTGTGGTTCATAGGACAATTCAGCAGAGGAGGGCATGGAAGAGGAAGAGAAGGGGCTGGAGGGGGTAGATTTGACAAATCTCGCATCATCACCACTAGCTGTAAGGAGACATAGTGGTACAACAAGCTGCAGCGCTGAACCCTGTCCTGAATCCTTCCAAGTTGCAAGCAGACTTACCCAGTGTGCTGTGAATGAAATATATCGTCCCTGACCATGCTTGCTGGACCAGGTGTCAGCAGTAACATGGACTTTGCGGCTGACTGCCTTGCCCAACGATGCCACAACATTGCCTTCCATGTGATGGTACAGAGCTGGAATGGCCTTACGTGAAAAGAAATAGTGACTAGGAACCTGCCATTGTGGTACAGCACATTCTGCAAATTCTCAGAAGGGGCAGAATCTACCAGACGGAAAGGCAGAAGTTGTAGAGCCAAACATATAACCAAAAGAGAAAAACTCTCTCCTGCGCTCAAGTGTCTAGATACTCAGTGTGTGATAAGGCCAATAGGCTTCAGTGGTATCTGCCGTCTTGCAGCCCTCTTCAGAATGTTGGGCATTCAAAAACTACAAAAAGAAACAAAAAGAAGAGAGGGCGCACCGACCTAGCGCATTACCATTGATATTGTTTATTAAAAAGTAAAATAGCAAGTATATACTCACAAACGAGCATGAAATACAGGCATGGACATAGACTGCAGGTATGCAGTAACAGACATCGGGATAAAAATGGGACCGGACATCAGGTTGATACGGCAATGGCTAACGTGTTTCGGGGGCGAGCCCCTTTCCTCAGAGCCTAAGCGGGTGGTTTCACAGAGCCATATTCCATCTCTCTACGCCGATATCACACTGAACATGGCGTACGTGTGAAAAGCCAATGTTCGGCCCATACTCATGCTCGGCCCGAACTGTTCGCCCATCCTTACTAATAATATTCACTGTCACTGGACTAATGACACTGGCTGGGAAAGGGTTAACATCTAGGGTGATCAACGGGTTAAATGTGTGCCTAACAATGTTGTGACAGTGTGTGTACTGTCTGCTGCTTTCACTAAGAAATATGCCAATTTTTACTTCCTGCCTTGCAGGTAGAAAAAAAATGGCACATTGCTGATGTCTGTAGAGAGCCTGGTGTTGTTTACAAACTCAGGGCTCTCTTCTGTCATTCACTCAGATGATCAGTGAGTGCCGGCCATAAATCATTGGTTGGGATCCGCTGATCGGCTTGTGCTGCAGCCAATGACAGCACAGTGTTTCGGGTCCACACAAGTAGATTAGGAAGAAAGCTGTTACATATAGGTACTTGATTGTGCCTTTACAAGCTGACCTGCTACAGTAAATGTACTGTGGTGGGTCAGCAAGCAGTTAAATAGTGTTAAATCAACAACAACAAAATGGCGATATCTTTTTTGTGGAGAACAACCTCCACTTCCACATTTCTGACCTAGACCTAAATGGTGCCCTGCCCACCCTAAAGTCTCCTAGGATGCCAACAACACAGATCCCTGGAAGCTTCAGGGCTATGTAAAATTGATCATCAGCAGGCTGGCTGCTAGAACTTCGAAGAGGCATCTAGCCTCCCAGAGAACCCAAGGCACAGAGGCTTTCCATGAGTCACAGAGGGACAGTGCTGGATTCACTGGGTGGGTGAGTATAATATTTTAGCTCAACTTACCATACCAGGTAAGAAGATGTTAATATTAAAATTAACCACTTGACCTCCAGAAGATTCCCCCCCCCTTCCTGACCAATCAATTTTTTGGGACATGACACTACGTTACTTTAACTGGCAATTGCGAGGTCATGCGACGCTGTATCCAGATAAAAAGTATGTCCTTTTTTTCTCCAAATAGAACTTTCTTTTGGTGGTATTTGATCACCTCTAAGTTTTTTTTAGTTTTTGCGCTATAAACAAAAAAGGTTGACAGTTTTGATTTTGAAAGTTTTGACATTTTTTACTTTCTGCTATAAAATATATCCAATTAAAAATGTAAAAAATCGAATTTCTTCATGAATTTAAGTCAATATGTATTCTGCTACACATTTTTGTAAAAAATCCCAATAAGCGTATATTGATTGGTTTGCGCAAAATTTATAGCGTCTGCAAACTATGGGATATTTTTTCTTGTTCAAAAGTTTTTATTGAAGTTTGATACATAGGTAACAGAAATAACAAGATTTGAAAACTCGTACATGTACATACATATGTGCGGACGCAGCCGCTGTTAAGATGAAGTGCGAGTAACAATGTATAGGAAAAACAGTGAAACATTATACATCATTAAGTCACAGCCAATGGTATAGACTAATATATAGTCAGCACGTTCTGTTTTAGTACGTGCGGGTAAACCTATGTGATATTTCTTGGGAAGGTTAAGGTAAGATAAATATAGAGGATAATGATCGAGTCGTATGCCAGTGGGTCATATATCAGGTATACAAGTTGGTATGAAAGGTTGAAAAGACGAACTTGGGTAAAGAAAGGGTATCCTGTTGAGGTGGGCATATAAGTGGGTGGAGGGGGGAATACATTTCAAATCATTGGGGGTGGGTTAAGTTGCGTAATATAATCCGTGGGCAGGGAAGTACATTAAGTATGTGTTGCGCAGATGTGTAGAAGTATGAGGGGGATAGGAGGGGGATTGGGAGTGTAGGGTAGGGATATGGGTGAGAGAGTTACAGAGTTGTTGCTATTCTGCCACAGCTCTTATGCTGCATTCATATCACTATCTGTTTGTAGGGGTCAGTTGTGACAAAATGTAGCCAACATGCCCATGTTTTGGTGAACTTAGTTGGCGTTTCCTTGGCCTGATGTATGAGGTTTTCCATGACCTTTGTTTGTTGTATACGAGTGAACCAATCTTTCATGGTCGGCGGGTCTGTGGAACGCCATTTGAGGCGGACACACATGTTAGCTGCAGTGACCAAGTGCATAGCAAGAGAGCGAAAATATGCTGGTGCCGGATTTGTTGAGTGGTGGAGTAGGAATTGGGCAGGTGTGAATTCCAGCAAGTATGTGGTTATTTGATGTATGAATTTATGGACTTCTCTCTAGAACGGTTAAATTTCTGAGCAGGTTCTCCAGATGTGTAGGAGAGAACCTTTTTCTTTTTTGCACCTCCAACAGTTCTGGGGGATTGTCGGATCAATTTGGTGCAAAACATTAGGTGTTCTGTACCATCTGGAAAGAATTTCGAAGGCATTTTCCTGTATTTGTACATTTAGCGAACCTTTGTGGATTATAGTGTATATTGTGTCCCAATCAAGATCTGTGAATTCCATGGAAAGATCTCGTTCCCATTTTTGAATGGTTCAATGTTTCTCAGGTGTATGAGTGATAAATAACAGGGTGTATATTTGAGAAATAAGGTGGCTTTGAGGTTCTTCGCTTAAACATAAGTGCTCGAACTTGGTAGTGCATCTGGACCAGTCAGGCCTGGGTTTGGGTTTATTAAAGAAATGTCTCAGTTGGACGTATGTCCAGAAGGGAAAAGTGTCCATATTCATTTTAGTTGCCAGAGCGGATTGAGTTAAAAGGTGAGCATCGTTAAAGAAATGTTCTGCACGAACATTTGGGTAGGGCCAATGTTCTACTAAAAAGGAGGTGTGCATTCCTGGTGTAAAATCCGTATTTAGACGAAGAGGTGTCATAGGGCCATGTAATTAAGACATTTTGTATTTTTTGCATGCTGTGTGGAATGAGGCCAAAGTTGGGTTAATTAGCGGGTGGTTTTTAGATAGAGCGGGAATGTACCGGGGTTCAATCCACGGGAGTTGTGCTATAGGTATGTTCGATAGTGATTGTTCTAAGTGTATCCAATCCTTGTTTTTAGTGTGTATGTTCCAGTCCACAATCCTAGCTAAGTGACAAGCATGTTGGTATTTACATATGTCTGGGAGTCCTAAGCCACCTAGGAGCTTAGGAGTAGTCAGTCTCGTGAAGTCTAGTCTCGATCTTTTTTTGCCCCAGATAAAATTTGTGCAAGCCTTTCTGTAAGTAGAGAAGAAAGTTTGTGGAAGTTTAATTGGGATTGTTTGTAGGATGTATAAGATTCTGGGCAGGATATTCATCTTGATGATTGCAATTCTTCCGAACCATGAAAAAAGTCAAGTGGACCATTTTTTCAAATCAAGTATTATTTTTTGTAGTAGTGTAGCATGGTTTAAGGAGTATAGGTCGTTTAGAGAGGTCGGTAGTTGTATGCCTAGGTAGGTAATTGCGCAGTTGTTCCATTTGAACGGGAAATTGTTTTTGGCATTGATGGCATGTGTCATGGTTAAGGGAGACGTTAAGTGCTGTCGATTTGGAAAAGTTTATTTGCAGATTAGTTAGGGTTTTAAAGGTTTGGAAGTCTTTGAGTAAGTTTGGGATTGTTGTAAGTGGTTCCGTAAGAAAGAGGAGAATGTCGTCTGCAAAGGCTGCTAGTTTATATGTGCGGTGTTTTATATCTTTCCCCTAATGTCCGGATTGGCTCTAAGGCGATTTAATAGCGGTTCAAGGGAGAGAATAAAGATTAAGGGGGAGAGAGGGCATCCCTGCTGGGTTCCATTCGACACAGAGAAGGCATCCGACAGATGACCGTTCACTCGGACTCGTGCAGTGGGATTTGAATATAGGGCTAATATGAAGTTCAGCATTGTCGATGGGAGGCCTATAGCTCTTAGGGTTTCTGACATAAAGTCCCATGCCAGTCTGTCGAATGCCTTCTCCGCGTTGAGCATAAATCCCCTGGTATGTGTAGACGTAAGCCAGTGATGAATATTAATAGCTTTGAGAGTATTATCTCTCACTTCTCTCCCCAGGATGAAGCCTACTTGGTCAAGATCTATAAGTTGTGGTATTAAAGGAAGGAGTTGATTTGCAAGAGTTTTTGCATACCATTTAAGGTCAACGTTGAGTAACGAAATGGGGCGGTAATTACTAACTGAAGAGGGGTCTTTATCTGGTTTCGGAATTACCGCTATGTGGGCGGTTAGGAGCTCTCGTGGTGGTTCTGTGGGGGTAGCAAAAGAATTGTAAGCTGTCAGAAAAGCCGGAATGAGTATTTTTGTGTATGATTTGTAGTACCCGGCTGGTAGACCATCGGGGCCAGGGCTTTTACCTGGTTTCATTTGTGTCAAAGCCCGGTTGACTTCATCAGTTGTTAATGGGGAGGCTAGGTCTTGGGCAGTGGATTCTGAAATTCGCGTGGGGCCGTATTGTTTCAAGAATTGAACTATCATTTGTTTCCTACTGATGCCATCATTAGGTGGATCCGATTGAGGGAGGTTGTATAATTTATTGTAAAATTTAACAAATTGTTTAGCTATATCATGCCCCTGTTGAAGACCCCTAGGTCAAAACGCGTCGGGTACATACACCACTCTCTTTGTTACCCATTTGTTTTTATCCACCGTGATCACGCTTTTATTTGTGTATGGTCGTTTTTGTCAATAAAAACACCCTTTTTTATCTGCACCATGTGGAGGCACATTTTTTTTGTTTCCACATTTACCGCATGAGATCCAGTCCCTCCAACTGCTCCTTTCGGGGGACCGTTTGTGAAACTTCTGATGCACGCTGGGACGGTTCGGTGTGAGGACGGTTTGTTGTGAGGACCCATCCGGTTGCCGGCCGAGATCCATACAGACCACAATCCAAGAGATTGGCGATTCCCGAGCTCCCATTCCACGTCATTTGTGACAAACTGCGCATGCGATTCCCTGTCGCTGACATGGGAATCCACAGGATTTGGTAAGAGGCTTTTTTGCACTTTCTCTGAATGACCCATTGGGACCCGGTTTCTCGGTTGGAAAGTCGCTGTATGATGCCAGGTGTTTTCTGACAACCATCAGACCATCACCACCCCTTGGAGTACTTATACCTCCTGTGCGGTTGGACATTTACATCCATCTATGGACGTTTGTGTTTCAAGGCACCTGTGGTCAATTAGTTATTTCTTGACTGTTTCACCATTTTAAAGACCTATATTCATTTGTACATGCGCTGCATTTTTCCATATGCCTATTTTGTTGTTTTTGTCAAACTGTATGCAGCAGCTTTCATTAATTTTACCGGTTAGCGCGGTGTTTTCTTTTTACCTCTTTCCATAAGATTTGTATGATACGGTGGTATCTGTGATCTAACATACAATCCTGAAAACGTAGTTGCGCTGAAGGAGGTTCCATAGTTAAATTTCTACATCCCTTTCTCTATATATATATATATATATATATATTTATTTATTTTTTTTTTGTAGTAAATAATTATTAATAATAATTTCTTTCTTTTTCTTTCCTGTGTTGCTGGAGATTAGCAGTTTATATACTTAGCTGAGAACTTTAGATACTGGGGTGAGTATAATGTTCCGTGCGAGCTGCCTGTCATCTCTGTCGAGGTAACATCCTCTTCATAGTGACCTTGGTGTCTTTGGTAATTGGTATGTACAGATGTGATGGAAGCTGAAGTGACGATCGTTAGCAGCCGCTCAAAACTTCTGGTGTGTGTTCATAGGTCTGGAAATAAAGATATCTGTGAAAAAAAAGTAGGGGTCCGTGATCTTTGTGCAAGGGCGGAAAGAGATGACAGGAGAGGAATGGAAGGTGTCAGTTCTTTCTACAATGCGCAGACATCCTGGACCGGGACGGTGAAGATCAGCGGTCCCTGCGTGCGCGTCGAGGTAAGGGAGCTGTCATGGGACTCGGGGGGGGTGATGGAGCCTCAAGGCGGAGTGAGATCTGACGGTGGACGGTGAACGACGTCTGCGGAAGCTGGTGTTATGGGCTTCCATCAGTTCTGCCTCCGGTGAGTGGAGTGTACGAGAAGGTAGGAGGAACTCAGCATACCAGTTGGGGACCGATACGAGCGGGATATCCAGTGTATGGCAGAAGTTTTCCAGGTCTTCCGGAACTCTCAACAGTGCAGAGTGCCCTTGATGGGAGGCAAGGAGGCCGAGTGGAAATTTCCATCGGTAGCGGATCCCTCTGGTTCTCAGTACATCCAAAAGAGGTCTTAGATCTTTGCGGTGTTTCAGCGTGATGGCTGAGAGATCCTGGTAAATGTATATGGAGCGGCCCTCATGTTCCAGATGTATCTTATCACGGGCTTTCTTGAGGATTTCTTCCTTGATTGTAAAGTCATTGATGTGATATATAACGTCCCGAGGGGGATCAGTGTCTCTGCCTCGAGGATGGAGAGCCCTATGAAGTCTTTCCATAGCTATTGAGGAGTGCCTTGGCCTATCCAGGAGGCGGTTAAATAGATCTAAAATGGCCTTGAGAATCTGGTCCTGTTCTATGGACTCAGGGAGGCCTCTCACCCGCAAGTTGTGTCTACGTCCCCTATTGTCGAGATCTTCGACATGACGTTGAAGATCTCTGAGTTGTAAGGTGTGTGAGTCCACTTGGCGGTGAATCTTTTTTACCGCCGTTTGCTGTTGTGCCGTAGTATGTTCAACCTGGTTCATTCTTCCTGCAATGGCTTGTATTTCATGGCGGAGGTCCGATATGGCAGAGAATAGGGTGTCTTTTATATCGGTAGCTACCGCCTGGAGGTCCTGTAGATTAGGTTGACGATGAGCTTGTAATCCATGTTCCACAGTTGAGGTGGAGTGATCAGTCGGGGTGAGTATAATCTCGTTATGCTCCGGAGCAGAGGCTGAGGCAGGAAGGGGAGCCGCCATGTTAGCTCTCTGGGATCTGAATATCTCCGGGATTGTGTAGCTTGGGGGGGTCGCGGTTTTCCTCGGTGATCTGGATCTGGATTGTGAGTTGTTGCGGGAAGGAGTTCCCATAGTAAATTCTAGTCAGAAATCCCCGTGAAATGCTGAATATAAGCTGTGGTGAGACGGAGCCTGAGGTCTAAGCAGCCATCTTCTCTCGAGGCAGACCACGCCCTCCGGGATATTTTTATTTATTTATATTTTTACTAGTAATGGCGGTGATCAGTGACTTATAGCAGGACTGTGATATTGCAGCAGACAATCTGAAACCTAACTGACACTTTTTTGGGAACCAGTGACACTAATACAGTGATCAGTGCTAAAAAATATGCACTGTCGCTGTACTAATAACACTGGCTGGGAAGGGGTTAATATCATGGGCGATCAAAGGGTTAACTGTGTTCCTAGCCAGTGTTTAAGTGTAGTGGGGGAGGTGCTTTTACTATGGGAAGACATGGATCTTGGTCCTTGCTTTGCAGGAATACAGGATACATGCCTTACCTACTGACAGAACGGTAATCTGCCTTGTTTACATAGGCAGACTGCCTTTCTGCCTCTGTACTGCAGGATCCACAGGTGCTGGCAGACATCGAGTTTGCGATACCCTCCTATAGGCTCCTGCTGTAAATAATCACAGCAGAAGCGAGCTGCCGGCGGCACCCATTTGTGCCCACTACCCGGAATTGTGGGATCATGATCTCACAAAAGTGAGTACACAACTCACATTTCTGTAAATATTTTATTACATCTTTTCAACACTGATGAAATTACACTTGGCTACATTGTAAAGTAGTGAGTGTACAGCTTGTATAACAGTGTAAATTTGCTGTACCCTCAAAATGACTTAACACACAGCCATTAATGTCTAAACCACTAGCAACAAAAGTGAGTACGCCCCTAAGTGAAAATGTCCAAATTGGGCCCAATTAGCCATTTACCCTCCCCTGTGTCATGTGACTCATTAGTGTTACAAGGTCTCAGTTGTGAATGGGGAGCAAGTGTGTTAATCTTGGTATTATCGCTCTTACTCTCTCATACTGGTCACTGGAAGTTCAACATGGCAGCTCATGGCAAAGAACTCTCTGAGGATCTGAAAAAAAAATTGTTTCTCTACATAAAGATGGCCTAGGCTATGAAAAGATTGCCAAGACCCTGAAACTGAGCTGCAGCACGATGGCCAAGACCATACAGCGGCATAACAGGACAGGTTCCACTCAGAACAGGCCTTGCCATGGTCAAGCAAAGAAGTTGACTGCACGTGCACATCAGAGACTGGGCCGCAGGGCAGTATTCCAATAATACTAATAACGACCCCAAACACGCCTCCGAGATGACCACTGCCTTGCTAAAGAAGCTGAGGGTAAAGGTGATGGACTGGCCAAGCATGTCTACAGACCTAAACCCTATTGAATATCTGTGGGGCATCCACAAAGGGAGGGTGGAGGAGCGCAAGGTCTCTAACATCCACCAGCTCCGTGATGTTGTCATGGAGGAGTTGAAGAGGACTCCAGCGGCAACCTGTGAGGCTCTGGTGATCTCCATGCCCAAGAGGATTAAGGCAGTGCTGGAAAATAATGGCCACACACAATATTGACCCTTTGGGCCCCATTTGGATATTTTCACTTAGGGGTGTACTGTACTCCATTTTGTTGACAGCGGTTTAGACATTAATGGCTGTGTGTTGTGTTATTTTGAGGTGACAGCAAATTTACACTGTTATACAACCTGTACAGTCACTATTTTACATTGTAGCAAAGTGTCATTTCTTTAGTGTTGTCACAAGAAAAGATATAATAAAATATTTACAAAAGTGTAAGGGGTGTACTCACTTTTGTGAGATACTGTATATATGTGATTCAGTGGCTGTCCTGTAGCAGTAAAATTGCTATAGGGAGGTCGCTAAGAGGTTAATACGCAAGATGAAAAGCGTAGAAGGTACTTACCACAGACACACTATTCTGGTATCAGTTACATAATTCTTCCTTTCTGTAGGATCCTTGGAATGTTGAGGATGCCGAATGTCGCGAGAGTAAGCCTATGCACTATGGGGGCATTATTGCTGGTAAAACATAGAGTAAATTACCTCCAAGTAACTTGCAGTTATGGCGGGGCATTTATGTCCACCTTGTTTCTATATTTAATGAAGGTATATTCGGTTACCAGCAAAATATCAATTTGTTAATCATAAGTTAATGAGTGTGAAATGAAAAGCAGTTATGTATAAATATTTTATTATATATTTATTATTTATCTCAGTCAAAGTGTGTATGTATGACTAATTAATTAACTGCATTGTAATGGAATAAGTGATCGTTAATATATGAATAAAAATGCAGCAATTCTTACATTGTTATACATTTTAATTATAATCATTGGTATGCAGCACTGATAATGCTGCACTTTGTTGCCCCCCAGAGATAGGCAACTTTTGTCAGTTAATTGGGAATTATTGGATGTGTTCAACACACTTTCACAGCCTCAGCAGCTAACAAGGCAGAATCATATAGACTTCTCTGATCTTAATGTCCCCCAGCACATACTGGGTAAAATAATAATAACAATAATGACAGCAGGCGTAACAATTACATTAAGTACTGCACAACTTTAAAGTCTGTATCAAGCAACAAAATAATTCAAAATCTTTATGAAGTTATAAAACCACATGTGAGATCAGGCCAGGTATTTGTCACAGCATACGGTAAGGGGAAATGCATGATCATACCACGTATTGTGAAGGGGAAACTAAAATCCTTCCTCCTGCCTTCAGAACATTGATCCCATTATTATTTCAGATCCCTACTCTTAGATAAACAGAGATTGTCTAAGCATAGTCACTCAGCTAGAACCCAAGATTTGCTTTTTATTTAATAAAACTTGCTCCCAAGACCTCCTGCTCACTAGCTCCCTCGTCTCCTCTCATGCCCACCTCCGGGACTTTTCCTGAGCATTTCCCATCCTACGGAACTCCCTACCCCAATCTGTCTGACTATCTCCGACTTGGTTTGCTTTTAGACAATCCCTGAAAACTCTTCTCTTCACAGAAGCCTATTCTGCCCCCAACTAACAATTGTATATTTTTCTTCCATCAGCTCATCCCCCACAGCTATTACCTTTTTGTGTCACTTGACCCTTCCTCCTAGATTGTAAGCGCTAATGAGCAGGGCCCTCTGATTCATCCTGTAATAAATTGTACTGTAACTGTACTGTCTGCTCTCATGTTGTAAAGCGCTGTGCAAACTGTTGGTGCTATATAAATCCTGTATAATGATAAAAAGCTGCCTTTTTCTGAACATTGTGACTTGTCAAAATCGGAATTTGTTCATGCAGACTTAGAAAGTTACTGGCAGATCTACTTTTCTCTTGTGCAACTATGCCAACGACTTCAACTTTTTTCTGCAATCACATCCACTATTACAGCATAGCAGGACATTGTTCCTACAGTTCATTAGTATTCTTTTAATACTTATCTGTTTCACTCAGCTCATTTCATGCACTATAGACTCTTCACTGTTAGATTTTAAATCATGACAGAACACATTTTATATATCTATATATTTTCCATAGGCTGTTTCACATAGAAAAAGATAGAGAATTATGATTTCTGCTTGTTAAAAATGTATAATGAAACATAAAAGTTACTTTTATTGATTGTCTATTCTTATACCTTTTCATTCAGTAAGTGCTTTTCAATGGACATGGTATCTGATTGAGGCACAAAATCAATGGCCCCAGGTACATGATGATCAGCTCTTGGAAAAAAAAAAGAACTTAGAAAATAACTCCTTTCTTTTTAGCAATCTTCTTCAACATCCATCACAGAGCAATTAAAAGTCAGCCAAGTTGTTTTTATGAATGGCATTTTGTCACAGTAGCACAGCAAATGATTCTGAGAGATATGTAGCAATAACCCCTGGAGGGGCCACTGAAGATTAATTGGGACCCCCTTACCTGTTCAGAGGCTGCCTACTTGGTTTTCAGTCTCAAAAGCATACCGACAAATTCTCAAATGCTTAGTCTTTCTACCTTTTATTGCAGATTTTGAGAAAAATGCAGTGAAGAGGGTGGAGGGTGCAGGATACCCAAAGACAAATACTTAAGGGACATCTACCTGCAAAATCCTTATTTACGCAGTTTTAGGCCCTATAGCAGCCTCAAAATCATGCTTAAGAAAGAAGGGACAGCCAGTGAAACTGAGACCCTATGAGAGCAATCACAGTTCTTTGCAGCAACATTTGGCATTTCACCCTCAAGATGTACTTCCACACCTGCAGCTTCAGGTGAAAAGCCCCCACCTCTCCAACCGAGCTTCCGCAGGCAAGTTTCATTAAGGCAAGTCTTCTTTAGGCCCTCATAGCACATGCTGAGGCCTCGTAGCAGTAACTCTGAAACACGCACATGCTTTCTCCTGGATGGGGGGCTCCAGGAGAGAAAGCTGTGATTAGACCCTCCCAAATATTTATCTTCTCTCCAGCCACACCTTCTGGTTCAGCCTCCCAGGGATTGGCTAGGGTCATATAACTATTCATAACCCAGTGATTTATCCTCTAACACTATTGCTAGGACATTCTTCTAGTAGGCAGGAGAAATTAACCACCAGGCTTAGGGGACAGGCCTGAAAAATGATTACATCTCAGATGGATACAGCAGAACCATACACTAAATTTAGCCAGCCCAGTGATTGGGTGCTCCAGTTTTTATCACTGTCTGTGTCCATTTTGGGCCTGCCAATACCAGAGGTGATCGGTAACCTCTCAGAAAGAGATGTAGAATGCATTCTTTTAGAGTGGAGTACGGGTTGGTTTATCTGATAATATTTTTATTTCTTTCTGTGCTTCCTCTCTGTTTCTTGTATGGGGTCACATGTAAAAAATCTCCCCAGGGGGGCGTGGCCTAGCGATGGCGGAGTGAGGACGAGTTTCCAAAGAGCTCCAGACTGTTCCCTCTCCCACTCAGGACTTAACGACTTTTAAACCCCATGAAGGAGGAATGCTAACCCCCAAAAGGTACAGAACAAGATCTGCTACAAACGGAGACCGGCTAGCCACCCCACGGAGCAGTATTCGGAGATACTTCCGAGGCCAGCAGAGGCGTTCGCCGGGCGCCATAGTCGCAGCGCCACGTGGGCACTATATGGCAGACTTGGACGTGCTAGCCTCCCCGCTATCCCCAACTTCATCGGTGTCCTCAGACTGCTTATCCGAAACACCAGCGACTCTCCGATCTAACATGGCAGGCACATCACAGAGACACTCTGGAATCCCGGAGGAGCTCCATGCTATTCTGCGTGCCCTACCTACCAAGGCAGACATTGAGGCCTTGCCCACCAGATCAGACATTGAAACCCTCATAGCCCGGGTAGAGGAGGCGCATACCCGGGACATACAAGAAATCAAAGCGGAACTCCAGACAGTCTCGGTGAGAGTAGACTCTGGGGAATTATCCCTATCAGCACTGACACAGAGAGTGGAGGCCTTGGAGAACTCCCGGGATTCACAGGCAGAAGCAGCAATGGACTTTCAGTTACGCTTGGAGGAAATGGAGGACCGCAGCAGGCGCAATAATTTGCGGCTGCGGGGTCTCCCTGAAGCCACAGGAGCGGAGGACTTAGAAGCGTCTGTAGTCGCTATCTTCCACCAAGTCCTGGGAGCCCCACCGGCATCACTAGAACTAGATCGGGTTCATAGATCACTGGGACCCAGATCAACAGACCCGGACAGACCGAGAGACGTGATCTGCAGGATCCACCGCTACACACAGAAAGAACTCATACTAAGGAAGGCCTGGGACCAAGGGACGGTGGAATTCGACGGAGCGTCGATTAAAATCCTGCCTGACCTCTCAAGAGCGACGCTGCAAAGAAGGGCACAACTGAAACCCATATTGGACATGGCCCGTCGGCAAGGATGCACGTACCGTTGGGGATACCCTCTAGCGGTGAATCTTCGCAAGGGCTCCACTACCTTCAATCTACGCTCCCCACGTGACCTACCGGACTTTTTCGCCTTCTTGGAAGCGGAACCGATCCCAGTTCCTAATTGGCTGGCACTGATCCCCCGAAGAACGGATCGTTCAGGCCCATCCCATCAACGGGACCCTCAGCAGCCGCGCCAACAGCGATCCAGAAGACGGCATCGAGCTCCCTCTAACGAGGGTACACGTGAGTTGTAGCTGGATCATTTGTTCCCATTGCGGCCCTGGCTACCTCATCCGCTGCCTCCTGGTTGCTTTACCTAAAGAGACCCAACGATCCTAACCAGACCACATTGCCCCAACCCATTTGACAACAAAACCTGTTCGCCCCACAATCTGTGGTCACCCACCCCATTCATTGATGTGTGCGGTTATGGAAATTTGCCAGCTGAAAGGTGATTGAGAGGTATTCATCTCTCTGCCCACTGAAGTGACTGCATGAACTCAGTACCCGGTCCCGTTGCATCAGTGGAGGTCAGGGATTGAGATCTGGTTGCTGAACCTGGACACTTCCCCCTCACACCAACCAGAGATAACGGCCCTTGTTCTTCCTGTATCCCGATGGTGGTGAGGAACAACACAACCTTCAGACTCCCTTTTATTAGAAATATGCATACTATATGGTTTAATTTAATAAGGTGGTTTGGCGCTCTTGGTTGGTTATTGTTCCTGATAGACACATGCCGCTGCCGGGGATGTTGGCGGGGAGGGATCCCCGACACCGGCATCTTTATGACCCACATGTTGATAGTTGCTGGGGATACAATATAGCTCTCCCACAACGAATCTTACCAGGTAAAGGGCCACGATACCATGAGACCTATCTTTTTCAGATGATAGTCTGTGGGGCAACAGAAGTGGATCACAAATTAAGATCATACATATATGACTATAGGTCTATAGTGGGAGACGGGAATCAGGTCCACTGTTCCCATAGGCTCAGGCGAGGTTGGAGGGGGTGGTGGTTGGGACTGCCCAGAGTACACCGGATGAAAATACAGCATATAGTACGCTAACCTGTTCGTAAATATCTGCTTTAGTGTTCTATCTTAACACTTAATAATACATAACAAGAGTTATTAGTCGTTTTTATACAAATACTGTTAACCTTTTTCAATTGAGTTGGGAGAGGGAGGTCGATAGGCTCCATTCTGACTATCGCTTCCCACAACTCCAATTAGGACTACGCTCGGTTACCAGCAGTTGCCTGGTGGGCGTAATAGCATTAGTGTGCTATCTTCTTTAGATTGTTCTTGCTGCACCCTATAGTGCAAAGTTGATATTGGAATATTCTTTCTCTCCTTTCCATTTACTGATCTTTCTTATTATTTTCCTACTTCTTCCCCCCCCCTCTTCCCCCCACCCTAATCCCCAAACCCACGTATCACTTTATATTTTGATCCATAAGTTTTATTAAGGGACAGGGACATGGAGACAGTGAAAGTGTTTTCACTTAACGTGAAGGGCCTCAATGTACCTGAGAAAAGGAGGATGTTGATCAATGATCTCCGCCGCCATAAAATCGATGTGGCGTTTCTACAGGAAACCCACTTTAAAAAGGACAACCTCCCAATTCTAAAAAACAATCTTTTCCCATGGGCGTATCATGCCACATTTGCGGATGCCAAATCAAGAGGTGTTTCCATCCTTGTCTCCCGCTCAGTCCCTTGGACATGCACGGAAGTAAAAAGTGACCCAGAGGGACGCTATCTATTCCTCAAAGGGAACATAGGCGGAATAGAAGTAACACTAGCCAACATGTATGCACCTAATAGTCAACAGGATTCCTTCATAAGCAAGACTGTAGATATCCTGATGGGGTTTCAGGGGGGTCAGCTAATCCTGGGTGGGGATTTCAACGTTCCGTTGATCCCCACGGAGGATACCTCATCTGGTCACTCATCAATAACACCAGCCACCAGAAAACGCATCGCACGCTCCCTGCATAAAGCCCAATTGATCGATGTGTGGAGACTCCTCCATCCTACGGAGAGAGATTACACTTTCTACTCCTCCCCACATAAGATATACTCCCGAATAGACTATTTCCTAATCCCTCACGCACAATTACACGCTGTCCACAAATCCTCGATAGATTCAATTACATGGTCAGACCACGCCCCAATAATGCTGACATACGCCCTGACAGATAATTTTACCTCCAAAACTCGGACATGGAGACTTAATGAGAGTCTTCTTCAGGATGAGGAAGTCTGTAAAGACGTCACCCGGGAACTAGACTTTTATTTTAAGACCAACATTACCCCGAACAGTAACCCCGGAATAATTTGGGAAGCCCACAAAGCGGTAATCCGAGGCGTCCTCATCAAACACGGAGCAAGGATCAAAAGACATCGTTTGTCACAAATGAAATCACTCCTAGATGAGTTACAAGCGGCGGAAGCTAGACACAAACACGCCCAAACACCCTCTAATGAGGCTGAAATCCTACTCCTGCGTAATAAGATTACAGATCTCATGTTATTCCGAGCCAAAGCGGCAATTCAGATTTGTAGGCGCAAGAATTATGAGTCGGGGAACAAGTGCGGTAAATTATTAGCCAAATCCTTAAAAGAACAGGTTTTGGCGAACTATATTCCCCACGTTATGTCCCCCTCAGGCCAGAAAGTTACACTACCCCGAAATATCGCCAAGGAGTTTAGGGATTTTTACACATCACTATACAATTTGCAACGACCCCTTTCCCCACAAGACCAAATTGACGCATACCTCCATAAATCAGATCTACCCACTCTTCCCACAGAAACTAGGGAGTCACTTGAGGAACCGATCACCACAGAAGAACTTAAATCAGCAATTGGGGTGAGCAAATCAGGTAAAGCCCCGGGCCCAGATGGGTTAACAATACAATATTACAAAATCCTGACTCAATCCTTAGAAGGCCCAATGCTCAATTTCTTTAACTCCATAGGCACAGATACATCCATCCCAAGAGACACCCTAGCTGCTCACATTGTAGTGATACCTAAGGAAGGGAAGGACCCCTCAGCTTGTGGAAGTTATAGACCGATTTCCCTCCTCAACACGGACCTAAAAATTTTTACTAAAATCCTAGCCAACAGAATCCAGAAACACCTCCCGAATCTGATCCATCAGGATCAAGTTGGATTCGTCCCGACTAGGGAAGCAAGGGACAACACGATTAAAGTGTTGAACCTCATCCACATAGTTAACAAAAACAAGACCCCATGTGTACTCCTGAGCATAGACGCAGAGAAGGCCTTTGACAGGGTGAACTGGCACTACATGTTCTCCGTCCTAGACTACATAGGTATGGGCAACAAAATGCTAAACTGGATAAACGCACTCTACGCAGATCCTACAGCCCAAGTCCGAGCTAATGGGATTTTGTCTGACCCGTTCCCGATTAAAAATGGAACCCGTCAGGGCTGTCCATTATCCCCGCTCCTTTTCGCCCTGTCATTAGAGCCCTTCCTGTGCAATATAAGAGCTAACCAAAACATAAACGGGGTTGAGGTGGGTAACTCACAACAGAAAGTAGCCGCCTATGCGGATGATATGATGTTCTCATTAACCAACCCACTGATATCCCTCCCAAACCTCCTGCAGGAATTTGGGGAATATAGCGCTATATCTAACCTGAAAATAAACATCACTAAGTCAGAAGCCATGGGCATAGGTTTACATTCCCGACTACTCACGTCCCTTAGAGGAAGCTTCAATTTCAAATGGACGACTAAAGCGCTACACTACTTAGGCACTTACATCCCCTCCAAAATGTCCCAGATATTTGCGCTAAACTTCCCCCCACTATTAAACACAATCCGCTCCCTATTGTCCAAATGGCAGTCAGGTCTACACTCATGGTTCGGCAAATGCAATATAGTGAAGATGAGTATACTCCCCAAGTTCCTATATTTACTACAAACCCTACCGATCCAGATCCCCTCATCATACTTTGCCCAGGCTAATAAACTAATCTTTGACTTCATATGGGCCAATAAAAAACCCAGACTCTCTAGGAAACTAATTACCCTACCTAAACTGTACGGAGGCTTGGCGGTTCCAGACCTTCGTAAATATTATTACGCATCCCACCTGGTCAGACTCATAGACTGGAATCGACACCACACCACTAAACTCTGGACCAGACTGGAACAACTTCAATGTGACATACCCCTCAACAGAGCACCATGGTGCTATGACTTACTCCCAAGCTACATGAAAAGACATCCCCTCATAGGGGTGACTACGCGTATATGCTCGACCCTGTTTAAAAATTTTCACCTCACTTCAACTACATCCCCGATCCGTCCGATCTTGGGTACACCCGAGTTCACCCCAGGATACACAGATCCATTGTTTATAGCTCTAAAAAACTCTAACTACTTCCAAGCCTCTCACTTTCTACAGAATGGAAGATGGCCCAATATAGCAGAACTTAGGAACCCAGCAGGACCGTTCCAATTAGATTTCTTGAGGGCCCTCCAACTTGACCACTTTTTCAAAACATTAGCATCCCCCGACAGCTTTACCCAACCCCTGACAACATATGATCTATATTGTACAGAAGAAGACTCCATGCCACATGCCTTATCAGCCACATACAAACTGTTAATCACACCCCCAGACAGCTTTAGCTTACAAAGCTTAGAATTATGGGAGCAGGACCTACAATGTAAATTAACGAAACGTCAAAAGCAGAATATCATTCACTTCACATACAGATCTTCAATCTGCACAAAAATGCAGGAGACTAACTACAAATTGATCACCAGGTGGTACAATACTCCTGTAAAATTACACAAGATGTTCCCTCTCACAACAGATAGGTGTTGGAGATGTCATGGTGACCGTGGCACTATCCTCCACATTTTTTGGACATGCCCTGTACTGGCTCGTTTCTGGGAAACCATCCGAAACATAATACAAAAGTTTACCGAACGCACAATATCAAATGATCCTGCCCTCTTTCTGCTCCACGCCACCACCTCAACTAGCAAAGCTTATAAAAAGTCACTGATCAGGCATCTATTGGATGCTGCCAAGGCTTGTATCCCCCTGCTTTGGAAATCTACTCAACCCCCATCAATTAGTGCGTGGATCAGAAAGGTAGAGGACATCAAGAAAATGGAGGATTTGACTCTGACAGCTAGAAACCAAAACGAAGTCTTTACCAAGACTTGGTCCGGATGGAACATATTTATCTTCTCGGCGGAAGGCCAGGCACTTCTAGAAAGGAACTAGTCTGCTCAATGGAAGTCACCCTGACATGCTATTATCTGATATAAAAAACAGGACGGATCCTTCCTAAACCTATCAGACGACACATGTAGTAGCTGTCTCCTTGTCCCCCCCCCCCTCTCCCCCCCCGTGCCCCCATTTCCCACCTCCTACCCCCCCCCCCCCCGACCCCTCCTCCCTTATTCTACTTCTTGCTATTTTTCAGCTTTTGTCTCCTTCTCTTTTATTATTAGACCTCCTCTTTATCCTTCTTTTTAATAAACAGAAAATGGATACGGAGAGGTACGGTTCCTCCCACATATTGTTTATTAATCACGCATATGAGGTATTGTTGGAAACCCACACTGGTTCTCTTACAGGAAATTATTTATGATATCCAGGTATATTTGGAGGCTGCGCCCTCATTGCATTGTCTTATGCATACCTTGTATTACTGTGTGGGACCCCCGTCCTTTCCTGTTCTTCAATAAAGCATAATTTGAAAAAAAAAAAATCTCCCCATTTGGGTCACAGTGAGAAATAAAGGCTTGAAAGAAATGTTGTAGATCTAAACTGTAAATGAAATACTCTGAGGGGCATTTATCAAGCAAATCGGCAACATGATTAAATTCAAATCAGGCTGGCTCCTGTTCAGCAAATCATTCGAGACAGGTTTACCGTGTATTTGTGATCCTTGTATTTATAAGCCTACACAGCAACTGTAACTGCTTTGTATGGGTCTGATTTTATCACTGTAGATGAAACACATTTTTACAGATGCACAATTAGAGAGGGTCAGGTTTAAATCAGTCTCCATGTTTCAGTACACAGAGCAGCAGAAAGATAATTGCACTTTGTTTGAAAATGCAAATAACTTTAAATGATTTGCTTTGAATAGAATATGTCCTAAAAACAAATGTAAAAAAAAATCCTATTTGAAAGAACCTTAAAAGTGCATATGTTAGTATTTATTCAATATGAGGTTACTAAATAATTCCTAGTAATATTTTTTTTAGTAATTATATATTATCACAGCATTTACATTTAATTTGAAACAGCAGATCACAGGTGTAATGTCAGGCTCCTTCAGACTTACTACAGCTTTCTGCCTGTACCTCTGTACAGAGGCTTTCTGTTTGAAAGCTGTAGGAAGTGTAAATGAACAGCGAGAGTGCTCACCAGCACCCTTACAGTTTATTGGGAACTATAAGGCATCTGCTACAGTGGAAAATGGAGCTTGTAGTTCAATCATTCACAGATTCCTATGAATGAATGACGTGGCTGTGCGAGTGGTGCACTATACAGCCATGTTGTTTTTTAAATGTGACAGCGGGTGCAGGGGGAAGAACTTCTACCTTCTGTCACAGGGAAAGGGGATTAGGGGCTGCAGCTGGAGGTGCTGGAGCATGTTACATGTTACATCCTAAATATGGGTGTAATGTGTAACATGCTCCAAAAGGTAAATTCTTTAAAGCGTTAGTAAAGCCTATGAAAAAAAAAGTTTCCGCCGCAAGGTAATATCAAGGTAATATAATGTGCATACTAGCACATTATGAAAGACTTACCTTAAAAATGAGCCATCCAGCGGCGTGCTGTCACTGCTGCAGAGACTTCCATCTTCACCCGGTCCTCCTTCTGGGTTTGCGGACTCCAGCCGTCTGACTGGCCGAGCTACAATGACGTCAATCCCGTGCATGCATACTGCTGTTTCTTAAGAGTGCTGCTCGCTAGAACATCTCCGAAGAGGTGCACGTTTACTAGATATTAATTTTATCTGCAAGTAAGCTTTGTTATAAGCTTACCTGTAGGTAACAAAAACAAGAGTTTACTACCACTTTAATGGATTGATGAGTAGCACAGTCAGCACAGTGTAAAAAAAAATATTATCACGATGGGTTTAAACTTAAAGTGTAACTCTAAGTAAAACCTTTTTAGTTTTGTATAGAGTGGGGAAGGGCTAGACCCGCTGTCACATTTTTAATGCTCCCTGTATCCCCATTGGGAAATCCCCCTGTATTTGTTCTGGTAACCGTTTCAATTGGGAAAGAAAGCGAGAGGAAATCCAAAATGAGTTGAACAAAGAAAAGGAGGTGAGGGGAAATCTTCCAATAGGGACACATTTCATGGGTACTACTGTCTAAGGAAAATTCCCCTCACTGTGAGATATTTCCTCTAACATTCTCTGGGACAGGAAGGGTTTTCAAAGCTTCAATAATGTATCCAATATTTAAAAGATTGGGCTATACACTTTAAATTTGCAGGTGTACATTGTTTTTACTGCCTGTGAACCATTTTTCCCAAATAGTAGATCTCACTATCTAATATGAACATTGGTGGGTGATGCCAATGTTTATTAGGTTTATTGAAATATGTATAAAACAACTGTATCATACACCTTTAACTTCTCAGGCAACGTGGCTAGAAATTTTTGATCAATACACTACTAGACTTTCCTATGAAGCCTGTGGTTTTGTTCACATAAATTCCAGTACCAATATAGCATTAATGTATTTATTTTGCAAAAGTAAAACAGCTTTCCATTAATTCTACACAGGCTTATCTCACTCTCATAACTGTTTAAACACACTGCTCAATTACATCTGCCTTACTTCCTGGTCAGACTTTAGGACATGACACAAGAAGGAGTCGACCAGCTGATCTCATTAGCACCCACCCTGCATCATCAACCCTGAACTGGTCAATTCCTTCCTGTGTCAAGACCTAAAGTCTGTCCAGGAAGTAAGGCAGACCTTTATAGTACATGAATGCTATATTGGTACATAGGGGAGCTGAAATGTAGAAAAAAAAATGAACAAAGGTGAACTTATCCTTTAAGCTTTTCTCTTGGGTAAGCACGGCAAATTAAATACACAACAACGAGGCTGATTCTAAAGTATAATTCTATAACCTTGTATTTTGCTGCATCTATCTCAACTCCTGCTTTAGAACGTGTGGCTGTTCTTCATTTTGACCAAATTTCACGTGTGGCTGTTCTTCATTTTGACCAAATGACTCATTTCCATTTCTACATTAGTAGGTATAAGTGATTATGTAAGAAATTACATTTCTGTCTATGGGCAGATTAAAAACATCAAGCTTAGGATGAGAAAAGAAAGAAAATTAGTTAAAGTACAGTATATCTAACATGTTTCATTTGGAGAAGATCAAAACTCCTGTCAGCTTTTTTTTTCTTTTTGTCATCCATGTCTCATTAGGGAGATTTACCTTACACTCCCTGTCCTGTTGACTCAGCAGGAAGTGATGGGGAATCTCCTTTAGCAATCTTTCCCTATGCGGTTGTGTCTCTAATACATTTAGAAAGTGTTACTGCTAGGCTGTAAGCAACCCAAGCTGATATTTACCTTTTCAGCATTTTCTAGGTTTTCCCTAACCCTGATGAATTGACTGCTTCGACCTGTTGCAGGATGGGAAGTTCCAGTAATCAGTGTTAGAGGGATTAGCCACTAGGTCATGCAAGACTCTCTCTCCTCTGGGGCTTCTTCCTGGGAAGAATTGTTCTGTGGGCCTGGCCTCAGTATGTGCCGTGTGCTGACAGCCTGGGGTATCAAGACACTTGATGAAGTTTATGCCTGAAGGGAGATGGGCTGAACAGAGATACTTATGCCTGAGGAGGGTCACACAGCAGCTGAAGAAGATGCCGTCTGGACCTTGAGGAGGGATCTTTGCTAGGAGGCTAAGGTTTTTTCGTCTGATTACAGAGGAACAAATGTCACATTCAGAAGTAAAGAAACACTGTGACTGTTCTTAAAGGGTCAAAGATTTATCTAGCAGTCCATCATCATCTACTTTATGTTTAGAGGTCATTCTCATAGGTCTTACTGCTGATTTAGTTAAATGTCTTCGTTTTTGTGCTTCTAGATATCCTGCACAATGAACTTAAAATGAAAAACAGCCTGCGCTTGGTGTCTGATGCAGGTCTGGACCGCTGCAACCTATATCCGAACACTGGATATACACAAACATAAATAAAAAGGGTGCACTGTCTCTTTAAATGCAACATACTAAATGTCCCATTATGTGTCAAACTAAAGTACCACTGTGCAATAAATATTATCAATTCAAATGTCAACACATTATAAATGAAAAAAAATGATAATGTACTATCTCTTTAAATATATAATCTTAAATAAATAAAAATAAAACATTTATATCACAATAACAATACTGTGTATTACACTGAAGTGTCATGTGCATAAATCAGCCGACTTAATAAAATGCATATAGTCCAGCATTCATATTCTAAAAACCTATAAACATAAAAAAAAGTCAATGCAGCTCATATATTCAAGTCCATCCACTTCTCCACCACTGATGCTGTGATGACAAGACTGCACCTAGGAGTGAGAGACCACAACCATATAAAAGGGGGCTGCTTACCAAAGGGCTAACCTCCACATATATATGAGTTTAAGCCAGCATGATTCTCCAGAATTTTCCAGGTGTCAGTTCAGCATCAGGAGCTGCAGGACCATACCTCAGACACTGTTCTCCACAGCCTCAGCTCCAGGAAACATGCCAGTGTCGCACAAATAGGAAAAAAAATGCATACCATGGCCTAATATCTTTTACACTTTATATTTATTGTATTAAGTGGTATTCACAAACCTAATCATCTAAAAGCATAAAATAAAGGAGACACACCTAAACCCTCCCTTCAGCTTGAGTACTGTATACTGTATATGGTAAAAAGAGCCAAATGACTAGAGCCTGGTTATTGCCAGATTTTTGTCAGTAAGCTGTTGGATTCAGATACAGGGCAGGTAACCTCAGGACAGGTAGGAAAAACAGCCCTCTTTGTAGTCATTTATATCACCCTTCTAGACAGTTGTCACAGGAACAAGAGTCCTCATTAAAATCTTTCCTCTCTTTTTCTGTTTCAGTGGCAACTCAAAAATTTTGGTGGGGGTGGCTGCAAATGTACAGTGGCTTGCCAGGCTGTGCTGTCTAAAGCATTTCTCACTGGTTGGAGGAAAGGCATGGAGGGCTGGGTAAACTGATTTAGGCCCTGATTTAAAACCTGGCCTGAGACATTGTGTAATCACCATGGGGATATACGCGCAGCAAGACAGAGATTATGCAAAATAAAGACTGGTATAGATCCATTACCAAAACTGTGATAGACCACTATAACAAAGAATACTATGGTATTATCCTAAAAGCCCACCATCAAGGAATTATCAATAAAAATACTTGGACATTTCTTCATGTTAAAAATCCGAAAATACCAACTTTCTACGCCCTCCCTAAAACTCATAAGTCCTTAACATCACCACCGGGTAGACCTTTTGTTTCAGGGTGTGAATGTCTAACTGAAAATACCAGCAGTATTGTAGATCAATACCTCAAACCACATGTGATGTCACTTACTTCATATGTCAAAGATACCAGGGATCCACTTAAAAGTCTCAAAGGTGTTACTCTTCCTCTCAATAAATGGCTAGTAACCATTGTTATTCAAAGCCTATACAATACTATTCCCCATGAGAAAGGCCTATCAGTAATTAAAAGTCATATTAAAGAGAGGGATAGGAGGAGATTTATTCTTACACGTAATGTGTTTGTTTTTGGACTCTCCCACTACCTGCAGGTGCAGGGGGTTGCAATGGGGACACATTATGCCCCATTGTATGTCAACCTTTACCTGGGGGGGTCGGAGAAGGAACTTTTTGCCAGGGACGACGTGCCAACTTTGCTCGGGCACGTCGCCTCCTGGCATCGATACATTGACGATGTATTGATGTTTTGGACCTGTACAAAAGATGAATTGGACTTATTCATGACTACCATTGGAAATAATCAGTAAAACCTTAAGTTTACCATGAACTGTGACCTTACCAAAGTTAACCTTTTGGAGTTGGAAATCTTTCTGAAAAGCGATGGCTCCTTGGGTTCCTCTCTGTTCCGAAAACCATCGGCAGGGAATACCATCCCGAATGCGACAAGCCCCCTTCCAGTTCCATTAAAAAAAAGAGTATACTGTACAGACAATACCTTCGTATATGAAGGAACTGCTCTAGTGATGAGGACTTCAATAGAGCAGCACACGATTTATACTCAAGACTATGTGACAGAGGCTATAGCCATAGCTGTTTGAAGAAAGCTTACAACAAAACTCAAAAACAGGATAGAAAATCTTTAATTTACTCAACTAAAAATAGAGAAACCAAGGAATGCATTAGGATTATTACTCCATCTTCGCTATTTCATTCTTTGTTGGCAATACTCTTTCCCGTTGGCTCTGTGTGCTAGACTGGAAACCTCTATTAAAGCTGAAATAGAAGCAATACGGGGAGACATGGGTCTTATACTAAGAAGAGTGGAAGAAGTTGAGACAGTAGCTGAAAGACAGGGGACGGAGATAGGGAACCTGAGAAGCCAGATAGAGGAGATGCAACGTGAACAAAGGAACTTAAGATACAAATTAGAAGATAAGGAAAACCGAAGCAGAAGGAAAAATCTGAGGATTAGAGGTCTCCCAGAGACACAGAGGGAGGGAGAAAATCTACAGGAAAAAAGTGGATCAAATCTTTGGAGGCCTTATTAACCCAAATAATAAGAGGATTAAACTGGATAGAGTGCACAGAATCAGGAAACCAGCTGAGATTAGTAAGGAGTCTCCTCGAGACGTGATAGTGAGGTTCCATAATTATCAAGACAAAGAGAAAATCAGGGCGAGTATGAAAAATAATCAATCAGTGAAATATGGTGAAGCTAATTTACAGATATACCCAGACCTTGCGACTGAGACACGGGCAAGGAAAAGAGTCCTTAGACCTTTATTGGAACAACTTAAAGCTCAAGATGTGCATTTCTCCTGGGGGTTCCCAGCGTGCCTGATTGGGCGAAAAGATGGGCGCTCAGCAACGTTAAGGTTTCCAGAAGAAACCCAAAATTTCTGTCACAGGCTGGACATCCCACCTGTAGAAATCCCGGGATGGTGGGAGAAAGTAGGAGGGCAGAGCACTGTGGAGGACATACAAAACTGGAAGCCAGTATATAATAGGAGAGGAGTGTAAACAAGTGTTAAAATAATCAGAAAGGATAGGTTGCTAATCTGGAATAGGGGTTTCGGAAAATATGTGGTCTGGGATGGGGGGGTGTGGGGGTCAATGGGCCTTGAGCCCAGAGTCTGGGGGGGGAGGGGGTGGATTCTGTTGGGGCGGGGGAGAGGGGGCGGTGGGAGAATGGAGGGGGGGATGGCCTGGCTGATCCCGGGGTGGGCTGGGGGACTCAATGATTGTCACACCAAGCTCAACCCTCGGGGGGTTAACCCTAGGGCCGGGTGGAGAAGGTGGGGCCACGGTTAATAGGGCCACTGGGAGGCCTGATGCCCCCATAGGAGGGGAGGGAAGGGGGGTAGGGGAGTGAGGGGAGGGACGGGGGGGTAGGGGAGTGAGGGGAGGGAAGGGGGGTAGGGGAGTGAGGGGAGGGAGGGGGGATAGGGGAGGGGCGAGACCAGTACAAACCTCATTGTCTCCCACTGATAGGTCTAGAAAGGCAGAGCAAATGGCTGGAATAAACCTGGTAACGTATAACGTGAGGGGTCTCAACTCGCCCATAAAATGTGCGAACATAATGGGCGAGTTGAGATCCAATAAAGCAGAGGTGGTCTTTCTCCAGGAGACACATCTATACCTGGGGAGAAACCACTGATGTGGAAATGTGAGACCTATGATTTTTTTACCTTCAATGATAATCAACATTCATAAATGGACATGCAATATGACTTAAAGCAGTGTGTCAGGAAATTGCCTGGACATTCTGAGAACAGCTGACATATTAAACAGCTCTGGTTTAAGCTTTGTTTATAGTGTCAGTTTACCACCTGGTTTATAGATGTATTGTCCCTTGAAGGGAATCACTTGGGGGATGTGAGGCCGACTGGGAGTAGTATTGTTACCAAACTTGTTTTACTTAAATAGGGTTGGGCAGAGAGGGGTTTATGACATGTAAAGACCTCCAGTTGGCCAAGTGTTAGGTGCAACCCCCCACCCTTGAAAGAATGTGGCAATGCCTTAGCATATGCAAGGGGGGGTTACAAATGTGTATATATTGCAACACAGATCACTGCCCAGGTCTCTCTTCGGCGGACGGTCTAGATGCAGGATGGTTACGTAAGACTTCTCCATACAATGTATCTCTATGTCTCTTTTCTTTCCTGTAACCTTTTCTATCGTAGGATTTGGCCGTAATATCTTATTAATCTCTTGATAGCATGGGTATGACCATTATGGCAATATTTATTATCATTGGTAACATTGTTGTTTTAAGGTTATATCATTTATGTTATAGTTGCTAATCTCATATTACCACAAGTTTCTTTTCTGTACAATAGTAAGTTTAAATAAATTAGATTGTTACCCTTTTCGAACAGATATCATTCGTTCTTAATTTCATGGGTTGATTTATATATAGACAAAAGGTTTTAATCACTTATGTATCATTAAATATATAAGTGAGGTATGTATAAAGGTAGCCATGTCAGATGGTGCCCCCTGTGTGAGGAAGTTTAATTTTGGGGTGAATATGATTCTTGTATGGAAGACAGAGCTGGTTTTGTGTTTACCTGTCTCCCATCTGAATACCCAGACTAAAAAAACTTATTAGAACTTTACCTTTTGTCTGTGCTAATACTTTGATGAGACTGATTTTGAATAATGCATAAGAGAAATAGAAATGGAAACTGTATATTGTGTATGATTATAGATGTGGGATTAGTTGCAAACTGCAATGTGTGGGTTTTGTAAGCAACTGCATGTTTGTGGCCATGCACGGGGGAGGAGCAGCCAGGCTCGCTGTTCCAAGGTTGTTACATTAGGATATGTATGTGGAAAGGGCTACTCCCTGTACACAATAGGAAGAGGGAGGGTTTCTTTTTGTTTTTGAGATGAAAAGACCATGCAAGCATTCACTGTGGGTGGGATGGTCTCAGGATCCCAGAAACGCTGTTTGTATTTCTGAGATGTTTTTTCTGTGAAAGCTGATGCCAGAAGAAGGATTGAACTTTCTTTGAGAAAAGTGGGTACGTTTGAGCTGTGTTATATTGTGGCGTTGTTATTTCATTGTAAAGCATGTGTTGCTAAGTGTGCACTCTCAATTGTGCGTCAAGATTACATACTTTTCAGTGGAACTGTTCCTAAACTGTGTGTCTATGGTTAAGTGTGCATTTACAAATGTGTAGTCAGTCTTTGTGGAGAAAGGAGTCTAGTGAAGTCTGATTTAGCAGGATCAACAATTGCATTGCACGTGTTGGTGTTTTAGTGTGCCCTTTTTCTCATTGGCCATTTTGTGGTCGCCGTGAGACTGTGGCTCGATGTTCATTTGCAACTACCAGTTTATGTTTTATGTAACTTTTGGCTTTTTCGGATGTGTTGTTTGGTTGGAGAGCCTGTATTTGAGGCCTGCCAGGGTCCCTAGTGATATGCAGAATGAAATGTTTGTAAGTGTTCATTTAGTATCTCAAATGTGTAATTTTGTAGGGAGAAATTTTAGTTTTGGCGGGAAAATGCACCATTTTGTTGGGGCCTGGCCTTCCTCTGCCATTTCCTTTTGTTGTTACCATGTGACTGTGCTGTGGTTTTCGTCGGCCATCTTGCTGTAGTCTACCATGTGGTCGTGGCCTGGCTTTCATTTGTGCTGTTTGGCCTGTGGGTCATCCTATAGGGGAAGGTGCAGCCACCATTCCTTTGTGTGTGAAACCATGTGATATGAGCCACCATTTTGTTTCTAGGCATTATTTCTGTTTTAAGGGAATGTAAGCTTTTGTAGGGGTTCTGTGTTTGTACTTTTTGTCAACTCTTCAGTAGAAGAGTGGCGATTTTTGTATTGGATTTCTGTTCTGGTGGGAAAATGCACCCTTTTGTTGTGGCCGGGCTTTTGTTGTAGACACCATGAGGCCATGGTCGGCGGCCATTTTGAGAGGTGCAGTTTAAGGATTTTGTGCTTTCTAGCCTGTAAATCATCCCAGAGGGGAAGCTGCTCCAATTCCTTTGTATGGGTGTAGCCATCCAGTCTACTTTGCATTGAATTTAATAGCTTTAACTGAGTTTTTGTACTTTTAGCGGTGCATGTTTTTAAAATATTTTTGGAGTTCTTCAGAGGGCAATTCATTGTTTTGAGGCTTGTATTGTATATCCTGCAAGAGTTTAGGAAGGGGGCAATTTATTCTTAGATCTCTCTATGCAGTTATGGTTAGGGAGCAGGATGTTTGGTGCACTCTGGGAGTGGCAGACAGAAGAGATGTACTGTGTGGACTATTAGAGGAGAGATGCTGTGTGTACTGTGGGGGGTGAGTCTGGCTGATATCATCAGACTCAGAGATCAAATTTTTTTATTTAAACAAAAAAAAAACAATGTCTTCTTTTTAAGAAGGGTGTCATTTTTGGGAGCGTTCGTTTGATTTTCTAATCGTTAGTGGGGTCGGGTCGACGTTTATTTTCAACCACAGTGATGGGAAGATTTGGAGATAATAGGGAACTTCTTGGTCAAGGGAATTGTCAGACAGTGTATGTGGTTTTCGTTCAGAAATTACATTGATTTTAAAAACAGAATTTTCAAACATTTTTTTTCATTCAGCAAAGGTACAAAGATTTTTTGTCTGAATATTCCTGTCTGAAAATTGATCCGTGTGGCCAGCATGAGGCTCAGTGCACGCCTATGCAGTTTGTTTTTTATCTATTTCTGCAGTGCTTTTTTGCTGTGCGTTTTCGATTTTCTTGCACGTGATTTTGCTGCAATTTGCGTTTTTGTTTTTTCTGGCCAGGTTGTTGTAGGTCAGATTGGAGGACACGGGTTGCTGCAGGGGTGCATTGTATGTTTTTCTGCAGCTTCTCCCTTGGAGTGTATTGAACAGAAGAGGCGCTGTTTTGCATTAAGGAGGGAGTCCCTGACCCTTTCCAAATATGCTGGGGGGGGGGATGGATGTGAACGTGTCTCATGGGAGGCCATGTGAATGAACTGTAGTGCGTTTCTGCAAAAGGCACCAGAAAAGCACATAGATGTGAACCAGGTCTAAGACGTTTATTAACATAATGGGGTTGAGAAGGTTAGGGTTGGCCCTTTGGGGTGCAGGGGGGAGCAGATAGTCACTACTGTAAGGGGTTCATTTTTTACTGTAGAACGATGAAAGTTATATTTACGTTTGCGATTGTTTGCTCTTTTTGTACTATAGAGGGCTCATTTTGTTTTTGTTTTTTAACCTCCATTGTGTTACCGGCCGATTGATTGATTGTGAAGGTAGTAGTCGAATGATTTTGTGGTCGATTGGTTGTAGATTAGTCGATTAGTTGTTTCAGCCCTAGTATGGATCTGTCTCTTTGTAAACTACTAACTGTGGATGGTGAGCTTTGTAATTAGACCTGTATACACTGGCTATATTGTAAACTGATACCAATCATATTGAAATTAGGTGTGCATCAGTTAACTGCCTCCTGTACTACAAGCACCCATAGGGTCCTGATTATCCAAGTTTATGTTAATCATTATGGAGATAACAGAAGTAATAGCCCTTCGTTAAGCATTTCCTTTAGAATACCTCTGAAAAGTCCACGGGGGAGATTGAACTATTATAGTTTGGAAAATCTCCACGCTATTTTTTTTTGAAGGACTATAGTCAGAACAGGGAACATTAGGAGTAGTACGCTAGCAGCCCGCTCAGGCCGTGTAAAATAATCGGAATGCGGGGGCCGGTTATCGTGATAAAGGCGCAAACCATAACCGCTCCGAAAGTAAAGCGCGGGGTTCTCTGTACGCAGAGTCCGGAAAAAAAAAATTGTTCTGACAAGTAGTGAAAAAAAAAATCGGCAAGGGTGACAGGGGCGGTACCTGTCAACCCAATTCTTGGTCAGAGAGTAGCTACCTCTGAAGTAAAGGCAACCTGTAAAAAGGTTGGGGAATCAGTTCAAGGTCCGGAGTCCGTAAAGGATGGGTAATCTAATCGCTTCAAAGAGGGGGTCTGAATGGGGTAAACCCTATCAAATGACCCCAAGGGAAGAGATGATAGATAGATATGGACCTTGGGTTGTGAAATATTTGCAAGATTGGGATCGTTGGACTGGGAAGAAGTATTTTAAAAGAGGTACTTTTAAGCCAAAAGCTTGGGAAAATCTGTACCTTGCTCACCACAGAAATCATATGAAAAAGACACGTTATTTATATGGATGCTGGAGTCAGCAAATAAAACAAAGGAAGTGAATGTTATTACTATGGGATTTAAGGAGAAATCATTCCAAACTCCTGAGAATGCATCCATACTAGGGATGAGCCGAACACCCCCCTGTTCGGTTCGCACCAGAACATGCGAACAGGAAAAATATTCGTTCGAACACGCGAACGCCGTTAAAGTCTATGGGACACGAACATGAATAATCAAAAGTGCTAATTTTAAAGGCTAATATGCAAGTTATTGTCATAAAAAGTGTTTGGGGACCCGGGTCCTCCCCCAGGGGACATGAATCAATGCAAAAAAAAGTTTTAAAAACGGCCGTTTTTTCAGGAGCAGTGATTTTAATAATGCTTAAAGTCAAACAATAAAAGTGTAATATCCCTTTAAATTTCATACCTGGGGGGTGTCTATAGTATGCCTGTAAAGGGGCGCATGTTTCCCGTGTTTAGAACAGTCTGACAGCAAAGTGACATTTTGAAGGAAAAAACACATTTAAAACTACCGCGGCTATTGCATTGCCGACAATACACATAGAAGTTCATTGATAAAAACGGCATGGGAATTCCCCACAGGGCAACCCCGAACCAAAATTAAAAAAAAAAAATGATGTGGGAGTCCCCCTAAATTCCATACAAGGCCCTTCAGGTCTGGTATGGATATTAAGGGGAACCCTAGCCAAAATTTAAAAAAAAAATTGACGTGGGGTTCCCCCTAAATTCCATACCAGACCCTTCAGGTCTGGTATGGATTTTAAGGGGAACCCCGCGCCAAAAAAAAAAAAAAAACGGCGTGGGGTCCCCCTAAAAATCCATACCAGACCCTTATCCGAGCACGCAACCTGGCAGGCCGCAGGAAAAGAGGGGGGGACGAGAGTACGGCCCCCCCCCCCTCCTGAACCGTACCAGGCCACATGCCCTCAACATTGGGAGGGTGCTTTGGGGTAGCCCCCCAAAACACCTTGTCCCCATGTTGATGAGGACAAGGGCCTCATCCTCACAACCCTGGCCGGTGGTTGTGAGGGTCTGCGGGCGGGGGGCTTATCGGAATCTGGAAGCCCCCTTTAACAAGGGGACCCCCAGATCCCGGCCCCCCCCCTGTGTGAAATGGTAAGGGGGTACTTACCCCTACCATTTCACTAAAAAACTGTCAAAAATGTTAAAAATGACAAGAGACAGTTTTTGACAAGTCCTTTATTTAAATGCTTCTTCTTTCTTCCTTCATCTTCTTCTTCTTCTGGCTCTTCTGGTTCTTCCTCCGGCGTTCTCGTCCAGCATCTTCTCCGCGGCGTCTTCTATCTTCTTCTCCTCGGGCCGCTCCGCACCCATGGCATGAGGGGGGAGGCTCCCGCTCTTCTCTTCATCTTCTTCTTTTTCTTCTTCTTCTTCTTCCTTCTTCTCTTCTTCTCTTCTTCCTGTCTTCTCCGGGCCGCTCCGCAATCCATGCTGTGGCATGGAGGGAGGCTCCCGCTGTGTGACGGCGTCTCTTCGTCTGACGGTTCTTAAATAACGGGGGGTGGGGCCACCCGGTGACCCCGCCCCCCTCTGACGCACGGTGACATGACGGGACTTCCCTGTGGCATTCCCCGTGACGTCACAGGGAAGTCCCTCAAGTCACCGTGCGTCAGAGGGGGGCGGGGTCACCGGATGGCCCCGCCCCCCGTTATTTAAGAACCGTCAGACGAAGAGACGCCGTCACACAGCGGGAGCCTCCCACCATGCCACAGCATGGATTGCGGAGCGGCCCGGAGAAGACAGGAAGAAGAGAAGAAGAGAAGAAGGAAGAAGAAGAAGAAGAAAAAGAAGAAGAAGAAGATGAAGAGAAGAGCGGGAGCCTCCCCCCCATGCCATGGGTGCGGAGCGGCCCGAGGAGAAGAAGATAGAAGACGCCGCGGAGAAGATGCTGGACGAGAACGCCGGAGGAAGAACCAGAAGAGCCAGAAGAACCAGAAGAAGAAGAAGATGAAGGAAGAAAGAAGAAGCATTTAAATAAAGGAATTGTCAAAAACTGTCTCTTGTCATTTTTAACATTTTTGACAGTTTTTTAGTGAAATGGTAGGGGTAAGTACCCCCTTACCATTTCACACAGGGGGGGGGCCGGGATCTGGGGGTCCCCTTGTTAAAGGGGGCTTCCAGATTCCGATAAGCCCCCCGCCCGCAGACCCTCACAACCACCGGCCAGGGTTGTGAGGATGAGGCCCTTGTCCTCATCAACATGGGGACAAGGTGTTTTGGGGGGCTACCCCAAAGCACCCTCCCAATGTTGAGGGCATGTGGCCTGGTACGGTTCAGGAGGGGGGGGGGGCCGCACTCTTGTCCCCCCCTCTTTTCCTGCGGCCTGCCAGGTTGCGTGCTCGGATAAGGGTCTGGTATGGATTTTTAGGGGGACCCCACGCCGTTTTTTTTTTTTTTTTGGCGCGGGGTTCCCCTTAAAATCCATACCAGACCTGAAGGGTCTGGTATGAAATTTAGGGGGAACCCCACGTCAATTTTTTTTTTAAATTTTGGCTGGGGTTCCCCTTAATATCCATACCAGACCTGAAGGGCCTTGTATGGAATTTAGGGGGACCCCCACATCATTTTTTTTTTTTTATTTTGGTTCGGGGTTCCCCTGTGGGGAATTCTCATGCCGTTTTTATCAATGAACTTCTATGTGTATTGTCGGCAATGCAATAGCCGCGGGTAGTTTTAAATGAGTTTTTTCCTTCCAAATGTCATTTTGCTGTCAGACTGTTCTAAACACGGGAAACATGCGCCCCTTTACAGGCATACTATAGACACCCCCCAGGTACGAAATTTAAAGGGATATTACACTTTTATTGTTTGACTTTAAGCATTAATAAAATCACTGCTCCTGAAAAAACGTCCGTTTTTAAAACTTTTTTTTGCATTGATCCATGTCCCCTGGGGCAGGACCCGGGTCCCCAAACACTTTTTATGACAATAACTTGCATATAAGCCTTTAAAATTAGCACTTTTGATTTCTCCCATAGACTTTTAAAGGGTGTTCCGCGGCATTCGAATTTGCCGCGAACACCCCAAATTGTTCGCTGTTCGGCGAACTTGCGAACAGCCAATGTTCGAGTAGAACATGAGTTCGACTCGAACTCGAAGCTCATCCCTAATCCATACAGCTGAGAAGGGGCTAATGAAATGGGATGGATCTCTGAAAGAATTTCAACCTTACCAAACAGATGTTATGGGTTTAAGAAGAAGTACCAGGTATTATAGAAAACATGCTGATATGTGTGATGCCTAGAGTTCATCTATAACCTAGCAATTTGTGTGTGTGTGTGGAATATGCAATATATGTCGTGTTGTGTGACGTTTGTTCTCAGCTGCTGACAGCCCACCCAAATGACCCCCTTTCTTTCTCACCAGGTCTGTGAAAAGGTGCAGCGAACTGTATTGACATGCAAATGACCTGAGCCAAGATAATTATCTGTACTAGTGAATTGAAAGATACATGTACTAAAATGACTTTGTTTTTCAGGAAAACAGTACTGGAGATGTTCTTTATGGTGAGGTATTATGATCGGTTGACAAATGGTACTGCTGAAAGGTTTTTTACAGATTGCTAATTTTTTTCAACCATGGTGAATAAATTTTTTTTTGGAATTATTGGTATACCATAAAACAAAAAATCCATGTGGTATTAATGTGTATTAAGTAATACATATTAATGATAAGTTGAGCTCAACAATTTTTTGGTATCTTAAAAAAAAAAAAGTGCACTGTTTATGTAATGTAATGTATATTTGTGTTTCATATGCTAATGTCTTGTTACAGGTATATAACCATTGGATTATTTTGTTTCTAGGAGGAAAATGGAATATTTATTACTAAATTTTATTGGTGTTTTATTTTTCAGATTCGATAATTGGGTTTCCTGGCTTTAAAGGGTCGGCTCGTGTACCCACTACTGTTCAGTGATCCCGGCGCCTCAGTGCTGCAAGGGATATTTCTTTGCCCTTTGGCCAGTTGTGTTTGGTAGCAGAAGTTCCTCGAGTTGGATACACATTATGCAATTTTTGTTTTCCAATTACCTTCAGATTTACCTTCAGATGTGTAGTATGAGGGCCTGCCTGATGGCATACAAGTTGAGAGTGTATAGTTTTGGGAGAGCCCGGAGAAGAGTTGTGCAGGAAGATCGTGTATATTGCACTCTGTGTTCTGGATGGAGAGGTCATTGCTGGGAAGGAAGCACCTGGGTATTAGTTGGGACATAGATGAGTTTGTTTCTGTGTCCTAAGGAATACCGATGTAACGTTAGTCAGGGAACTAGAGGGTTCTTTGAACCTAACCATAGGTAGAGGTGCATTGTATACCCTGAGCATGGTCTCTGAAATCCAGGCACAGGGATGGAGTTGTGTGGGCATGCTGTATTCTCCTCAGTGGATACCCATAGGTGTCCTTCCTGTCCTAGACTCCTTGTGTACCTTAACTAGTGGTCTGTGTCCTGCATGACAGGAAGACCAGTGCCCCATAAGGTGTGCAACCTCTATGAAGAGACAAGTGTACCTGGTGGCAGGTGGTTTTCAATCCGGGTATTCTGACTATTTCCCATCCTTAGGAAAGAGAGGCTTAATGGAGACTGTCTTTGGAGCTGGAGGTGGGGCACTGGGTACCTTAAAACACTATGGAGCTGGAGCTATTCCGGATCACATTGGGGGGTCTTGTGCTACATATCAGGGAAGGGGTTAGGAAAGCCAACTTGCTCTGTCCAGCATCACTTTGCAGGGACAGACAGGTGGGGGTAGTATCCAGGTTGCCTATGAGTCGTAATAGATTGGTGGATGACTCAGTTCCAGGATCGTCAAAAATCTTACTTGCACTGTTCTCATCCCTAATGGCAGGGATGGAACATTGTGCAGATATCACGGTCAATCTGGGTACTATCCTATCAGACTCTACTGGGTTACACCCTGGAGTCCATCTTGTTCTGATGGTTTGAGTCTGGACAGCCTCAGATGACTGGTACTGATAAGTGCTAGAGGAAGGTAGGGGTTGTGCTATGGGAAAAGGCAATAATGCTGGCACAGGGGGGGTCATGTCTAATGGATGCCGGGGTAGTGTCCCAACTGGTCCTAAGCAAAGTTAAAACTACTTGAGACTGGAGACCAGGGTACTGGGGCTAGTATCACATGTCTAATGATGCACTGTTTTCAGCATCAGGTTAAATGGTACCCAGCAGGGTACACTACCTCGGGGAGTCTATAGTACACCTCCTCTGGCCCGTGGCATGGATATAGCAGAAACACCGGGTTGTACCCCGATCACCCCTGAAGAAAGGTTTTATAGCAAACCTGACATCCCCTTACACCTACAGAAACTTCCTCTGGGATTTGGGGCTGAGTTAAAAGCTTGGCTGATGGATTTCGGACAACAGGATGAAATATTAAATGTACTAGGAGATGCTGAAAAACAAGCCACCATACGACTCACCCATGATCAAAATAGACTGATCCAAGTATCCCACGCTTTAGACGCAGATGCTAAGATTTCCTGGTGGGAAAGTTTATTTGGGTATAGTCCGAACACTACAGCTTTCCTAAACATTTTGCTCCACCCTGTTGTTGTCCTAACCTGTGCAGCCTTATTGCTTTTCCTGATGCAGGTAATAATGTGCGTTACTATCAGGAGAATGAATGCCAAAGCTATGAGAATGTGTACCTCAACAAGGTATCTTCTCTCAAGGAACAGAAAGGCCACTAACTCAGAAACAAATCTCTGAGGAAGCCATATCCAATCCAGACCAGTACAAAGAAGTTGCGCATTTAAGAGAGGACCCTAGAACTATATTTTCTGGTTCCAGGGATAAGCCTCTTCAATTTTTAGCAATAAAGTGCAGTCAGGTTTACCTAAATTCCAAAAGTTTCAATCATTTTTTTTATTATTTTTATTTTTTATTTTTTTTCTCTCCCTTTTGTTGTTAATATCTGTGTACCTGACCTGCAAAAATACTGTTAATGGGAGAGGAGTTTTTTTTTTAGAAAAACATTTGTTTTGTTTTTTGTTTTTATTTTTTTTATTATGTTTTTTTTTAACCAATGTATTCATTTTTTTTTATATATATACAGATTCAAGGCTCTTTAACAGTCTTGGTTGGAGCAGCGTTCAATCTGTAGTTTTTTCCGTTTTTTGTTCTTTTTTTCATTATTATTCCCACTATTTTTCCTGTTCATTTTCATTACTCACCTCTCTTCTATTCCTTTTTCTTCTTTAATATTATGCTGTCTAAGTTTTTCCTTTGGTTTCTATCATTTATCTTCTCAAGATAATGTAACTACGACATCAGTCATATCATTTTTCTTTAAAAAAAAAGACTTTGCCTGCCCGCAAGTACCATATTTTAACTAAAGTATCCCTGGACATCCAGTTTTATGTCTTAATGTAATTCCACCTCCCCAAGTCTACTTACTGCCTTAACCTGAGCCCCGTGAGCAGGTGTGGTGAACCCAGGGACCTGGCAATAACAGACAGTATTGACTATCCCTACCATCAAGGGCCATGGATGATACTGGCTGTTGCTCAGACTCTGTACCCTGTGGGGAACCCACTCTACTCGTCCACATTACACCCTTTAGAAGTATTTAGTCTTAATGGCCAACACTCTGCTCCTGTCCAGCATTTCTCCAATATCTGTACACTAACGTTCCCCTCTCTCTGTTTGTATTCATGCACGACTGTCTGGAGGCCCGCCCGACCCCACCTGAAGAAGCAGCGACCACCAAGTTATTTCTTGAGATAAATGTGTCACGAATAAGACTTTCCTGGACTTTCCTTCACCATGCTGAAAAGTGCTGTCTCACGGTCCGATCCAATCGATGCAACCATTACATGGTCTTACAAAGATACAGGACTAAATAGGCCAGGATCCCGCCATCAATGTTGGAGTTCCGCTCCTCCAAGGCAGAGGGGCGATGAAACATTGCAATACAGACACTCATGGTTTGGATGTGAAGTCTCCAAAGGACCAGGATTTCTTTGCTATCTTAAGCCTACTTTGAGGAGTTCCAGTGTGTTCAAGAAAAGAAGAGGAGGCCGCAGTGGTGGTGGGGAAGGGTCGGGGCTTCTGGGCTGTTGTGAGTGGGTACAGAATCATTAAAGGAGGACATAAGTTCAAGAATGAACTTCAGGGGGAACTGATGTGGAAATGTGAGACCTATGATTTTTTTACCTTCAATGATAATCAACATTCATAAATGGACATGCAATGTGACTTAAAGCAGTGTGTCAGGAAATTGCCTGGACATTCTGAGAACAGCTGACATATTAAACAGCTCTGGTTTAAGCTTTGTTTATAGTGTCAGTTTACCACCTGGTTTATAGATGTATTGTCCCTTGAAGGGAATCACTTGGGGGATGTGAGGCCGACTGGGAGTAGTATTGTTACCAAACTTGTTTTACTTAAATAGGGTTGGGCAGAGAGGGGTTTATGACATGTAAAGACCTCCAGTTGGCCAAGTGTTAGGTGCAACCCCCCACCCTTGAAAGAATGTGGCAATGCCTTAGCATATGCAAGGGGGGGTTACAAATGTGTATATATTGCAACACAGATCACTGCCCAGGTCTCTCTTCGGCGGACGGTCTAGATGCAGGATGGTTACGTAAGACTTCTCCATACAATGTATCTCTATGTCTCTTTTCTTTCCTGTAACCTTTTCTATCGTAGGATTTGGCCGTAATATCTTATTAATCTCTTGATAGCATGGGTATGACCATTATGGCAATATTTATTATCATTGGTAACATTGTTGTTTTAAGGTTATATCATTTATGTTATAGTTGCTAATCTCATATTACCACAAGTTTCTTTTCTGTACAATAGTAAGTTTAAATAAATTAGATTGTTACCCTTTTCGAACAGATATCATTCGTTCTTAATTTCATGGGTTGATTTATATATAGACAAAAGGTTTTAATCACTTATGTATCATTAAATATATAAGTGAGGTATGTATAAAGGTAGCCATGTCACCAGAGAATAATATCTAAGGACTACCCGCTTTGGATATTTAGTGACTCCCCGATAAGGGGTGCAAAAGGGGTTGCGATTGGTTTTGCAAGAGAAATACGTTTTCAGATAGAAGAGAGATTAACTGACCCTGAGGGCCGATTTTTGTTCCTGAGGGGCAAACTAAATGGTAAGGAATATACTTTAGCTAACATTTATTGCCCAAACACCAACCCATGAAAATATGTAATTGAAGTCTTATCGAAATTAGAGGGTTTTAGGAGAGGGAGGGTTATTGTGGCAGGAGATCTGAACTTATGCCTCGAGCCGGGCAGAGACAATACGTCGTGTGTTCGGGGGACTGGAGGGGTATGGTTGAACAAACTTAAGAAAAAA
The DNA here is from genome assembly GCA_037952925.1 of Lithobates clamitans. NCBI lineage: Eukaryota > Metazoa > Chordata > Amphibia > Anura > Ranidae > Lithobates > Lithobates clamitans. The sequence goes on along the minus strand of JBBGZY010000053.1, from coordinate 2,932,057 downwards.
CTCCATCATTGTCAGCTAGTAGATGTATGGAGGATGCAACATCAAAAGATAAAGGATTACACTTACTATTTCTCCATACATGCGACGTATTCAAGACTGGATTATTTTTGTAGATCATAGCTATCTAGAAGAAGTAGAGAATACAAATATAGGATCTATAACATTTTTGGACCACGCCTCGGTGACGCTACGAATAAAACAAAATATACAAATACCCTTTCTAAGTAAGTGGATTAAATGAAGATCTTCTTCATGATAGGAAAATTGATAAGTTAATAAAAGAAGAGTTGGAATTCTACTTCAGAACAAATACCTCAAAGGAAACATCAGAATCAATAGTCTGGGAGGCCCATAAGGTTTATATTAGGGGGATTATAATAAAGGCGGGAGTGGAGAAAGAAAGAAGGCAGACTAAAAATTTTCGTGTGCTTCAGGAGGAAGTTAAAAAACTAGAACGGCAGCACAAGGAAACGGGGGAAGGGGGGATCTTGGGAAAACTATACGGAGCTAGAGAGGCCATGAGACAGCAGATAGAATTAGAAAACCATAAGAAGTACAATCTAGTCAAAAAAGAAAGATATATCACTGGAAACAGACCTGGTCGACTCCTGGCAAGGGCGCTAAGCAAAAAGAAAAATAATAAATACATTGATAAAATAAAGACTATGGGCAAAGAGAGAGAACAAAAGCAAGAGAAAATTAAAAATTATTTAAAAGAAACTGGAATGTTAAAAATATCAAAAGAGGAGAGAGCATCCTTAGAGGCCCCCATTACAGAGTCCGAAGTAAGGAAGGCTATCAAGGAGACTCAAACAAGCAAGAGTCCAGGTCCAGATGGGCTGACAGCATTATACTATAAGAAATACCAAGACTACTTAGTGCCAAAACTATGTGCTTATATGAATGAGATAGGAGAGATAGGGGAAATGAGCAGAGATGCATTAGCAGCTAACATAGCGATTATTCACAAGGAGGGAAAGGATGATACACTATGTTCTAGCTTTAGGCCCATATCCCTATTAAATAACGACACAAAATTATTTGCAAAAGTAATTGCGGGTAGAGTAAAGCAAACGATTAAAAAGGTCATCCACCCTGATCAAGTGGGGTTTATACCAGGCAGACAGGGAAGGGACAATAGTATTAAAACCCTTTTGATAACCCAGGAAATTAAAAAGAGTGGAGTCCCAGGACTACTTCTGTCAATAGACGCTGAAAAAGCGTATGACAGAGTAGACTGGGACTTCATGATAGAGACACTCAAAGAAGTGGGCTACGGGGAGAAAAAAAAAAAAAAAAATTATATATATATATATATATATATATATATATATATATATATATATATATATATATATACATAATTTTTTTCCTCATATACCTTTTTCTCTTTTTTTAATAATTCACAGTGCATAATTCCTTCTATCAGACATCTCCCTACTCTTTCACCTTTCCCCTCCTCCCCCCGTTCCTCCCTTTCTTATCCTTGTGCACCCTCACTCCTTCCCTTCCCACTCACCCCAAATCCCCCCCTTCTTTTTCTTATTCCCCCCCTCCCTACTTCCCTCACTCTATGTTCTTCTGCCTCTTATTCCTTTCCCCTCTTTTCCCCTTTCCCCCCTCCTCCCTCCTTCTCGACCCCTTTCCCTCCCCCCTCCTCCCCTTTTTACCCCCCCTCACATTCATTCCTCACTACAAGCCTTCCCCTCCCCACTTATCCACCTTCTTTCTTTCCCTCTGTTCCTCTCCCCATTCCTTTCCTCCTTTCTTCGCGTTCCCCCTTTTTCCCCCTTCACTTTTTTCCACTTTTTTCTCTTCCTCTCTTCCCCCACCTTACTACCATGCTTTTTTAGGCCATTTCTTATTATATATTTTTTTTACACTTCCCCGAATAGATACCTGCTTACTTGATCCTGCTGTGGGGCTCTCATTTTGGTCAGCTTGCCTTGCATGTCACCCAGTGTCTGTTTTTCCACCCAGCTTAACATTGAGTCGCAGGAAATCCACCCTCTTGGGTGATCGATGGATATCGGGTGGGGTGATCAACAGCATATGTATTCTATTGTATTGTATTGTACCATTAAGTTTGTACTGTTTCTAATTGTATTTTGCTTTATGCAGTATCACATCTAACTGTGAACAAAGCATCCCCTGAGGAAGCCGTAACAGGCAAAACATGTTGGGATAAGTCACTCCTTATCACTGTAGAGTGACCATTTTTTCCATCTGCTGTTTAGATGTGTAACTATATATGCATATCTTTTGTACAGCCAACATTTTTCAATTTGTTTTGTATGTAATAAACTCTGTTCTATTTTTATACTTTGGAGTACTGTAATTTAATCTCTTTGTTTGGCAGCCCTAAAAATCCCACTAAAAACCTCCCCTTGTCTATTCATATTTTCAGGGATGTTGGTGCCACTTTTTTGACACTGCTGCCAATCCATAGCACCCTTTCTACTAAAGAAGGCAAAACAGTTTTTGATTGTATTGAAGGCCATGTTGTCATACTTGGCACAATAAATAAAGCACGTCTTGGGATTCCCTTTTTGTACATGTTTTCAACAGATTTATGTTTGTGGTGAGAATCACATCTTATAGGAGAGACCCTGTGCAGGATAAATACTATAGCTTGATCAGAGTGGGCTACTATCAATATATCTTCTCATATGCAGCATATAAACAGTCATTTTTGAGGGTACATGTTTCCCCCAATATGGATAGGGTTCCATCTATGACTACATTAATATAATTACACCTATATGCAAACATACAGTGGGTAAAATAAGTATTGAACATGATGCTACCATTTTTCTAGGTAAATATATTTTCAAAGGTGCTATTGACATGAATTTTTCACCACATGTTGGTAACAACGCATGCAGTTCACACATACAAAGAAACCAAAACAAATAAGTTCAGAAATAAAGTTATGTGTAATAAAATGGAATAACACAGGGAAAAAGTATTGAAAACATGATGAAAGGGAGGTACAAAAAGGCATAGAAAAACCAAGACATCAGCTGAAATCTTTCAGTAATTAGAAAGCAATCCTGCCCCTTGTCAGTGCAAATTAATATAAGCTGGTTCAGTCTTAACTGATGGCCTATAAAAAGGTGTCTCATTACCAAGGTGTCACACAAGGAACATCTCATGATGGGTAAAAGCAAAGGGCTCTCTCAAGACTTTTGAAACCTTATTGTTAAAAAACATACTGATGGTCTTGGTTACAGAAGGATTTGTAAACTTTTGAATGTTTCAGTGAGCACTGTTGGGACCATAATCCGGAAGTGGAAAGAACATAGTTTCACCATAAACGAGCTACGACCAGGTGCTCCTAGCAAGATGTAGTGAAAATAATTATTAGAAGAGTTGTCCAAGTGCACTTATGGAGAGCTTCAGAAAGACCTGGAATTAGCAGGTACAATTGTTTCAAAGAAAACAATAATCCACTCAACCAGGAAGACTCCATTGCTGAAAGAAAAGCATGTTGAAGGCAGTTTGTTGCACAACATTTAGACAAGCCTGTGAAATACAGTGAGAATATAGGCTGGTCAGATGAGACCAAAATTGAACTCTTTGGATGCCATAATGCATACCATGTTTGGAGGTCAAATGACACTGCACATCACGCATAAACACCATTCTAACAGTAAAGTTTGGAGGTGGGAACTGTTTTTCAGCATACGGTACTGGCAAATTTCATATCAATGAAGAATGGATAAATGGAAAAATGTACCAAGACATTCTTGTTAAAAATCTGCTGCCATCTACCACGATGATGAAGATGAAATGAGGGTGGACATTTCAGCAAGACAATGATCCCAAACACAAAGCCAAGGAAACTCTCAATTGGTTTCAAAGAAAATAGAGCTGCTAGAATGGCCCAGCCAATCGCCTGACTGGATTCCAATAGAAAATCAATGGAAAGAACTAAAGATCAGAGTTCATAGAAGAGGCCAACAGAACCGTCAAGATTTGAAGACTGTGTGTAAGAATGGGCTAAAATCACACCTGAGTAGGGATGAGCTTCGAGTTTGAGTCGCCAGTTCACCAGACAGCAAACAATTTGGGGTATTCGCGGTAAATTCGAAAGTCGCAGAACACCCTTTAAAAGTCTATGGGAGAAATCAAAAGTGCTGATTTTAAAGGCTTATGGTATTGTCATAAAAAGTGTTTGGGGACCTGGGTCCTGCCCCAGGGGACATGGATCAATGCAAAAAAAAGTTTTAAAAACGGCATAAAGTAAAAAAGCGTAATATTCCTTTAAATTTCATCCCTGGGGGATGTCTATAGTATGCCTGTAAAGGGGCGCATGTTTCCTGTGTTTAGAACAGAAAGGAAAAAAAGTCATTTAAAACTACTTGCGGCTAATAATGAATTGCTGGTCCGACATAACACTTAAAAGTTCATTGATAAAAACGACATGGGAATTCCCCACAGGGGAACCCCAAACCAAAATTTAAAAAAAAAATGACGTGGGGGTCCCCCTAAATTCCATACCAGGCCCTTCAGGTCTGGTATGAATATTAAGGGGAACCCCGGCCAACATTTAAAGAAAAAATGGCGTGGGGTCCCCCTCAAAATCTATACTAGACCCTTCAGGTGTGGTATGGATTTTAAGGGGAACCCCACGCCAATTTTTTTTTTTTAAATGGCGTGGGGTCCCCCCAAAAATCCATAACAGACCCTTATCCGAGCATGCTACCTGGCAGGCCGCAGGAAAAGAGGGGGGATGAGAGAGCTCCCCCCCTCCTGAACCGTACCAGGTCACATGCCCTCAGCATTGGGAGGGTGCTTTGGGGTAGCCACCCAAAACACCTTGTCCCCATTTTGATGGGGACAAGGGCCTCATCCCCACAACCCTTGCCCGGTGGTTTTGGGGGTCTGCGGTGGGGGGCTTATCAGAATCTGGAAGCCCCCTTTAACAAGGGGACCCCCAGATCCCGGCCCTCCCCCCTGTGTGAAATGGTAAGAGGGTACAAAACTACCCCTACCATTTCACCAAAAAAATGTCAAAAATGTTAAAAATTACAAGAGACAGTTTTTGACAATTCCTTTTTTTAAATGCTTCTTCTTTCTTCTATCTTTTATCTTCTTTCTTCTATCTTCTAACTTCTATCTTCTATGCTTCTTCCTCCATCTTCTTCTTCTTCTGGTTGTTCCTCTGGTGTTCTCGTCCGACATCTTCCTCCTCGGCGTCTTCTTCCCTTCTTCTTTTTGGGCCGCTCCGCATCCACCATGATGGGAGGCTCCCACTGTGTGATGCTTCTCGTCTTCTGACGGTTCTTAAATAACCCAGTGACCCTGCCCACTCTGACATCACGGGGAATGCCACAGGGAAGTCCCCGTCAAGTCCCCGTGCATCAGAGGGGGGCGGTGGCCCCGCCCTCCGTTATTTAAGAACCGTCAGAAGACGAGAAGCGTCACACAGTGGAGCCTCCCATCATGGTGGATGCAGAGCGGCCCGAGAAGAAGAAGGGAAGAAGACACCGCAGAGGAAGATGCCAGATGAGAACACCGGAGGAAGAACCAGAAGAACCAGAAGAAGAAGAAGATGGAAGAAGAAACTGAAGGAAGATCGAATATAGAAGAAAGAAGAAGCGTTTAAATAAAGGAATTGTCAAAAACTCTCTTGTCATTTTTAACATTTTTGACACTTTTTTTGTGAAATGGTAGGGGTAGTTTTGTACCCACTTACCATTTCACACAGGGGGGGAGGGACGGGATCTGGGGGTCCCCTTGTTAAAGGGGGCTTCCAGATTCCGATAAGCCCCCCACCCGCAGACCACCACAACCACTGAGCAAGGGTTGTGGGGATGAGGCCCTTGTCCCCATCAACATAGCGACAAGGTGTTTTGGGGGGCTAACCCAAAGCACCCTCCCAATGTTAAGGGCATGTGGCCTGGTACGGTTCAGGAGGGGGGGCACTCTCTCATCCCTCCCCTCTTTTTCTGTGGCCTGCCAGGTTGCGTGCTCGGAATAGGGTCTGATATGGATTTTTGGGGGGACCCCACCCCATTTTTTTTTTAATTTTGGTGCGGGGTTCCCCTTAAAATCCATACCAGACCTGAAGGGTCTGGTATAGATTTTGAGGGGGACCCCACGCCATTTTTTTAAAAAAGTTTGGCCGGGTTCCCCTTAACCACTTGAGCCCCGGACCATTATGCTGCCTAAGGACCAGAGGTCTTTTTCCAATTTGGCACTGCGTCGCTTTAACTGCTAATTGCGCAGTCATGCAATGCTGTACCCAAACGAAATTTGCGTCCTTTTCTTCCCACAAATAGAGCTTTCTTTTGATGGTATTTGATCACCTCTGCGGTTTTTATTTTTTGCGCTATAAACGGAAAAAGACCGAAAATTTTGAAAAAAAAATGATATTTTCTACTTTTTGTTATAAAAAAAATCCAATAAACTCAATTTTAGTCATACATTTAGGCCAAAATGTATTCGGCCACATGTCTTTGGTAAAAAAAATGTCAATAAGCGTATATTTATTGGTTTGCGCAAAAGTTATAGCGTCTACAAACTAGGGTACATTTTCTGTAATTTACACAGCTTTTAGTTTATGACTGCCTATGTCATTTCTTGAGGTGCTAAAATGGCAGGGCAGTACAAACCCCCCCCCCCAAATGACCCCATTTTGGAAAGTACACACCCCAAGGAATTTTCTGAGAGGCATGTTGAACCCATTGAATATTTTTTTTTTGTCCCAAGTGATTGAATAATGACAAAAAAATAAATAAATAAATATTTACAAAAAGTTGTCACTAAATGATATATTGCTCACACAGGCCATGGGCCTATGTGGAATTGCACCCCAAAATACATTCTGCTGCTTCTCCTGAGTATGGGGATACCACATGTGTGGGACTTTTTGGGAGCCTAGCCGTGCACGGGACCCCAAAAACCAATCACCGCCTTCAGGATTTCTAAGGGTGAAAATTTTTGATTTCACTCTTCACTGCCTATCACAGTTTCGGAGGCCATGGAATGCCCAGTTGGCACAGAACCCCCCCCAAATGACCCCATTTTGGAAAGTAGACACCCCAAGCTATTTGCTGAGAGGCATGATGAGTATTTTACAGCTCTCATTTGTTTTTGAAAATGAAGAAAGGCAAGAAAAAACTTTTTTTTTTCTTTTTTCAATTTTCAAAACTTTGTGACAAAAAGTGAGGTCTGCAAAAGACTCACTATACCTCTCAGAAAATAGCTTTGGGTGTCTACTTTACAAAATGGGGTCATTTGGGGGGGGTTTGTGCCACCTGGGCATTCCATGGCCTCCGAAACTGTGATAGGCAGTGAAGAGTGAAATCAAAAATTCACGCCCTTAGAAAGCCTGAAGGCGGTGCTTGGTTTTCGGGGTTCCGTACGCGGCTAGGTTCCCAAAAAGTCTCACACATGTGGTATCCCTGTACTCAGGAGAAGCAGCAGAATGTATTTTGGGGTGTAATTTCACATATTCCCGTGGAATGTTTGAGCAATATATCATTTAGTGACAATTTTGTGCAAAAAAAAAAATTGTCTCTTTCCCGCAACTTGTGTCGCAATATAAAATATTCCATGGACTCGACATGCCTCTCAGCAAATAGCTTGGGGTGTCTACTTTCCAAAATGGGGTCATTTGGGGGGGTTTTGAACTGTCCTGGCATTTTATGCACAACATTTAGAAGCTTATGTCACACATCACCCACTCTTCTAACCACTTGAAGACAAGGCCCTTTCTGACACTTATTGTTTACATGAAAAAGTTTTTTTTTTTTTGCAAGAAAATTACTTTGAACCCCCAAACATTATATATTTTTTTAAAGCAAATGCCCTACAGATTAAAATGGTGGGTGTTTAATTTTTTTTTTCCAACAGTATTTGCGCAGCGATTTTTCAAACGCATTTTTTGGGGAAAAAACACACTTTTTTAAATTTTAATGCACTAAAACACACTATATTGCCCAAATGTTTGATGAAATAAAAAAGATGATCTTAGGCCGAGTACTGTACATGGATACCAAACATGACATGCTTTACAATTGCGCACAAACGTGCAGTGGCAACAAAATAAATACATTTTTAAAAGCCTTTAAAGCCTTTACAGGTTACCACTTTAGATTTACAGAGGAGGTCTACTGCAAAAATGACTGCCCTCGATCTGACCTTCGCGGTGATACCTCACATGCATGGTGCAATTGCTGTTTACGTTTGACGACAGACCGCCGCTTGCGTTCGCCTTAGCGCAAGAGCAGGGGGCGACAGGGGTGCTTTTTTTTTTTTTTTTTTTCTTTATTATTTTTTTGCTTTTTTATCTTATTTTTAAACTGTTCCTTTCATTTTTTTTAATCATTTTTATTGTTATCTCGGGGAATGTAAATATCCCCTATGATAGCAATAGGTAGTGACAGGTACTCTTTTTTGAAAAAATTGGGGTCTATTAGACCCTAGATCTCTCCTCTGCCCTCAAAGAATCTGACCACACCAAGATCGGTGTGATAAAATGCTTCCCCAATTTCCCAATGGCGCTATTTACATCCGGCAAAATCTAAGTCATAAAATGCTCGTAGCTTCCAGTTTCTTAGGCCATAGAGATGTTTGGAGCCACTCTGGTCTCTGAGCAGCTCTATGGTCAGCTGGCTGAATCACCGGCTGCATTTTCAGGTTCCCTGTTGAGACAGGAGAGCCAGAGAAAAACACGGAAGACGGTGGGGGGGGGGGCATTCCCTCCCACGGCTTGTAAAAGCAGTCTAGAGGCTAATTATCCACTAGGAATGCTTTTACATGAAAGCCGACCGCTGGCTGAAAAGAATGATAGCAAGATGATACCTAAACCTGCAGGCATCATTCTGGTATAACCACTCAAAGTTGTGAATGGCGTACCTGAAGACAAAAAAATGGTTAACAATAAAGCACAGTAAACGGTAAAGTATAAAAAATTGCATACCTGAAAAGCAAACATGATAAAACATAATAACAATAAAACATTGCAGAATAGAATACAGTAAAAAAGAGCAGAACAATAGAGAGAGAGAGAACAATAAAACGACAACTATTTTTTTTTATTTTATATATATATATATATTTTTTTTTTTACACTTTTTTTGTAACTAACTTTTATAACTGTAACCGGTTCCAGGTTCGGGTCTCTCAAAATGCGATGGCATCTTGGGAGACCCTGTGAAAATGTATCCTAGTCTGTGGAATGCTGTACCCTACGCTAATACTCAACTAGTGAATGGTAGCGTTCAAAACATTCACCAATGCAAAGACCGGGATTGTCAGGACAGGAGGGAAAATAATAGCGGGTGTCACGCCTATATCCGCGCTTGCTGCAGACACAACATCTTTTTTGGGGGGGTTCGTTGGGTAGGGGTACTCGGGAGGACATAAAGAAAATGCCTCTCATGCAGCCGACTGCATTTGGTTGTGGATGTGAATGGGGGAAGTACGGGCGCTGCAGAAGCGGTGGGTTCCCAATTAGGATTGGCGAATGCAGCAGGAAGGGCACTATGGGCACGACGGGCCTGTGTTTGTCTTTTTGGTGGCAGCGGGACACTATTTGTGCTTGCCACCTCACCAGCTTGAACTGCACTTATGGGACTCGCCACGTCACCAAGTGTTACTGCAGTGCTGGTTTGACTATGACCAGGGTGTACTAGGCCACTGGTGCTTGCCAGTTCATCAAAACGCTACCAAAAAAACTGTTAGCGATCGCAGGGATCAGGCCTGACTCTGCGAACGCTGCAGTTATGCGTTTAGTCTTTTGTAAGTGACAGTGATCAATCGATACTGCACTTGGGTGGGCTGGGCTGGGCCGGGCGGAGGGGCAAAACGCAGGTGCTAGCAGGTATCTGTGCTGATCCCGCTAACACTGCGTTTTTGGGAACCCTAAACTGCTGGGGACGCTAGTATAGATCTGATCGGATCAGATATTGATCCATACAGATACTATACAACTAAGGGAGGTGTACGGTGCGTGCGTGGGTGTTAGCGCTACTGGCGCTAACCTGACGCTGCCTGGGGCTGGTGCTTGCCAGTTCACCAAAATACTACCAAAAAAACTGTTAGCGATCGCAGGGATCAGGCCTGACTCTGCGAACGCTGCAGTTATGCGTTTAGTGTTTTGTAAGTGACAGTGATCGATCGATACTGCACTTGGGTGGGCTGGGCGGAGGGGCAAAACGCAGGTGCTAGCAGGTATCTGGGCTGATCCCGCTAACACTGCATTTTTGGGAACCCCAAACTGCTGGGGACGCTAGTATAGATCTGATCGGATCAGATATTGATCCGTACAGATGCTATACCACTAAGGGAGGTGTATGCTGCGTGCCTGGGTGTTAGTGGTACTGGCGCTAATCTGACGCTGCCTGGGGCTAAACCTTTATTCGGTAATAAACGGCGGGTACCCTGACACTATAAAAAATAAACAAACTAACCAGCGTCACCCGTAACACTTATACGGTGATCAGTGGTGAAAGGGTTAACTAGGGGGCCATCAAGGGGTTAAAACATTTATTCGGCAGTATATGGGGGTCCCTGACGCTATAAAACGCTGATGACGAACCTCAATATTTACGTCCCTAACTAGCGTCACCAGCGACACTAATACAGCGATCAGAAAAATGATCACTTAGCGACACTGGTGACAGGGGGTGATCAAGGGGTTAAAACTTTATTAGGGGGGGTTAGGGGGGTACCCTAGACCTAAAGGGGGGTAACAGTAACTGTCCCAACACTGTAACTGTCACAAACTGACACCAATGCAGTAATCAGAAAAAAAAAAAACTGCTTGGTGTCAGTTTGTGATGGGGGGGGATCGGGGGGGGATCGGGGGGGGTGGATTGGGGTGTTTAGTGTGCCTGGCATGTTCTACTGTGTGTGTGTAGTGTTGTGCACTCACAGTGAAGTCTTCTCTCCTCGGGCCGGAACGGAAATTACCGAGCCGAGGAGAGATGACATCATTTCCTTTGCTGCTGTTTAGCATACAGCAGCTAAGAAATGATTCGATTGGCCGGCGGCGATTGTGAGGGGGGCCACGAACGGATGGCCTCCCCCTCACCTCCGATCACCGTGGGACAAAAGACGACCGCCTCGGGCACCGGGGGGGTCCGATCGGACCCCCCACCCGCGGAAGGCAAATCACGTACATGTACGTGATTTTGCCTGTCCGTGCCACCTTGCCGACGTACATTGGCGTGAGGCGGTCGTCAAGTGGTTAATATCCATACCAGACCTGAAGGGCCTGGTATGGAATTTAGGGGGACCCCCCACGTCATTTTTTTTTTTTAAATTTTGGTTCGGGATTCCCCTGTGGGGAATTCCCATGATGTTTTTATCAATGAACTTTTATGTGTATTGTCAGACCGGCAATTCATTAATAGCCACGAGTAGTTTTAAATGACTTTTTTTCCTTTGAAATGTCATTTTGCTGTCAGACTGTTCTAAACACGGGAAACATGCGCCCCTTTACAGGCATACTATAGACACCCAACAGGTACGAAATTTAAAGGAAAATTATACTTTTATTGTTTCACTTTAAGCATTATTAAAATCACTGCTCCCAAAAAAACTTCCTTTTTAAAAACTTTTTTTTGCATTGATCCATGTCCCCTGGGGCAGGACCCAGGTCCCCAAACACTTTTTATGACAATAACTTGCATATAAGCCTTTAAAATTAGCACTTTTGATTATTCATGTTCGTGTCCCATAGACTTTAACGGTGTTCGAACATATTTTTTTGCCTGTTCGCATGTTCTGGTGCGAACCGAACAGGGGGGGTGTTCGGCTCATCCCTGCACCTAAGCAATGCATGTGACTAGTTTCTCCATACAGGAGGCGTCTTAAAGCTGTCATTATATTTTATTACACATAAGTTCAGAAATGAAAGGGGTTGTAAACCCTCGTTTTTTTTTGTTTTTTTTTTAAATAACAAACATGTCATCCTTACCTCCACTGTGCAGTTTGTTTTGCACAGAGTGGCCCCGATCTACCTCTTCTGGGGTCCCCCGGCGGCGCTGGTAGCCTCCCCCCACATCAGGTGTCCACGTCGGAGAGGTACTGAAATGTATAGTTATTCCTGCGCTACCATGTAAACGAAGGGCAATGAACGTTGAACTGCTGCAAGCACCAAATATAGGTCAAACTCAGCCCATACAGCAATAGAAATAAGGTATGTAAAAATTGGTGCTGTGCTGTTCTTTAAAAAAAAAAAAACTATGCTGCTAGAGGTATGGGTAGTGGGTAGTGGGGTTCCCCAGGGTTCTGTGCTGGGACCAATCCTATTTAATTTGTTCATAAACGACCTGGAGGATGGGATAAACAGTTCAATCTCTGTATTTGCAGATGATACTAAGCTAAGCAGGGCAATAACTTCTCCGCAGGATGTGGAAATCTTGCAAAAAGACCTGAACAAATTAATGGGGTGGGCGATTACATGGCAAATGAGGTTCAATGTAGAAAAATGTAAAATAATGCATTTGGGTGGCAAAAATATGAATGCAATCTATACACTGGGGGGAGAACTTCTGGGGGAATCTAGGATGGAAAAGGACCTGGGGGTCCTAGTAGATGATAGGCTCAGCAATGGCATGCAATGCCAAGCTGCTGCTAATAAAGCAAACAGAATATTGGCATGCATTAAAAGGGGGATCAACTGCAGAGATAAAACGATAATTCTCCCGCTCTACAAGACTCTGGTCCGGCCGCACCTGGAGTATGCTGTCCAGTTCTGGGCACCAGTCCTCAGGAGGGACGTACTGGAAATGGAGCGAGTACAAAGAAGGGCAACAAAGCTAATAAAGGGTCTGGAGGATCTTAGTTATTAGGAAAGGTTGCGAGCACTGAACTTATTCTCTCTGGAGAAGAGACGCTTGAGAGGGGATATGATTTCAATTTACAAATACTATACTGGTGACCCAACAATAGGGATAAAACTTTTTCGTAGAAGAGAGTTTAATAAGACTCGTGGCCACTCATTACAATTAGAAGAAAAGAGGTTTAACCTTAAACTACGTAGAGGGTTCTTTACTGTAAGAGCGGCAAGGATGTGGAATTTCCTTCCACAGGCGGTGGTCTCAGCGGGGAGCATTGATAACTTCAAGAAACTATTAGATAATCACCTGAATGACCGCAATATACAGGGATATGTAATGTAATACTGACACATAATCACACACATAGGTTGGACTTGATGGACTTGTGTCTTTTTTCAACCTCACCTACTATGTAACTATGTAACTAGGTAGTAGTACAAAGGTAAATGAACACGAGAAATGATATAAACATATAAAAAAACAGAAACAAAGAAACAATATAAGAATAAGTACAATCAATATAGATACTTATCACATCTGGCCTTAAGTCTTTATTGAATGATTTTCTTGCACTTTGCACTTTGCTATTACCACCGATTATTGTGGAATATCACACTGCACCTATTGGTTATAGAAGTGCTCTATATTGATTGTACTTATTCTTATATTGTTTCAGTTTTTTTATATGTTTATATCATTTCACGTGTTCATTTACCTTTGTGCTACTACCTCTAGCAGCATAGGTTTTTTTTGTGTTTTTTTTTTGTTTGTTTTTTTTAAAGAACAGCGCAGCACCAATTTTTACATACCTCACGTCTGGGAGGTGCTCTCTTTGGTGGTCACCCATGCGGGTTCACTGCCGAGTCCTGCTTTTGCGTGTATTCACACAGAAAGCAGGACTCGGCCCTGCCCCTGGGGCCCGCGTCATTGGATTTGATTGACAGCAGCAGGAGCCAATGGCTGTGCTGCTATCAATCTATCCAATCAGGACATGAGACACCAGCTAGAGCTGGTGTGCTCATTCCTGGCCAGAGAAAAACGGCGTTCAGGTAAGTAAAACGGGGGGCCTGGGGGGCTGCAGCACTACAGAAGGTTTTTCACCTTAATGCATAGAATGCATTAAGGTGAAAAACCATTAGGGTTTACAACCCCTTTAAGTTATTTGTTTTGGTTTCTTTGTACGTGTGGATTGCATGGGTTGTTATCGACATGTGGCGAAAATTTCATGTCAATAGCATCTTTAGAAATGTATTAACCTAGAAAAATAGTGGCGCGTTTAATACTTATTTTACCCGCTGTATATAGTTTTTATAAACGGTCTATGCCTGTGATGCCTGCCCGCTGGTGTTCCTGATGTACTTTTTAGGACACATGTGTTCTGCACATGTTGATCAGCCATGGTGCAATACCCCTGATAAATAAGGATCTTGTAAGCTCCTGAAACAGGGGCCATCTATTCCTTCTGTATTGAACTGTATTTTAATTGTACTATTTTCCTTTATATTGCAAAGCACTGTGCAAACTGCTGGTGCTATGTAAATCCTGAATAATAATAATAATAATTATATTATAATATATTATATTGTTGTATAATATATAGGTCATATAATGATGCCCTATGTTTTGGTCTTTTTAAAACATCTCGTACTTTCTTTGAATTTATTACATACCTTGTTGTTTTTTTGTCCACCACACAGTACCCCAGTCATGAGGAAGTGACAAGCAAAATGCAAATTTAAATTTTGGGTTATAATTAATTTCTTTAAGAAATAACACCCCCTTAAAGTTTGAAAAACGTCCTTACTGTCCTTACAGACGTACCAACTTGGCAGCTCAAAAATTGGATTTACCCTCAGGTTAATTTCCAGTTACATTTGTGATCAGGACATTTAGAGAGAGTAAACCTCCCTAACCGGGACGCAGACAGCAATAAAATTCTGACAATGGTTCAAACAACTCACCATTCTATCAAAATCTAATAAAGTTTTGCATGTATTTATACCTAAAGTGTTACTTAACCCACAACAGTAAAATCAGTCTGTATATGCAGTAAAGCATGCTTGTTATACCCTCTGTGGAACCTAATGGGTTAATCCTCTACATTGTGTAAAAAGGCTGTTTTGATCCTGTTTCCCTGATCCCCCCTTCTTCCACAGTCCCCAAAACATCTCCTGATAAAACAGACCCTTGGGTACAAGCTGCACATACTCAGTTTAGTGTGTATTGCTAGAGTTTTTTTTTTTTTTCTTGGGAGAGTGCATGTAATCAGCACAGGGCCAATCAACTCATCAGGGGTCCTGCAGCCTCATAAGACAATCAGGGGAGAATTAAAATGCCTCCTACATGCTTTAACCAGACACTGATAGAAGTCACAAGACTGCTCTAACTGCTGATTAGAATAGGTATTTAGTAGTTTATATTTACTAAAACGATTGCATTTCCATGTTCTGTGTACTGTGGGAGACCAGATATAGTGTATGCAGGGTACTGGGTTCAGTACCACTTTAACTTTGAGAGAAAATGAATGCACTGATCATCTGCAATTTTGTTCCTGTGAAGTTTTGTTTATTGTTAACATGACTATTAGTTGACCTTTCATGAGTCAGCTATTTTTTTATGTTTTAATATCAGTCTTTTTACAAGATTTATCTCAGTTGGGTGAGTAATCTACAAACCTTGGTGGCTGTCCTAAAATGACACATCTAACCCAACAAGACACTACAAATTGAATTAGAAAATGAAGAAAGCCCAGCAGGATTTGAAGCTGTCAGTTATGCTTTGGATCAATAATCCTATAACTTTTCATCCTGCAAAAAATATATATATATTCCTAATGGAAGATGAAACATCTACAGTAAATGGATTTGGGTTCTTTTTAACCACTGAAGTAAATGACGTCAAAGAAAAATGTACGTAGATATAAAATACTAGGATTTAACCAAGCAATGTGTGTATTAAAAATATCCTTAATAATTGTAATTATTAACTTAGTCTGCCTTAGCTGGTTGCAAATTCTTACAAAGCATGATTCAGACTAAGCGAATATGCTAGAATCCACTATTCAAATTAAACTGTGCTAATCTCTAAAATAAAAATTAAAAGGATAAGTTCACAATTGTAAAAAAATTAAGCAGTGTACATCTTTTAGTAGATAAAAAATATGTGCATTTATTGTTTGTTTTTTTTTACTATGGGCCTGTAAAGCAATACACCTGCGATCAGCAAATCACGGGTGCAATGTAGGGCTCTTGCAGACAGTCTGTGTAAGCTGTCTGCTCACATCTTGTACAGGCAGGCGGTTACACACAGGGGTGGATCCAGAGTCTAGTCTCAGGAGGGGCACTGCCAGAAAATAATGTTTTGTGTACAGAACTGTATTTAACGTATCATACAGTCCTAACCTTGTTTAAAACAGTGACACGTTTATCATTCCAGATTAGATTATTACATTACAGATAGACAGGATACGTTTAACCACATATAACTTTATTATCACAAGGATCATAAGCAGTTTGTATACTTATAACAGAATATTTCCAGACTAAATATTCACAAACAATATAAAATTATGTTTAAAAAAAAACATGTAGCAGAATCCAAACATTATCACTCTTCATTGTCTCCAAACACACACACACAACAGAAACATTTTATTTGTAAGTTACAGTACATAACATGAAAAATTCACAGAATTGTCAAGTCTTAAATTGGTTGTAAACACTTTACAACCACTTTATACTACAGGCAAGCCTATAATTAGGCTTACCTGTAGCTACACTGGATATCCCCTAAACCTGCATAGTTTATGAGATATCCCTGTATTTGCATGTGCCAACGTCATCAGCACATGCACACTTAAGCAAACAGAAGCAACGGCACGTAAGTGCCGTTGCTTCAGTTATACTGTGCCATTACCAGCGGCTCCCGCACGCTCGCACGGGAGTAACGTCATTGCGGATCTGGCCAATCACAGCGCCGGAGCCACAATACTCGGAAGTAACCCCCGGGAAAGATGTTGGCCGCCAGGGCGGTGAACGAGGACCGCTGCGGGGGCTTTGATCCAAGGTAAGTAATTCATAATGAGCTAATATGCTATGCATACTAGCTCATTATGCCTTTGTCTTGCAGGTTTTTTTTTTTATTTTTTTTTTAAGGGTTTACAATCACTTTAATTTTCTTTGTTTGCCATACAGCTCAATAACTCGGTCAGCATTCACAGAAATATCTATATGAATGTAAAGTAAACACAAGTCATTTAACCGGTCCTCCACCATTTGTGACTGAAGCCATGTTTTTAACACAAAGGAAGGTTGAAAAAGATCTCTCTGCTGAGGCCACGCTTACAGGGGGAGTTGCTGAGATCAGAAGTAATCTTCTGATGGTTGGGAAGAGATCCTGGGCACACAAGTCCAACACTTCAAGAACTGTTTGTGGAATTTCCTTATGTTATGATAACTCTCGTTTCCACTTTGTAAGCCAGAGACTAAGTTCTCCTGGCATTAATGTCTCCATTATCTTCTGCTTACCATCAGCTAGAAGAGGGTGGAAAGGCTTTGATAATTATTGCACAGCAAGAAGAACCATGGTTTCCATTTTTTTTTCTCAAAAAGTACTGCTGGCATCAAGATCTGAATCTGGAAACACTGCATTGAATTTTCCTGAAAAACAAGCTTTTAAATCATTAATAATGTTGTCTAGCAAGGGAATATACAACAATTTCCTGTAGTATTCTTCAGTTGATTCTACACTGTAATTGAATCTGTGCACTTGTCTGCCTACAAGACATGGCAATTTTAGTTCCACTCCAAGTTCTGATACCAATTCTGTAGCCTCCAAATACAAAGTGGAAAAAGTGCCATCAGCATCACATTGCATATTCTCCAGGGTTGCCATGGTATCAGTCAAACAGTCAGATGTGCTTGTTAAATCAATTGTTGGAGACTGAAGGAAGCGACTCAGAGCAAGGGTTACTTTGAGAACACTGATGAGTGAAACCAAGGAAAATATGAATTCTGCACTGCACAGAGAATGGGTGAGAGTAGATGCTGTTGAGCTAGTGCTTGAGCATTTCCATTGGGATATTGCTGATAGTAAGTGCACCACTTTTACAAGTCCATCTTGAAATCTTATAAGAGAATCATGGCGCTCTACCCATCTAGTTTCACATAGAGTGGTAAGTTGAGAGCCTAACTCCTGCTTTAAAAAAGAATGACGCTTTCCTGATTGGTTAAAGAATGAAATTATTGATTTGACCACTTCTACTGCATTGTGAACTACTGACACTTGTGAGGACTTTGAAATTGAATTGTTCAGAGATTGATTGTAGCAAGGACAGCTGAAACTGTTGGGTGCTACATTAAGAATCTCTGATACAGCATCAGCCAGCTCTGAAGGCATAACACTGCAACGGTCTGTTCCAATGCCAACACAATGAGTGATGTCCACTTGACGAGGGAGAGGTCTTTAATTAGCTGGATAACCATCTGGCCTAAAACCTTTCCTCTAAGTCTTGGTTCTGAACCTGAACTATCAATTCCTGATTCCTTCTGGGTTGCAAATTCATAAGCATCTACAAACTGTATAAAATCTGCACAAATAGATCCATTGTAGATAAATAGATCCATTGTAGATATATTTAAAGTTGAGTGTAATTGTTCTGTATGGGAAATGTCTGTAGTTTCATCAAATATTACACTAAAATTGCAAGCCTCTTTAATTCTAGCTACAATGACATTGCTGATTTCATCACCACAACACCTGATTAGATCATTTTGTGTGTATGCAACTCGGTATCTCAGCAATTCTTGAAAGTTGCCTTCATTTAGCTCCGGAGTGGAGTCATCCTATAAAGCACCATCATCTTGGTGCCTACTTAAGCCATCCAGCTCAGAGGATCTCTGCCTTCGCCTTGGTCAACATCACAGAGACTATCTCCTGCATTCCTGTTTAAAGACTTGCTCAGCTGACATCCCTTCTTGCTCCAGATCCTGCTTGCTGTTTCACTATACTGATCCCTAACCTTCTGGCTTGGCTGACCATCGGTTCCGGTTACCAAACTATTGGCTATGTTTTGACTATTTACTTATATTATTAAACTAGTGTGATTCAACTGTACTTCTGTTTCGGTCTGATTTCATGGTTTCGGACAAAAGCTCTGGTGAACTCCATGTCCAAGAGGGTTAAGGCAGTGCTGGAAAATAATTGTGGCTACACAAAATATTGACACTTTGGGCCCAATTTGGACAATTTCACTTAGGGTTGTACTCACTTTTGTTGCTAGTGGTTTAGACATTAATGGCTGTGTGTTGAGTTATTTTGAATGGACAGAAAATTTACACTATTATAAAAGCTGTACACTCACTACTTTAAAATATAGCAAAGTGTCATTTCTTCATTGTTGTCACATGAAAAGATATAATAAAATATTTACAAAAATGTGAGGGGTGTACTCACTTTTGTGAGATACTGTATACCCAGTAGGGATGGGCTTCATGTTCAGGTCGAACTTGAGTTCAATTCAACACAGCAGGAATCAGAGGGCCCTGCTCGTTAGAGCTTTCAATCTAGGAGGGAGGGTCAAGTTATACAAAAGGGTAATAGCTGTGGGGGATGAGCTAATGGAGAAAATAGTGCAGTTGTTAGATGGAGGCAGGATAGGCTTCTCTGCAGAGGAAAGTTTTCAGGGATTGCCTAAAAGTGGATACATTTGGAGACAGTCTGACAGATTGGGGTAGGGAATTCCAGAGGATGGGCGAGGCTCAGGAGAAGTCCTGGAGGCGGATATGGGAGGAGGTGATGAGGGAGCTAGAGAGCAGGAGGTCTTGGGAGGAACGGAGATGGCGATTAGGTTGGTATTTCGAGACTAGGTTAGTGATATAGCTGGGGGCAGAGTTGTGGATGGCTTTGTAACTTATTGTTAGTATTTTGAATTTAATTAGTTGGGCGAGTGGTAACCAATGGAGGGATTGGCAGAGAGGGGTAGCAGACACTGAGCGGTTTGTAAGGTGGATGAGTCTGGCAGCCGCATTCATGATGGACTGAAGGGGGGATAGTCTATTTAAAGGTAAGCCAATGATGAGTGAGTTGCAGTAGTCAAGGCGAGAGATAACCAGGGAGTGAATCAGGAGCTTTGTGGTTTCACTAGTTAGAAAGGGACATAGTTTAGAGATGTTGCGGAGGTTGAGGCGGCAAGCTTTGGAAAGTGATTAGATGTGGGGCCGAAAGGAGAGTTCAAAATCCAGGATAACACCTAGCACCCTGACATGTGGGGACGGGTGGATGGTTTTGCCATTGCTCTTGGCAGAGAAGTCAGGGGAAGAGGCACGTGGGGGAGGAAATATTATAAGCTCGGTTTTGGACAAGTTGAGTTTGAGGAAGTGGTGTGACATCCATACAGATATGTCAGTTAGTAAGTTAGTGATGCGTGAGGAGACTGATGGAGTGAGTTGAGGGGTGGAGAGATAGATTTGTCGTGTCATCAGCATAGAAATGATGTTGAAAGCTGTGAGAGGCTATCAACTGACCCAGGGAAGAGGTGTAGATTGAAAATAAAAGAGGTCCAAGAACAGAACCTTGGGGGACCCCGACAGAGAAGGGAAGAGGAGTGGAGGAAGTAGAATTGTAAGTGACACTGAAGGTGCGTTGGGATAGGTAGGATGAGAGCCATTGCAGAGCACAGTCACGGAGACCGAGGGAGTAAAGTTTTTTGAGGAAGAGGGGGTGGTCAACCGTGTCAAAGGCAGCTGAAAGATCCAGAAGTAGGAGTACAGAATAGTGTCCGTTGGTTTTTGCAGTTAGTAGGTCATTTTTGAGTTTTAAAAGAGCAGTTTCTGTGGAGTGTTGAGGGCGAAATCCAGATTGAAGGGGATCAAGAAGGTGGTCACTCAGTTGGTTGTAAACCAGGCGTTCAAGGAGTTTAGAGGAAAAGGGGAGCAAGGAGATAGGGCGTAGGTTGTTAAGATTTGTAGGGTCCAAGGACGGCTTTTTAAGTATGGGGATGACCAGTGCATGTTTTAGAACATCGGGGAAGATGCCAGAGGTGAGGGAGAGCTTGAGGATGTGGGTTAGAGAGTGTAGGATGGGTTTAGAGGGTGACCGTAGCATTAAAGAAGGGAATAGGGTCCAGGGGACAGGTGGTTAGGTGGGCGATAGAAAGGAGTTTGGCAACTTCATCTGTAGTAGCAGATTTGAATAGGGGGAGTGTCAGTTGTACCTGTTGACATGGGGTCTTAGCTGGGGGAGATACCTGTAGAATGGAGATTTCATCACGGATTGTATCAATATTGTTTTTGAAGTGATTAGCGATTTCCTGGGCAGTGAGTAAGTCTGTGGGTGGAGGCGGTGGAGGACAAAGTAGAGAGTTGAAGGTAGAGAAGAGTTTACGGGGATTGGATGAGAAGGTGTTAATAAGAGTTGTAAAATAGGTTTGCTTGGCAGTGTGGAGGAAAGAATAGTATTTTTGAAGGGCATATTTGTATTGGTTGAAGTCTTTGAGAGACTTAGTCTTGTGCCACAGACGATCAAGAGCACGACTACGTTTTTTGAGAATTTTAGTGTCATCTGTTTGCCAGGGTTGTGGGGGTTGAGGCCTGATTTTGCATGTAGTGAGGGGAGCGAGCTTGCCAGGGTGGAGGACAGAGATTTATTGTAGATGGACATGGCTTGGATGGGGCAGGACAGGGGAGAGATTTTGTCATAGAGGTTGTCAGTAGCAGAATAGAGGAGAGAGGAGTTGAAGTTGCGAAAGTTTCTACGGGTGATGGTTAGGCGATTGGAGGGAAAGGTGGTGGAAGACAGGGGGAGAGAGAAACTAATAAGCTGGTGGTCGGAGAGAGGAAAAGGATTGTTTGAGAAATTGCATGGAGTGCATAGGTAGGAGAATACAAGGTAAAGGGTGTTGCCATCAGAGTGAGTAGAAGCCTGTACCCATTGCTTCAGGTCAAATGAAGAGGTTAGACTAAGAAGTTTAGAAGTAGCAGGAGTGTTTGTATTAGCAGGGATGTTGAAATCACCGAGAAGGATTGTGGGAATATCCGAAGAGAGAAAGTAGGGTAGCCAGGCAGAAAACTCATCAAGGAAAGTCGATAATGGTCCAGGGGGCCGGTAGATCACAGCAATTCTTAGGGAAGTAGGAGAGAATAGACGTATACAGTGGGCTTCGAATGATGAGAGGGAGAAAGAGGGAGGAGGGTGAATAACCTGGAAGGTGCTCTGGGGGATAGGAGGAATCCCACTCCACCTCCCTTCTATTAGGCCTAGGGGAGTGAGTCCAGTGAAGGCCACCCTGGGAGAGGGAAGCAGGAGAAGGGGTGTCAGATTCGTGGAGCCAGGTTTTTATTGAGAGCAAGTAGATTAAAGGAATTAGTAACAAAGAGGTCATGAACAGCAGTGAGTTTGTTGCAGACACAGCGGGCGTTCCAGAGGGCGCAGGAGAGAGGGAGGCTGGTGTTGGGAAGAAGAGGAATGGAGACTAAATTGCATAGATTGCGACTACTGCCAGAGGGTGTAGGGTGATGGTGATGGGTGTGTTGGGCACAGTTAAATAAGGGGGGCTCAGGGTTTGGGGAAATATCTCCAGCGATTAGGAGAAGCAGAAGAGTGAGGGAGGTAATATGAGAATATGATTTGTATGAGGGGACATGCTACAGTATCCTGGGGGGTATGTTAGCAAATGGGCTTAGAGTTAGAAAGAGGTGATGAGTGCAGTAATAGGGGGAGGGGAGAAGTGAGGGTGATATGTACAGATTGTGGGGTGGAGCAGAGGGATGAAGAAAAGAGGGTTTGAGGAGAGAGGCAGCAATTGTGAAAAGGAGGAGAGGTAAAGTGTGCATGTTTCAGAGAGGAAGATGATAAAATTTGGAAATGGGGTCATCTGCAGTCTGTTGTGGTTTGCTTTGTGCAAATTGCTGAAGTGCAAGAGCAGAAGTGCCACTTATTTAAAGAACCCCACTTCTTTGAAAGAACCCCTGTATGTGCAGCCCCCTGTATGTGCTCCCCCGTAAAGAAGGCCTTGTTTTTATACTGTGTGTTGGGTGTGGGTTGAATCTGGCAATTAATCAATTAGGAGGGGATATTAGGAACACAATATAACAAAAAATCAACCAGCGCTAATCACATAAGATTGAACTAAAGCAGCTATAGTACTGAGGATAAAACTTATCAAATCCCACAAATACAATTCATAAAAAGCAGCACAGCGCATAAAAGATTAATTAATCATTTGAAGCAATATTATTCATAAAATGTCCATAAAGAAGAATTTCTGATTGTAATCCAATGGTGCGAGTGACATCCACACAAGATGAGTGACTGTAGTGAGATAAACCTCCACCAACGATAACACTAGCCGCTCACCTCAGCAGGTGGACCCCTGAGTGAATCAGTCAGGTCAAAAACAGCCTTTCCCGCAATGGGAAATAAACAGGAGCAGGTACACTTGTGGCTGGTCAGCTTTCAATCTTAGTAGAGCTCACAGAGATCACATGTAATAAAATAAAGAACATCTGGTGCTCTCTGTATGTTGCATAAAAGTTTTAATGTATTAAAAGTTTTCGTTTGTAAGTTTTTCTACTTTTAATGCATTAAAACTTTTACGCAACATACAGAGAGCACAAGATGTTCTTTATTTTATTACATGTGATCTCTGCGAGCTCTACTAAGGTTGAAAGCTGACCGGCCACAAGTGTACCTGCTCCTGTTTATTTCCCATTGCGGGAAAGGCCGTTTTTGACCTGACTGATTCACTCAGGGGTCCACCTGCTGAGGTGAGCGGCTAGTGTTATCGTTGGTGGAGGTTTATCTCACTACAGTCACTCATCTTGTGTGGATGTCACTCGCACCATTGGATTACAATCAGAAATTCTTCTTTATGGACATTTTATGAATAATATTGCTTCAAATGATTAATCGATATTAGGAACACAGCTAGCAGGGCATATCTTTCACACCACTATCAAACTGCAAGGGGACTAAAAGGCCAAAATTGTAAAGATAAGGGAACCCATAATTTAGGTAAGACTTAATGGCTAAATAAACATTGAAATAATATGAGCATGGCTACAGATGGAGTTGAAACAGTGGTGACAAACAGATTTACCAAATATGCATTTGTGCAGTCAGTCAATATTCAGTTTTAAGGTATGTGAAGGTATAAACGCAGGTTTACCAAATATGCATTTGTGCAGTCAGTCAATATTCAGTTTTAAGGTATGTGGAGGTATAAACGCAGATTTATTAAATATGCATTTGTGCAGTCAGTCAATATTCAGTTTTAAGGTATGTGGAGGTATAAACGCAGGTTTACCTGTGAAGAGAGAAGATGCTGTTCAGATGGATGGTGCACGAGCAGAAGTGCCACTTATTTAAAGAACCCCACTTCCTTGGAAGAACCCCTGTATGTGCAGCCCCCTGTATGTGGTATGGATTTTAAAGGGAACCCCATGCCTAAATTTAAAAAAAATGGCGTGGGGTCCCCCAAAAATCCATACCAGACCCTTATCCAAGCACACAACCTGGCAGGCCGCAGGAAAAGAGGGGGGACAATAGAGCGCCCTCTCTTCCTGAACCATACCAGGCCACATGCCCCCAACATTGGGAGGGTGCTTTGGGGTAGCGGCCCCCCCAAAGCACCTTGTCCCCATGTTGATGGGGAGAAGGGCCTCATCCCCACAACCCTTGCCCGGTGGTTGTGGGGGTCTGTGGGCGGGGGGATTATCGGAATCTGGAAGCCCCCTTTAACAAGGGTCACCCTGTTTACGTAAACAGGGTGACCCCGCCCCCCTCTGACAACATGGGGAAAGCCATAGGGAAGTCCTTGTGTGTCAGAGAGGGCGGGGTCACCAGGTGGCCCAGCCCTCCATTATATAAGAACTGTCACCTCAACAGAAGCGTCACACAGCTGAAGACTCCCATTGAGGCTGATCGTGCAGAGGACAAAGCAGAAAAGAAGCTGGAGGAAGATGCCAGATGAGAAGACCAGAGGAAGAAGCGGAGGAAGAAGCGCGGGGAAGAAGAAGATGGAGGAAGAAGAAGAACACTGAAGGAAGACCAGAAGAAAGAAGGTGGAAGAAGAAGCCGGGAAAGAAGAGGAAATTAATAAAGGAATTGTCAAAAACCGTCTGTTGGCTTTTTTAACATTTTTGACACTTTTTTGTGAAATGGTAGGGGTACATTTGTACTCCATTACCAATTCACATGGGGGGCTGGGATCTGCGGGTCCCCTTGTTAAAGGGGGCTTCCAGATTCCGATAAGTCCCCCGCCCGCAGACCCCCACAACCACCGGGCAAGGGTTGTGGGGATGAGGCCCTTCTCCCCATCAACATGGGGACAAGGTGCTTTGGGGGGCCGCTACCCCAAAGCACCCTCTCAATGTTGGGGGCATGTGGCCTGGTATAAATAAGTAAAATGAGAACATAAATGGCGCTGCCCTTAATATCAATTGAGGATAAGATGTCACAGGGTTCACATTGAATAAAATTAACTATAATACTTAAAAAATCCAAGAGTGTGAAACCATACTAGGCTTTAGGCCAAAAAATAAACCAAATAATTGGGGATAAACAGAGTTAGCAAACTTCCCAAATAATCACAAAAATAAATGTGTTCCCCCTATAGGGTATGTGTATCATCCAGAGCAGAAAAAATCCCAAGTGGCAAAATAAAAATCCTTAAGTGTAGAGAATTGGAGTAGAACAGTGCAAACCCAAAAATCAGTTTAAGAAAAAATAATAAAAATGGCCAAAAATGACTTTTTACCCCAAAATTTCAAAAATATTGGGACAAGATGGCGCCAGAAGATATTCAAAAGTATTGGGGCAGAATTAAGAGAAGCTATAGTTGTTGTGCAAATAAGGTTAGTGCAGTATCTATATGTCCCCTGCCATATTAATGTGCGGAAAATTTTACAAATAATAATATTAAACCCAGTATTCAAAAGTATTGGGACAAAGTAAATTAGTGATGTGTCTTAATGTGATAAACAAATATGGTTGGTGCAGTATCTATATGTCCCCTTCCGTGTAAATATGCAGGAAAACTAACAAAAAATAATAAATAATAATGTTTGACCCCAATATTCAAAAGTATTGGGACAGAGAAAAATGTGATGTGTCCTTATATACGGGGCGTGAGTTGTCCTTCAATGTGATATACAAACAGTAATAAGCCCTCTCCAAATATTGAATTAACAAATCTCAAAAGAAAAAATATTATACATATAAAATGTCAGATGCTGTGATTATTTTACAAGAAGTTCATATGTGAAATCCAACCAAGATAAATGTTGTTAACCAAGTAGGAAAAACAGAGTTCAGCTGAGAGTGCTGTTATTTTCACCCCAGAAAAGGTTTACATCGCGGTGACCTCTGTGCAATATTTCCATAAAGTGACTTGGAGTGCTCGCCCCCCTCTGCTGCCCCACTCACCAGAATTAATCACCCCTGCAGGGGTACCGAGCAACAAAGTGGGTGCCTCAGGGCGAGAGATGTTCACTTCCAGAGTACTTGCTTTTCCTTTATTATATGCGATCCTTATGGATGTTCCGGGATAGCTGTGTGCTCAGACATAACCATTCTACTCCAGCAGTGATCACCTAAAGCTGTTAAACACTCCAGGAGTCCAGAGTAAAGAGAAACACAAGGGGCTGCCTTTGTGAAGTATGTCAAAGTATTTATTCCTTAAAAGTAAATTCAATCCAAACAGTACAATCCAATGTGTGCATAAAAACCAGCGCTGTGAGCAAGGGGGAGCCAGCAGCGAGTAATCAAGCTTGCGTCCCAGCTTGCGTTCCAGCGTCCACTTCCGGGTATGACGTGTGAGCGTGACTCCGCCTTACGCGTTTCGTCATAGGACGTTGTCAAAAGCGGTGTCCACGCCTACGCTTCACACTCTATTATAGTCATGCAGGCAGCTACACCACTCCCCTTATTATGGTAATGTCGCTCGGGGGGAGGGTATACTGTTAACACTCTCCTAAGGGGATATATCCGACCCGTATGGCAGAAACTAAGCGCTTATAAATTATTACTGCCTAATGTATACCGCTACTTGTACTCCAACTAATTAGTAATGTATGTAAAACCTATCTGAATATCTGGCATTCAGAACGGGTATAAACCGTTAAGGGAGCAAAGCTACTCCATATATTATATATAAATGAAGACAAGAGCGGTGATAAGGCTACAGTATACCTAAAAACACATGTGCTGCTTAGGTTATGCCAATTGGTAAAAAACCCTTAATACCAGGGTAAATAAACATATAAAAATACATTAAAAATACATAAAATACTACAAAAAATACATAATAAATAGGTCTGTGTGACAGACCCCCAACATTGATAGTTTAATATTCACAATACCGTGTTTCTATAAACTCTAATTAAAAACATTAAAATCATTATATTAGGACGACATCATAGAATGAGGCAAGTGCATGTTAAATTGTGAATAAAAATATTATTAAAAAATATTGTTAAAAAATGTGATTATCAAAGTACATGTATTTCCAGGTATGTATGGGCAAATATAAGAATGTAAGTGTAAAGTACATGTATTAGCAGGCCAGAAAAGAAGTGGTATTGAGTAATTGTCATATGAATTGCAAAAACTACCCAGGCTTAGAAAATAGTCGGTTATCAATATAGGTGCTACATCCTCATGCCAAGTGTCAGATTGGCCCCAGGATTCAAAAGTATTGGGACAAACTCATAGCCCAGATATGATTACATGGCTGTAGCATTATAAGAGGATGTGGGATAAGGGTAAAAGTAAGGGAGGATATAGGATAAAGGTGAGGTAGAGGGGGGGGGGGGGAGGGGGGGGGGTTCTTGTTTCATTTCTAGAGATTGAGGTTTCTCTATTACCCCCACGCCAGTGTTCCTGCACCGAATCAATACCATAGAAGATAAGTCCACTAGGGTCCCTATGGTGTACCTCGTCGAAATGTCTCGATAAACTGTGGTTGGGGAACCCCTTCCTGATGTTTTTAATGTGTTCCCGAATTCGGACAAATAGTTGACGGGTGGTTCTGCCCACGTATTGAAGGCGGCAGGGGCATTCTACAACATATGTCACAAATGTACTGCGACAGGTAATCAGTTGGTTAATTTTGTATTCTTTGTGGTCAGTGCATGATATAAACGTATTCTTCCTTCTGGGTTGTCTTTTTGATACTTTGCACGGTAGGCATCTCTGGCACCTGAAAAATCCTTTTAAATCTGGACATATTTTAATGGCCTTCGGGGGATCTATAACATTCTTCACTAAATGATCCCTTAGGTTGGGTGCCTTTCTGTATATAAATCTGGGTCTGGATGGCAGGAGTTTTGTTAAGATGAGATCTTCCTTTACTCCATTACCAATTCACATGGGGGGCTGGGATCTGCGGGTCCCCTTGTTAAAGGGGGCTTCCAGATTCCGATAAGTCCCCCGCCCGCAGACCCCCACAACCACCGGGCAAGGGTTGTGGGGATGAGGCCCTTCTCCCCATCAACATGGGGACAAGGTGCTTTGGGGGGCCGCTACCCCAAAGCACCCTCTCAATGTTGGGGGCATGTGGCCTGGTATGGTTCAGGAGGAGAGGGCGCTCTCTCATCCCCCCTCTTTTCCTGCGGCCTTCCAGGTCGCGTGCTCAGATAAGGGTCTGGTATGGATTTTTGGGGGGACCCCATGCCATTTTTTTAAAAATTTTGGCGCAGGGTTCCCCTTAAAATCCATACCAGACCTGAAGGGCCTGGTATAAAATTTAGGGGACCCCCGCACATTTTTTTTTAAATTTTGGTTTGGGGTTCCCCTGTGGGGAAATTCCATACCGTTTTTATCATTGAACTTTTATGTGTATTGCCGGACCGACAATTCATCATAGCCGGCCCTAGCAATAGTAGTTTTAAATTACTTTTTTTCCTTAAGAAATGTAATTTTGCACTCAGACTGTTCTAAACACGGAAACATGCGCCACTTTACAGGCATACTATAGACACCCCCCAGGTACGAAATTTAAAGGAATATTATACTTTTTTGTTTCACTATAAGCATTATTAAAATCACTGCTCCCGAAAAAATGGCCGTTTTTAAAACTTTTTTTGTATTGATACATGTCCCCTGGGGCAGGACCCAGGTCCCCAAACACTTTTTATGACAATACCATGCATATAAGCCTTTAAAATTAGCACTTTTGATTTTTCATGTTCGTGTCCCATAGACTTTTTACGGTGTTCGCATGTTTGAACGAAGTTTTTGCCTGTTTGCATGTTAGGCTCATCCCTAATACACAGTGAAGTGAACAGCCTCAGATGATACGCAGAGATGAAACAAAACCTCCTACATAGGCTTTACTTTTTATCTGCCGTCTTCACCACTCTACCCCCTTCAAAAGGGAAGATCGTGTTAAAAATCTTTCTTCATTTGTCTAGAGCACAGAGGAAGGGGCGGAGAGACTATAGTTACAGTGTGTGAGAGCTGATTGGAGGAAAGGAACACACCTCTCTTCACACAGCAGAGGAACTGTGTTCTGAATAGACAAGCTCCATTCTGAGCTCTCTCCCGCCCCTCCCTCTTGACACAAATTCATCTCATGTGTCGGGAAAACTTCTCAGAAGTGACTCATGCTGATAACAGAGGGATGAAGCACCAAAGAGAAACAACGAGACCACAGAGCTTTGGAGAGAGATAAGTAAACACTGAAGATATATGTGCTTTGCTCAGATTTCATGACTGAGGTATACAACCAATATAAGGTTTAGTTTCAACACAAAATCAGACCGTACCTTGGCTGTTCAGACATTTGGAAAAGCCATACAGCCTGAGGAAGAGCAGGGATGCTTGAAACTGTATACTGCAATTGATGTACATGACGACTTTGATGATTTGAAGATTCAGTAAATATATTTGCATTGGAGAACGTGTCCCTTCGTTTATGATTATTGGGATTATCCGATATCCTGGCAATTGCGCGATTCGATACCCCCACTATCCAACCCTGGCGGATCTGGCTTCCACCGGGTAGCTGTTGTAGTTGGCTGGCCTCTGCGGCCGGGTCCTGACCATGGCATTACGCCGCAGTTGTCCGTGTAAGCATCTGTAGTCTCAAATTGGATGTCTATGGAGCCTTTTCAACCTAGAGTGAGTGGAGATCGCATCTATATGACCTTGCAGAGCCCAATGAGTGGCTACCAAGCGTGATTTGACACAGCTAACCACTGTGTCACACGCTCTGAGGTGAGCGCAATCACTTTGGGGGGGTTTCCAGGATTCATCACGGTTGATTGCAGCACTCGGATTCATTGCACTGGATGTGTTGGATTTCGCTGAACACAGATGCACTTTTAATTTGGACATTTTATGGACACTTTATTATGGAGATCACTAAGCGCAGATTATATTGACTGCGTTTAAAAAGCACTGAGCACTTTTATGCCATTTCATGTTTATGTGATTTGATTCTTTGCATGCTGCACTAGATGCGAGATATTGCATGTTATCTGATATATCACTTGATTGAGTTTGCTTTGGCGTGAGTGTACATGCACATTGCACTCTTTTTGTTTGATATGTAAGCATAATATAGAGGTTAAGGTACACACTATATATAGGAAATTTGCAAGTTGTATTCGATATCTATATATTAGTGATCTTTGATACCATTTTTATAATATTTTTTTTTATATCAAGCGCAGCGCAAACAATTTTATCTAAACTTGTGCACGGATATGAATACGTGAACTGCGTTTGCGGCTAGATATTCACAGTTATTTATATATATATATATTTTTGTTTTGGAGTTTCAAGTTTCACATTTATGCACATTGAGCACTGGATCATTGTGGCTCGCAAGATTTTCCTCATTTTGTTTTACCCATATATTTACCTGTTTATTAGGAGCTGAACATCATGTATAAAAATTGCATTACTACTGCTATTATACTTGAGAGCTTCTGGCCGTCAATGGTTGTTGAGTATGTCAGTGGTTGTAGACCGGTGCCTTTCATTTTTTAAATTTTTTGTTTGTAGGGTTCCTGAAGGGCCTGGTATGAAATAGTTAAGAAACCTCATGCTTTTTTATATGGTTCCTTCCATTACCATCCATATCAGACCCTCATCTGGGATAATGGTCTGACATAGATGAATGGAATCCTTGGCAGATATGCTTACAAACAGAATGAAGCAGCTGGGTGCTCTTATTTTACTGGGAATGTAAATACACCATTTTCTTTTTAAATGTTAGTTTTGCTGTAGTAGTTTGACAGGATCAAGTCATCCCCTAGGCATGTTATTTAACCACTTGAGCCCCGGACCATTATGCTGCCTAAGGACCAGAGGTCTTTTTCCAATTTGGCACTGCGTCGTTTTAACTGCTAATTGCGCGGTCATGCAATGCTGTACCCAAACAAAATTTGTGTCCTTTTCTTCCCACAAATAGAGCTTTCTTTTGATGGTATTTGATCACCTCTGCGATTTTTATTTTTTGTGCTATAAACGGAAAAAGACCGAAAATTTTGAAAAAAAATGATATTTTCTACTTTTTGTTATAAAAAAAATCCAATAAACTCAATTTTAGTCATACATTTAGGCCAAAATGTATTCGGCCACATGTCTTTGGTAAAAAAAATGTCAATATTTATTGGTTTGCGCAAAAGTTATAGCGTCTACAAACTAGGGTACATTTTCTCTAACTTACACAGCTTTTAGTTTATGACTGCCTATGTCATTTCTTGAGGTGCTAAAATGGCAGGGCCCCCCAAATGACCCCATTTTGGAAAGTAGACACCCCAAGGAAATTGCTGAGAGGCATGTTGAACCCATTGAATATTTATTTTTTTTGTCCCAAGTGATTGAATAATGACAAAAAAAAAAAAAAAATTTACAAAAAGTTGTCACTAAATGATATGTTGCTCACACAGGCCATGGGCATATGTGGAATTGCACCCCAAAATAAATTTTGCTGCTTCTCCTGAGTATGGGGATACCACATGTGTGGGACTTTTTGGGAGCCTAGCCGTGTACGGGGCCCCGAAAACCAATCACCGCCTTCAGGATTTCTAAGGGTGTAAATTTATGATTTCACTCTTCACTGCCTATCACAGTTTCGGAGGCCATGGAATGCCCAGGTGGCACAAACCCCCCCCAAATGACCCCATTTTGGAAAGTAGACACCCCAAGCTATTTGCTGAGAGGCATATTGAGTCCATGGAATATTTTATATTTTGACACAAGTTGCGGGAAAGTGACACTTTTTTTTTTTTTGTACAAAGTTGTCACTAAATGATATATTGCTCACACAGGCCATGGGCATATGTGGAATTGCACCCCAAAATACATTTAGCTGCTTCTCCTGAGTATGGGGATACCACATGTGTGGGACTTTTTGGGAGTCTAGCCGTGCACGGGACCCAGAAAACCAATCACCGCCTTCAGGATTTCTAAGGGTGAAAATTTTTGATTTCACTCTTCACTGCCTATCACAGTTTCGGAGGCCATGGAATGCCCAGGTGGCACAAACCCCCCCCCAAATGACCCCATTTTGGAAAGTAGACACCCCAAGCTATTTGCTGAGAGGCATGGTGAGTATTTTGCAGCTCTCATTTGTTTTTGAAAATGAAGAAAGACAAGAAAAAAAATTTTTTTTTTCTTTTTTCAATTTTCAAAACTTCGTGACAAAATGTGAGGTCTGCAAAATACTCACTATACCGCAAATAGCTTGGGGTGTCTACTTTCCAAAATGGGGTCATTTGGGGGGGTTTGTGCCACCTGGGCATTCCATGGTCTCCGAAACTGTGATAGGCAGTGAAGAGTGAAATCAAAAATTCACGCCCTTAGAAAGCCTGAAGGCAGTGATTGGTTTTCGGGGTCCCGTGCGCGGCTAGGCTCCCAAAAAGTCTCACACATGTGGTATCCCCGTACTCAGGAGAAGCAGCAGAATGTATTTTGGGGTGTAATTTCACATATTCCCATGGCATGTTTGAGCAATATATCATTTAGTGACAATTTTGTGCAAAAAAAAAAAATTGTCTCTTTCCCGCAACTTGTGTAGCAATATAAAATATTCCATGGACTCGACATGCCTCTCAGCAAATAGCTTGGGGTGTCTACTTTCCAAAATGGGGTCAATGGGGGGGTTTTGAACTGTCCTGGCATTTTATGCACAACATTTAGAAGCTTATGTCACACATCACCCACTCTTCTAACCACTTGAAGACAAAGCCCTTTCTGACACTTATTGTTTACATGAAAAAGTTATTTTTTTTTTGCAAGAAAATTACTATGAACCCCCAAACATTATATATTTTTTAAAGCAAATGCCCTACAGATTAAAATGGTGGGTGTTTCATTTTTTTTTTTTCACACAGTATTTGCGCAGCGATTTTTCAAACGCATTTTTTGGGGAAAAAACACACTTTTTTAAATTTTAATGCACTAAAACACACTATATTGGCCAAATGTTTGATGAAATAAAAAAGATGATCTTAGGCCGAGTATATGGATACCAAACATGACATGCTTTACAATTGCGCACAAACGTGCAGTGGCAACAAAATAAATACATTTTTAAAAGCCTTTAAAAGCCTTTACAGGTTACCACTTTAGATTTACAGAGGAGGTCTACTGCTAAAATTACTGCCCTCGATCTGACCTTCGCGGTGATACCTCACATGCATGGTGCAATTGCTGTTTACGTTTGACGACAGACCGCCGCTTGTGTTCGCCTTAGCGCGAGAGCAGGGGGCGACAGGGGTGCTTT
Source organism: Lithobates clamitans (assembly GCA_037952925.1). Classification (NCBI taxonomy): domain Eukaryota; kingdom Metazoa; phylum Chordata; class Amphibia; order Anura; family Ranidae; genus Lithobates; species Lithobates clamitans. The sequence goes on along the minus strand of JBBGZY010000053.1, from coordinate 2,898,523 downwards.
TTTTTTTTTTTTCTTTATTATTTTTTTGCTTTTTTATCTTATTTTTAAACTGTTCCTTTCATTTTTATTTTTTTTTCCATCATTTTTATTGTTATCTCGGGGAAGGTAAATATCCCCTATGATAGCAATAGGTAGTGACAGGTACTCTTTTTTGAAAAAATTGGAGTCTATTAGACCCTAGATCTCTCCTCTGCCCTCAAAGCATCTGACCACACCAAGATCGGTGTGATAAAATGCTTCCCCAATTTCCCAATGGTGCTATTTACATCCGGCAAAATCTAAGTCATAAAATGCTCGTAGCTTCCGGTTTCTTAGGCCATAGAGATGTTTGGAGCTACTCTGGTCTCTGATCAGCTCTATGGTCAGCTGGCTGAATCACCGGCTGCATTTTCAGGTTCCCTGTTGAGACAGGAGAGCCAGAGAAAAACACGGAAGACGGTGGGGGGGGCATTCCCTCCCACGGCTTGTAAAAGCAGTCTAGAGGCTAATTAGCCGCTAGGATTGCTTTTACATGAAAGCCGACCGCTGGCTGAAAAGAATGATACCAAGATGATACCTAAACCTGCAGGCATCATTCTGGTATAACCACTCAAATTTGTGAATGGCGTACCTGAAGACAAAAAAATGGTTAACAATAAAGCACAGTAAACGGTAAAGTATAAAAAATTGCATACCTGAAAAGCAAACATGATAAAACATAATAACAATAAAACATTGCAGAATAGAATACAGTAAAAAAGAGCAGAACAATAGAGAGAATAGAGAGAGAGGGAACAATAAAACGACAACTATTTTTTTTTATTTTATATATTTTTTTTTTTTACACTTTTTTTGTAACTAACTTTTATAACTGTAACCGGTTCCAGGTTCGGGTCTCTCAAAATGCGATGGCATCTTGGGAGACCCTGTGAAAGTGTGCCTAGTCTGTGGAATGCTGTACCCTACACTAATACTCAACTAGTGCATGGTAGCGTTCAAAACATTCTCCAATGCAAAGACCAGGATTGTCAGGACAGGAGGGACAATAATAGCGGGTGTCACGCCTATATCCGCGCTTGCTGCAGACACAACATCTTTTCTGGGGGGGGTTCGTTGGGTAGGGGTACTCGGGAGGACATAAAGAAAATGCCTCTCATGCAGCCGACTGCATTTGGTTGGGGATGTGAATGGGGGAAGTACGGGCGCTGCAGAAGTGGTGGGTTCCCAATTAGGATTGGCGAATGCAGCAGGAAGGGCATTATGGGCACGACGGGCCTGTGTTTGTCTTTTTGGTGGCAGCAGGACACTACTTGTGCTTGCCACCTCACCAGCTTGAACTGCACTTATGGGACTCGCCACGTCACCACGTGTTACTGCAGTGCTGGTTTGACTACGACCGGGGTGTACTAGGCCACTGGTGCTTGCCAGTTCACCAAAACGCTACCAAAAAAATTGTTAGCGATCGCAGGGATCAGGCCTGACTCTGCGAACGCTGCAGTTATGCGTTTAGTCTTTTGTAAGTGACAGTGATCGATCGATACTGCACTTGGATGGGCTGGGCCGGGCGGAGGGGCAAAACGCAGGTGCTAGCAGGTATCTGTGCTGATCCCGCTAACACTGCATTTTTGGGAACCCTAAACTGCTGGGGACGCTAGTATAGATCTGATCGGATCAGATATTGATCCGTTCAGATACTATACCACCAAGGGAGGTGTACGGTGCGTGCATGGGTGTTAGCGGTACTGGCGCTAACCTGACGCTGCCTGGGGCTGGTGCTTGCCAGTTCACCAAAATACTACCAAAAAAACTGTTAGCGATCGCAGGGATCAGGCCTGACTCTGCGAACGCTGCAGTTATGCGTTTAGTGTTTTGTAAGTGACAGTGATCGATCGATACTGCACTTGGGTGGGCTGGGCTGGGCCGGGCGGAGGGGCAAAACGCAGGTGCTAGCAGGTATCTGGGCTGATCCCGCTAACACTGCGTTTTTGGGAACCCTAAACTGCTGGGTACGCTAGTATAGATCTGATCGGATCAGATATTGATCCGATCAGATACTATACCACTAAGGGAGGTGTACGGTGCGTGCGTGGGTGTTAGCGGTACTGGCACTAACCTGACACTGCCTGGGGCTGGTGCTCGCCAGTTCACCAAAATACTACCAAAAAAACTGTTAGCGATCGCAGGGATCAGGCCTGACTCTGCGAACGCTGCAGTTATGCGTTTAGTGTTTTGTAAGTGACAGTGATCGATCGATACTGCACTTGGGTGGGCTGGGCTGGGCCGGGCGGAGGGGCAAAACGCAGGTGCTAGCTGGTATCTGGGCTGATCCCGCTAACACTGCGTTTTTGGGAACCCTAAACTGCTGGGGATGCTAGTATAGATCTGATCGGATCAGATATTGATCCGTTCAGATACTATACCACTAAGGGAGGCGTATGCTGCGTGCGTGGGTGTTAGCGGTACTGGCGCTAATCTGACGCTGCCTGGGGCGACGCATATCACTGCCGGGCGATCAGGGGGCTAATATGAGAGGTAATGTGGGAGAAAAGTGGCGCTGCCCTAAAAATACTTATTGGTAGATGAATTACAACTTATTAACATAGGTACTTATATGGGCTGTCTCCTTAATGTACCTAGGTGTGATCATAACTCAACACTACTATGTACGTGTGAATCCCAAATATAATAATAATAAACCAAAAAACCAAAAAATCAAAAAATCAAAAAATCAGTGGAAAATTGGGGGTAGAAATCCTATTACCCTATTGGCAAATGGTGCTAACTACATTCAAATTAACAATGCGAAAAAAGACCAATGAACCTTTAAAAATTGAATAAACTAAAAATTGACCCCAGAGTTCAAAAGTTTTGGGACACTAAAACATCCTATAAAGTGCAGTATATAAAGTGTTTCATATGTTCAGATTAACATGAATATTGTGAAAATAACAAAAAGTATCTATAAAAATTAAATAAAATAAAAATTAACCCCAAGGTTCAAAAGCATTGTGACACTATAGCATCTTATAAAGTGCAAAAATATTCTATTGAGTGAAGAAATATGTGTGATATATATAGGGTGTCAATGTATGAGGATGTTGAGATAAATTAATTCGGTGGTTTATATAAATATTAAATGAAAATCATCCCAAACTCCAAAACTATTGGGACAGTGTGAGAAGGGCAAATTGCCAATAGATAGAATAAATATAAAGTGTCAGTGCAAAATTCTATACGTTGTGATTCTCTGGAAAAATGTTGATATGTCCATAAATTGAAATTACATTAAGGTAGTGCACATGGCAAATCGCATGAGAAATAGCGAGACCCTTGTATTATAATATGTCTGCAAATACAATGAGAATTTTAAGATGTTTCCAGCCGGGCAATATAGTTAGCAGAGTATTATGTGCAGTTCATCAGCCACAGGAACATAAAACAGTGACTTCTGTGTGTAGTAGTTCAAACGGTGACTCGAGGTGCTCACCCCCCATGCTCCCCCACTCACCATAAAGAAACACCCCTACAGGGGTACCGAGCGATAGAGTGGGTGTCTTTGGGGATAGGTATGGATCATTCCACTACTCCTACTGTTCCTCAGATCTGTATGGCTCCTCTGCTGATTACAGAAAAAACTGTGCGTTCCAGATAACCAGGTTCCTCCAACTCTTGCCAGTTATTAGCTCTTAGACTCTCCGGTCCACCCAGAGAAAGAAAAAACAGGGGCTGCCTTCGTGAAGTATGTCCTAGTTTATTGGTGCAAATAGTAATAGCAAAGTCCATACACATATAACACGTAATTTGTAGTATCAAACAGCGCTGTGTGCAAGGACGGGACCAGGAACAAGAAACGAACGTGCGTCCCACCTTGCGTTCCAGCGTACCACTTCCGGGTATGACGTGTGAGCGTGACTCCGCCTTACGCGTTTCGTCATAGGACGTTTTCAAAGACAGAGGTGTTAGCGGTACTGGCGCTAACCTGACGCTGCCTGGAGCTGGTGCTTGCCAGTTCACCAAAATACTACCAAAAAAACTGTTAGCGATCGCAGGGATCAGGCCTGACTCTGCGAACGCTGCAGTTATGCGTTTAGTGTTTTGTAAGTGACAGTGATCGATCGATACTGCACTTGGGTGGGCTGGGCTGGGCCGGGCGGAGGGGCAAAACGCAGGTGCTAGCTGGTATCTGGGCTGATCCCGCTAACACTGCGTTTTTGGGAACCCTAAACTGCTGGGTACGCTAGTATAGATCTGATCGGATCAGATATTGATCCGTTCAGATACTATACCACTAAGGGAGGCGTATTCTGCGTGCGTGGGTGTTAGCGGTACTGGCGCTAATCTGACGCTGCCTGGGGCGACGCATATCACTGCCGGGCGATCAGGGGGCTAAACCTTTATTCGGTAATAAACGGCGGGTGCCCTGACACTATAAAAAATAAACAAACTAACCAGCGTCACCCGTAACACTTATACGGTGATCAGTGGTGAAAGGGTTAACTAGGGGGCCATCAAGGGGTTAAAACATTTATTAGGTAGTATATGGGGGTCCCTGACGCTATAAAACGCTTACGGTGAACCTCAATATTTACGTCCCTAACTAGCGTCACCAGCGACACTAATACAGCGATCAGAAAAATGATCGCTTAGCGACACTGGTGACAGGGGGTGATCAAGGGGTTAAAACTTTATTAGGAGGTGTTAGGGGGGTACCCTAGACCTAAAGGGGGGTAACAGTAACTGTCCTAACACTGTAACTGTCACAAACTGACACCAATGCAGTAATCAGAAAAAAAAAAAAAAAAAACTGCTGGTGTCAGTTTGTGACAGGGGGGGGGGGGTGATTGGGGGGGGATCGGGGGGGTGATTGGGGGGGATCGGGGGGGTGATCGGGGGGGATCGGGGTGTTTTGTGTGCCTGGCATGTTCTACTGTGTGTGTGTAGTGTTGTGCACTCACATACCTGTCTTCTCTCCTCGGGCCGGAACGGAAATTACCGAGCCGAGGAGAGATGACATAATTTCCTTTGCTGCTGTTTAGCATACAGCAGCAAAGGAATGATTTGATTGGCCGGCGGCGATCGCGAGGGGGGGGCCACAAACGGATGGCCTCCCCCTCACCTCCGATCGCCGTGGGACAAAAGACGACCGCCTCGGGCACCAGGGGGGGTCCGATCGGACCCCCCACCCGCGGAAGGCAAATCACGTACATGTACGTGATTTTGCCTGTCCGTGCCACCTTGCCGACGTACATCGGCGTGAGGCGGTCGTCAAGTGGTTAAAGTGATATTAGTGATAAGTCCTGCTTTTTTTTCTTTTAAAAATAAGCAAATATGATATACTTACCTGCTCTGTGCAGTGGTTTTGCACAGAGGGGCCCGGATCCTTCTTTTTTTGGGTCTCTCTTCAGCGATCCTAGCACCTCCCTCCTGCCAAGTGCCCCACAGCAAGCATGTAGGGGCACCCGAGTCGAGCCACTGCTCTGTGTGTCCATTCAGACACGGAGCTGCAGCTCAGCCCTGCCCCCTCTCTCCTCATTGGCTCACTGACTTTGATTGACAGCAGTGGGAGCCAATGGCGCCCACTGCTGTGTCTCAGATAATCAGAGGGGGGAGTGTCGAACAGCAACATCACTGGATCAAGATGGAGCTGAGGTAAGTATTAGGGGGGCTGAGGGGGGCTGCTGCACACTGAAGGCTTTTTATCTTATTATGCTTGGGGTGAGGTAGCAGGTTAGTTCTGTATTTTTTTTCTGTAACTTGTGTTACAGAGTCTTGCACTATATTGTAAATTGCATTCTTCTGACTAAAGTGTTTATTGCCTTAACTGTTGCTGGTTGCTAAGCAGTCCCTATTCCAAAGAACTCCCTATTTCAAATAAGTTAGTTTTTTAAGATATGCTCAGACAAAGCGTTAGCTCTCTATCCATTTTCAGTATGCACAAAAGCATATGTAATGGAAGTGTTTTCTTTTAAAAAAATTATTGCAACTCTTACTTGTCACACTTTATGGGTTCAAGGACTGTGGCATATGTATGGCACCTGTGTACATAGCAAGTAGGTTGGGATTTTATTTAACAATGGCATTTTAAGCCTTTATGCCTCTTCCAGTGTATTGCAATTTGTTATTGCAATTTGGCCCCACCCACTATTTGGTAAGACTGACGGATTATTGCCTTCCTTAGGATGTCCACAGGTGCCCTAGGTCTTTTACAATCCTAACAAAGCCCTTGTTGGGAATGCTGTACAATTTTCATAAATAAAAATACAATATTCACTTTATTGCATAGTTGAAGTGAGGGCAAGAGCTTAATTTGTTTGTTGCTTATCATGGCTTACTACTCTCTGTTAAACTGATGTAAATATTTGTCAGACAACACCTTTGCATCCTTATCACAACATAATATATATGTACATATTCCCTCTCAGTTCTCTTTCTGGCACTTATATCAATAGAATGAGAAGGAATGTTTAATTTGCATGCAGTCCAAGATCCTGTTCTTCATTATCCTGTCTTCTCGTGTTTGCTCAGCGTGTTTTTCACCTGAAAAGCTCTTTTTTTCCATGTTAATTATTGAGATCAATGCTGTTGCGATTACATAATGTTTATAGCAGCCTCCACATATCAGGGATTTAAGTGTTGGTAAATGTCACTTCATGACTCTCCTGTGTAAGGGACATAATTAAAACAGCCATGCGCCTCTCCATTCAAATGAGGTTACCAAACAATAGTAGCTAGAAAGGAAATTCATAGGCGAGTTTGGCTTTTCAAAATATTTTCTAGCATGTTCTAAGTGAATTAGTATTGTAAAATTGAATTTTCCTAAATCACTTTATAATTTTTAGGCCTCAAGGAGCGTTACTGGCCAAAAAAAAATAGATTTTAGTAAAATATTATTTTAAGGAAAAACCTGTTTAAAGCTGAAATTCACTCTCTTAAAATGGTTCTTCAATCTAAAACAAAAATTAAAAGTCAGAAGCTACAAATACTAGCAAGGCATACACCCAAAGTTCTCCCTTAAGCGCTGTTGTGCTTATGAGGATAATTTTCCTGCACGGTATTTATGATTTAGTAATTTTTAAATGATAATATTTTTAAGATACAGGATCAAATATGACCACAGTCTAAAAATGTAAAATGTATTCACCAGACATTTAATCATACAAAATAGTTATATATATATATTAGTTGACAAAAACAAACATTACATAAAATTAAAATACCAATTGTGCTACATAAAATTAAGAATCTGAATTGAAACACCCGCTAATGGGAGTGTTGTACCTTTGAAATGACATAGCAATGATAAACTTCCCAGACATATAACCATACACAATAGTTATATATAGGTTGGTTGACAAAACAAATGTTACATAAAATTAAAATAATAATTGTTCTACATAAAAGTTTGAATGTCAATTGAAACACCCCCAAAATGGGAGTGTAGTACCTTTGAAATGACACAGAAATTATAAACTTCCCTGTAGAATCAATAACCATGTAAAATGACAATTAGACAGAATGTCTGTATTTCACAAATTCAACTGTTACTATACTGCAGGTAAGTAAGTGGTTAACAATGTGAAATAAAATCAGACGTTTGTTATGTCAATAGGATGAAAAATATCCAATTAAAAATATATTGAAAATTGAATCTTTAGAGAAAAATCTACTAGGCGGTTACTTATTCGAGAGAATAATTATCAATTGTATAATACTCAATGAATCAATATTTAAGGGAACACAAATGAATATAAGGTAAAAATCAACCCAACATAATTACCCATTCCAAAACTGCTACTGGTTTGAATTGCTGGTTACCAGAGTTTTTAGAATGGCTGCTGTGGCTTTCAAGATGGCTACTCTTAAAGAGGAATTACTTCTTGCGACCACCGAGTTCCAGAGCATAAGGTGTTCAGGAATCTTCATGAATGTAGAGGTATGAGTTGATGAGTGGAGTGCATGTGTCTGCATGTGTGATTGATTGTTTTGTCATGGCATCTATCCTCTTCTAAATACCATGTTTAGACAATAGGATCATAAAAATTATAATAAGCTCAGCCCAAAAGGTATGACTTCTTTTCCATTGGTTAGAAAAAAATCTAATGATTAACCTCTGTGAATTCAGGTAATATCACCTTCAACCACTAGGCATGTCAGAGGGCAGAAAAATGTGTTCTGAACTATCTGTTAAATAATATGTTCTATTTTCATAATGTGTATCTGTTTGTATATTGGTGCTGATGTATATATATCTATATTATTCAGGGACTCTGGTAACCTGTACAATATAAAATACACGCCACTGAGTATGTATCAAACACAATTTATTAATAAAAAGCAATATCCACTCACGTGTAGAGCTGAAATGTTGAGTTCAGGTACATCTCCAGCAGGAGAAAGAGAGGAGGACTACAGGTAGCAGCAAGTCCGTGTGTACTGACATCACATCTTGTCCACTGGTGATGGGCTGCAGTAAGCTGACATGGTAGTCCAAACACACACTAAAAAGAGAAGATCACAGGGGAGCCCTCAGAAATGGTATGGGTTCCGGGAATGGGGAGATCAAGGCGTCAGAGCCGGTCTTCAGCTGTGTAGCAGTGTAGAGCAGATCCTCATCCAGCATCCGTGATAGGAAGATGACACGGCCGTGTGATCGGAGCTAAAACGAGACTTGAATGGCAAACACAGTGGCGCTGGGCTATGACGTCACTACTGTGCGACGCGTTTCCGAGTCAGCTCGCTATCGATGAAAATAATAGTGGCACTCCTTTGTCAAGCATTGGGGAGCGATGCTGGGCAGTGACATTTTATAATTAATCAAGGGGCGGGGCCAAAAGGAGGAATAATAAACACACATAGGTATAAATAATGGCGCTCAGAAGGATGGAACACTACAGAACATGTTATGGGGAATGTAACTGAACCAATCAAGATACGTTATTCTATAGGTACATAGCTAAAACAAGCAATAACATATCATAAATGTAGAATACATAAAATAGATTATACAATTAGATCAATGAAAAATGCATTAGCCACAGATAAAATATGCATTAGCCACAAATAAAACATGGATATAATTAATATTAGATGAATGGGCAAAAGAGGTCACATATAAAATATATGTATGTGTAAGTGTAATAATTGTGGAGCATAATAATGTTATAAAGAAAATATCCATAAATTGGGAATGAATAGGATTGTTAAAATGGTAATTAAATGTAATAAAAAGTGGATATATGGCATATTATCATCAATAACAGTATGTTGGGGATAAGGGCACAAGTCCAAACGCATGTAGGGATGGGAGGATACGAACCATGTGCAAAGACTGCCAAAACAAGCTTAATACATGTGGGGAAGGAAAGGGGCAGGAAGAAGAAAAAAAAGAGAAGGGAGGAGGGGAAAGAGGGGGGAGGTGGGGGGAAGGAAAAAAGAAAAAAGAAAAAGGAAGAAAAAAGAGGAGGGGGAGAAATAAAGGGAAAGGAGAGGGGAAGGAAATGGGCTAACGGGAAAGAGTAATAATAATTACAGGGTTGCAAACCCGCTGCCCCCACACATATATGTAAAGGGACAATCTATACACATCCGTACATACACATATACACACATATGTGAGGGACCTGTGGTGAAGACAATAATTGAATAGTTACAAAATGTAGTGGAAAATGTAGTAAACAATAAGGGATGGAGGAAAAAATAGATATTTTTTTAGGAAAATATATATAAGATGATATCAAGAGTCAGGGAAACATCTGATCAGTGAGAACATATAAAACAGTAGCTATCTCTATACTCTCGTTAAGGCCACCAGGCGAAAGAACATCGAGAGTATAGATCCAAAACGTCTCCCTAGCGCAAAGTTTTTTAAAACGTTTCGCTGCAGTAAAAGATTTGGGAATTTGTTCAATAACCCAAACCCGGAGACTTGTGGTGGATTTTTTATGGAACTTCGCAAAATGTTGCGGAATGCTGTGCATGTCCTTACCACCCTCTATTAATCTGCGGTGTTGGCCAAAACGCTGTCTAAGAGGGCAGATCGTTCGGCCAACATAAATGAGACCGCAGGGGCAAGTAAGGCCATACATCACAAAATCAGAGGAGCAATTGTAAAATTGGTCCAACTGATAGGTTTTACCCTTAGAGTAGAAGGATTTTTGTCCATGTGTGATAAAGGAACAGGTTTTACACAATGCCCAATCCCTTCTTTCTGTTTAAACATCTTAATAGGTACATTCGTAACCTCACCCTTAAAAGATTTTTTCAAGCCAAATCAAACAAACCTACCCCAGATAATGTAGACTTATCCTCCAGTGCATCACTTAATCCCTCCCCAGATGTCTTTGAATATGATGGTGACATCATAGATATGTTGGAATCTCTAACAGAGGAAGACAACACGCTCATGCTGCTTACACAGCACCTGGCTACCTCACCGCCCATAGCGCATTCATCCTTAAAACCCAAATCAGTCTTTTACCCCGCTCAGTCCAAAGGCCCCTACCTTGAGAGCTTTTACAGAGTTGTCTATGCTGACTTTGTCAAGCTCTGCCAGTCAACCTCCACTATTCCTGCTCACATACATAATCTTACCATTGCAGAAACGAAAGCACTAGACTCCTTAATTCACACTACCTATTTTGTCATCAAATCGGCTGATAAAGGAGGGGGTATAGTCATACAAGATAAATAGGACTATATCACAGAGGCCCACAGATTGCTTTCCGACAAGACCACGTATATTAAATTGTCTAAAGACCCTACTAATGAATTTGCCCTTGAGGTCAGCCATTTGGTTCAATCTGCCCTTACTAGCGGAGTTATCAGAAAAGTGGAAGCTTCATTTTTTCTTAAAAGTTTTTATCAGGTACCCTATTTTTACCATTTGCCAAAAGTCCATAAAAATCTCACATCCCCTCCTGGCAGGCCCATTGTGACTGCTATGGACAGCGTAACTACTGTTCTTAGCCAATACATCGATTTATACTTGCAGCCCATAGTTCAGCAACTACCGTCATTCATTAGAGATGGTTCGCACCTTTTGGAGCCTTTAACTCCATATAGGTGAGAATCCACTTATACGTGGCTCTCTCTTGACGTCACGTCATTGTACACTTCCATCCCACACCAATTTGGCCTACTAGCCCTGGAATTCTTCCTCGCTCAGAAACTGATGTTAAATTCCAGACAAGCTTCATTCATTTTGGAGGCCACTGATTTTTGTTTGCGCCATAATTATTTTGATTTTGATGGCGAGTTCTTCTTACAGTTACAGGGAACCACCATGGGAGCTAATTTTGCTCCCTCTTATGCGAATTTGGCCATGGGATATTGGGAAAAAAATTACATCTGGCACAACAATCCCCACTCAGCGAATATCGTATTTTTTGGGTGGTACATTGACGATCTCATCGTGATCTGGGATGGCCCTGCCGACCTGATCACCTCATTTGTAGAACACTGCAATCATAATTCATATGAACTGGCCTTCACCCATGTTTTTGATTCCACCAGCCTGACTTTTCTAGACTTAGAATTAAGTCACACAGATGGAAATATTATTGCCCGAAATTACATCAAGCCGACGGCTGGCAATTCCTATCTGCATTTCCATAGCTGCCACTACCCGAAGTGGATTAAAAACATACCCAAAGAGCAGTTCTGTCATTTAAGACAGAACTGTACCTTGGATACCGACTATGCTGCGTCTAGCATTCCACTGAAAAAGAAATTTGCAGACAAACAATATCCCAAAGTTTTAGTAGATGAAGCATGTGCCCTATATTCCAAAGGCAAACCCGCTAGAACAGAAAAAAGTGAGATTGATCACTCTACCCAATTTATCACCACCTACCACTTCCAATACAGAAAGATGGAAAATATAATGAGTAAGCACTGGAGTATTTTACTACAGGATCCTCTCCTCAAAAACATCCTCCCTACTAAACCAAGAGTTACCTACCACAAAGTTTTGAGCTTAAAAAACAAAATTGCCCCTAGTAAATTATCAACTACATCATCTATCCATACTACAGACCATCCTACCACTCTTATACCTCTAGTTGGCATGTATCAATGCAAAAAGACATTGGGGTTGATTTATTAAAGGCCAATAGACTGTGCACCATGGAAAGTGCAATTGCACTCTGGAAGTGCAGCTGCTTCAGAGCTTAGTAAATGAGGTAAAGCTTCACTTTGCAAAGAATACCCAATCACATGCAAGGAAAATAAAAAAAACAGCATTTTTGCTTGCACATGATTGGTTGATGGAAGTCAGCAGAGCTTCTGCTCATTTACTAAGCTCTAGAGCAACTGCTCTTGCAGTGTGCAACTGCACTTTCCAAAGTGCACAGTCTTTTTGCCTTTAGTAAATCAACCCCATTGTGTAAAACCTGTTCCTTTATCACACATGGACAAAAATCCTTCTACTCTAATAGGGCGTACACACGGTCGGACTTTGTTCGGACATTCCGACAACAAAATCCTAGGATTTTTTCCGACGGATGTTGGCTCAAACTTGTCTTGCATACACACACGGTCACACAAAGTTGTCGAAAAATCCGATCGTTATGAACGCGGTGACGTAAAACACGTACGTCGGGACTATAAACGGGGCAGTGGCCAATAGCTTTCATCTCTTTATTTATTCTGAGCATGCGTGGCACTTTGTCCGTCGGATTTAAGTACACACGATCGGAATTTCCGACAACGGATTTTGTTGTCGGAAAATTTTATCTCCTGCTCTCCAACTTTGTGTGTCGGAAAATCCAATGGAAAATGTCTGATGGAGCCCACACACGGTCGGAATTTCCGGCAACAAGCTCCGATCGGACATTTTCCATCGGAAAATCCGACCGTGTGTACGGGGCATAAGGGTAAAACCTATCAGTTGGACCAATTTTACAATTGCTCCTCTGATTTTGTGGTGTATGGCCTTACTTGCCCTTGTGGTCTCATTTATGTTGGCTGAACGATCTGCCCTCTTAGACAGCGTTTTGGCCAACACCACAGATTAATAGAGGGTGGTAAGGACATGCACAGCGTTCCGTGACATTTTGCGAAATTCCATAAAAAAATCCACCACGTGCCTCCAGGTTTGGGTTATTGAACAAATCCCCAAATCTTTTACTGCAGCGGAACATTTTAAAAAACTTTGCTCTTTCACCTGGTGGCCTTAACAAGAGTATAGAGATAGCTACTGTTGTATAAGTTCTCACTGATCAGATGTTTCCCTGACTCTTGATATCACCTTATATATATTTTCTTAAAAAAATATCTATTTTTTCCTCCATCCCTTATTGTTTACTACATTTTCCACTACATTTTGTAACTATTCAATTATTGTCTTCACCACAGGTTCCTCACATATGTGTGTATATGTGTATGTGCGGATGTGTATAGATTGTCCCTTTACAAATATGTGTGGGGGCAGCGGGTTCGCAACCCTGTAAGTATTATTACTCCTTCCCCTTAGCCCATTTCCTATCCTTCCCCTCTCCTTTCCCTTTATTTCTCCCCCCCCTCCTCTTTTTTCTTCCTTTTTCTTTTTTCCTCCCCCCCCTACTTCCCCCCCTCTTTCCCCTCCCTCTTCTCTTTTTTTTCTTCTTCTTCCTGCCCCTTTCCTTCCCCACATGTATTAAGCTTGTGTTGGCAGTCTTTGCACATGTGGTTCGTATCCTCCCATCCCTACATGCATTTGGACTTGTGCCCTTTTCCCCAACATACTGTTATTGATGATAATATGCCATATAACCACTTTTTATTACTTTTCATTACCATTTTAACAATCTTATTCATTCCCAATTTATGGATATTTTCATTATAACATTATTATGCTCCACAATTATTACACTTACACATACATATATTTTATATGTGACCTCTTTTGCCCATCCATCTAATATTAATTATATCCATGTTTTATTTGTGGCTAATGCATATTTTATCTGTGGCTAATGCATTTTTTATTGATCTAATTGTATAATCTATTTTATATATTCTACATTTATGATATGTTATTGCTTGTTTTAGCTATGTACGTATAGAATAACGTATCTTGATTGGTTCAGTTACATTCCCCATAACATGTTCTGTAGTGTTCCGTCCTTCTGAGCGCCATTATTTTTACCTATGTGTGTGTTTATTATTCCTCCTTTTGGCCCTGCCCCTTGATTGATAATAAAATGTCACTGCCCAGTATCGCTCCCCTATGCTTGACAAAGTAGTGCCGCTATTCTTTCCATCGATAGCGAGCTGACTCGGAAACACGTTGCACGGTGGTGACATCATAGCCCGGCGCCACTGTGTTTGCCATTCAAGTCTCGTTTTAGCTCCGATCACACGGCCGTGTCATCTTCCAATCACGGATGCTGGACGAGGCTCTGCTCTACACTGCTACACAGCTGAAGACTGGCTCTGATGCCTTGATCTCCCCTTTCTCGTAACCCACACCATTTCTGAGGGCTCCCCTGTGATCTTCTCTTTTTGGTGTGTTTTTGGACTACCATGTCAGCTTACTGCAGCCCATCACCAGTGGACAAGATGTGATGTCAGTACACATGGACTTGATGCTACCTGTAGTCCTATTCTCTTTCTTCTGCTGGAGATGTACCTGAACTCACATTTCAGCTCTACATGTGAGTGGATATTGCTTTTTATTAATAAATAGTATAATTTTGATTAATCAATATCACATAAAATGATTATCTATATGGATAAATGTATAATTCTTGTATATCCTATGAATACTTTTTTCTCTTGAAACAATACATACTATATGTATATTTTTATGCAGATGTAGTCACGATTTATATGTCTTTCATAACAAGGATTGGTATCTTAAAACAATTCTTACTTCTAATTTGTTCTACATCAAAATATTATATTTTTACCTTATGACAGAATAACCACTGGGTCAGTAGACACTAAAGTCATAATTGCTTCTATGACCTAGAATATAATATATAATTTGAATGACTTATAATCCTATGCATTTTAAAATATCACTGGGTAGACAGAATTCTGATGTCTTTCAGAAATGTTTGAAATTAACTTTAGGCAGGCTCAATTTGTTTTTAGATAGCCCAGCTGTATACACACCCATGGTCCTCGCATTAAGTTTTGTTAAAGACTTTGTTTGATAATGGCTTGTCTTACCTGGGAAAACAATGGCATTTGCTGGGTTTCCCAAGCTTTATTGTTGCTTCAAATCTTGTCAATTGAATCTTGTTTAGAGATAATAAAATATACTTTTTGATCAGACGACAATCTATGTACAGATTTATAACTGAGTGATAAGAACACAGCATGTTCTACTTTTAAAAAAATTCTCATTTGACCGCCCTGGGCTTGACCTCTGTTTTGAGGCCTAACTGACTTTGCAACCATATGTCCCCATCCTAAACTCCTATGAGATGGTTAATTTCTTCATCCTAATTACAACAGCGCTTAGGGCATGGGCATTGCCGAAAAATGTCATTTGTAATCAAGCAGTGTAAAGCAATGTCTATAATTGGTTAAAAAAACACCAATATCCATAGGCAATTGTAAAAATATGTAAGAAAGTTTATTTGACCTCTAAATTGGCCGCAAAAAAGGATGGGCTCACCCAGTTGTGTGACAATAGCAAATTCATAATTGCTATTGTCTTCCTGATACTCCTCCCGGCCAATCAGGAAGCAGGTCCTGAGAGCAGATTGGCCGAGAGGAGAAACGTTCAGAGAAGCGATCGTATTAGCCGCTGAAAAGTAGGAGAAGACACAGAGGGAAGCCACAGTGAAGTCGAGGAGGAGGAGATGCTGGGTGATGCCGACGAGGAGGAAGCATTGCCTGCAACTTAGATGGGGTAAGTGCAGGCTAGATGGACTGACGATCGAGCAACCAGGGGGTGGGGGTTGAGACCGACCGACCTACCTACCTACCGACTGCGGGGGGTGGTGGCGGTCAGATGGAGCACCAGCCGCCACTGTTGGTAAAGCCTGGTGAGTTTCTTATGAAACATGTCTAGACTTAACAACTTCACTTCCTTACATTTAAAAGTCAATGGCTGTGTCAGCCTACTTGCCAGTGGATGGAGATGTAACAGGATAATCCCATGGTTGTGCATCCGTGCACTCAAGCATTGCCCTTTGTGAGACCTGCTGATGGAGTGGTTGGCGATGCGGTACCCATCCATGGCACCAATTGCACAGATATCCTAAGAAGGCTGTAATTGGGCTGGACAGGCCGCTCTGGATGATGTCACAGACTTGTGTCGAAAGACAAGCGGCTGTGAATGGTGGAGAAAATAGGGGAACACACCAGTGTGTTAGTTGGTCGCCATAACAATGCGTTTCGCTCGTCAGAGCCTTGTCAAGTCATGTGACAGTAACCAAAGAGGACTTTTAAAATGAAGGGGCCAGAATAGAAGATGGGGAGACAGTTATGCAAATTATGCAAAGGAGGCCTCCGGATTGTCTGTATCATCCCCATCCCATCCAGCTATTTAACCCTTTGTCATTCTTAAGAAAGTATAAGAACAATACAGATACATTATATCCATAAAATTTAAAATGTGGATAAAATATATATGAAAATATATCTATAAAAATAATATGATTGATCATGATTTTATATCCTTACATTAAAGCAAAAATACCAAGAAAAAGGAGAAGAGGGGGGGGGGGGAATAAGAGGGGGGTGGAAAAGGTATCAACAGTATAACCATGGCTATAAGAGGTGTCACAACAAGACACTGCAGCTAATAATGTATAACCATTTGAAGTACGCTTCATATTACACAGTGTGTCTCTAGTTCTTCGTTCAAGCCATTGGGACATAAGGTATTAAGCTAAAAATTCTGAATGTTTCCCTTTTGCACAATAGGGAATACCGGTATCTTCCGTCAGATATATATTCGATAGCCATGACTTCTAGACATTTAATAGCCTTATTATGATGAAACAAAAAATGCTTCACATGTTGGAGATCCTCGCCAGGGTCTTACATCTGCACCTGGTTAAGGTTGTAGGTAAAAATAGATAGACTTGGATTTTCCTCCTCCCCCACTTATATATAGATAGATCTATAAGAGATAGATAGATAACATGTGGGGTTATTTCCTAGTATGTTTTTGGCTGAGTCACGGGCATAGGTGGAATCCCTTGAGACATTTCCTGTGGCTTGTATCTCAGCCCTACCTGTAATGAGTATGCTTTTGGCTGAGCAACGAACATGGGTGATATCCCTGGAGACATTTTCTTGCATCTCAGCCCCCCTCCCAGTGACGTATTTCTGACACACTTCCCGTGCACACTGCTGGTCTATTTGTGGTCCAGGAGGAGTGGTGTGCATTCTAGTGGCTCCCCCTGGGTCTGGAATATTCAGAGCATTTGTTTTATGGTACTATATATCTCTGGCTCATTCCTATACAAAATAAAGTAAGTGTTGGACCTTTTTCTATGGCCAATGTGTGTAAGCAGTGACCACACAAACAATCAAGAGATATACTGTATATACGTAAGGTCAATATAGTGTCATTGTGTTATGATCATTGTGGCAAAATGATATTGAGTCCCCTCTGTGGTGACCTTATGAATTTATGTGATGGTAATAATAGGACAGTTATATACTAAGGTGTGAGATAAGAGTTTTGTCATTTGATTGGTGTTATAGGCCTGCCCAGGCATATCATTGAATGGGAGGGTCTTTGCAATATGTGAAAACATAAATTGTGCAACTGCAGCAGATTGGGTCAGCTCTGAGGAAGGGGGCCTACATCAGCTTTCCAATCACAGCTATTTTGGCATTACATGTACCTAAACTGGAATTGACTTCTGTTTGTGAGTATGTTTTTGGCAATTTTTATTCAATCAAATTTGGTGGGGGTAATGCACTGGGCTTTTGCACTCACCTGTGTCTCTTTGCAGTGTCCCCTAGAGATTGGCACAGAGATGCATCACCAGCCTGATAGGACTGAGTACAAAAATAAGAGAAAGCATTTTCTGGTGAACTGTGCTAGGGCCTAGGGCCTGAAGCATTGTTTGTTATGCTGCATTCCTCAGTAAAGCAAAAGTTTATCTGCATACAGTCTCTGTGTGAAGTTATTCTGATCTCGCAGTAGATGGGGTGAGAGAGATAAGAAATGTCAGTGATGTCACCTGGCTGTTGAGCACTGTGAGAAGTAGGGCCAGCATCTGGCTATCCCTGCGAGTATGGGGATACAGCCGGGCAACCAGGAGGGTGGGTAAAGGATCCGGTCACTGACTCCCACCCACACATTGAGAGTAGGGATGAGCTTGATGATCGGGTTAAACATAATTTTGAATTGAACATCGGGTGTTTGCCCATTTGATGAACAGAGAACATTATGGGGCGTTCGCTGTAAATTTGAGCGCCGTGGAATACCCCATAATGCACTGCGAGATTGCAGTGCATTGCTGTAAGATGATTGGCCAAAGCATGCACCTGACCTGCATGCTTCGGGCAAATACAGCGCACTCTGCTGAGAGAGCCATAATTGGCCGAATGCAGGGTGCCTTTGGCCAATCATGGCTCAGGGGGACGGCCCACACTATATAAGGCTTCCAACACGGCGCCTGTGTGTAGTGTTGTTGACGTGGAGATAGCTTGAGTTAAGCAGGCAGGTTATTCAGTTAGTGGCAGTGTATTTGATATATATACAGTCAGTCTAATATATATATACTCTGCATTTAGCATAGACTATATATTCAGTGTTTAATTGATATTCAGTCAGTGCAGGCAGTGTATTGAAATGATATATATATATATATATATATATATATATATATATATATATATATATACACACATACATATACACACATACACACACACACACACAGTCTCGTATATATATATATATATATATACACTTGTGGAGGAGAACCGCACTCTGCTTACGATTTAGTGCCAGCAATCAGGTCTTCCCACCGACCTTGTATATAGAAAAAGAGTCCAAGAGGTTGCTGCACTCGTATCGTTCTACCTTTTCTATAGGAGGACATGGGTGGATTCCAGAATTCCTGTACCGTGGGGTAACTGGATCTTAAAAGATTCCAATGTCTTTTGATAATTTGATTAATTTTGTTGGAGAAGGGATGGTACTGCATAATAAAGGGGATTCTCTTGTTTTCTTTTCGGGGTGATCGATTACTATCCGTATTAGGATGATCGATATTAACTAAAGCTTGCGGATATCTTCTACTAATAAGTTTGTTTTTTATTTCATCAAGTCTCTGATCACGGCACAGCGGGTCACTCACGATCCGCTGCACCCTCATCATCTGACTTTTTGGGATGGATGAAAAAACGTTTGGGGGGTGAAAGCTATTAAAATGTAGCAATTGATTGCGATCTGTGGGTTTCACATATAAGTCAGTAGTGATCTGCCCATTGTTCAATTTAAGAAGAGTATCAAGAAAGGAGATCTCATTTTTACCAATTTCAATGTTGAACTTTAATCCAGGTACTAAATAGTTAATGTATTTATCAAATAAGTATAGGCTTTCCATGTTGCCATCCCATATAGCGAAAATATCGTCCACAAATCTGTACCAACATTGGCAATGTTTTAAAAATAAATCATTGACATAAATAAAGGACGTCTCTATCATATTCATAAATGCGTTCGCATATGGGGGTGCAACATTTGAACCCATCGCTGCTCCGTTCAGTTGCAAGAAATGAGTATCCCTGAAAAGAAAATAGTTCTCTTCAAGAGTAATTTTCAAAAGGTCAAGCAGAAATGAAATCTGTTCGGTTTTATAGATGCCTGATTGAATTAACAATCGCTGACATGCCTCTATTCCTAAATCATGTGGAATGATAGTAAATAAGCTAGAGACGTCCCATGATATCAGGATGGAATCTGATGACAAGTTTATATCTTGAATTTTTGACAAAAAGTCAGTAGTATCTCTTATAAATGATTTAGTGTTTGATAGCAATGGTGTCAAACACTTATCCAGGTATTGTGCTAGATGTGTTGTCACAGATTCCATCCCTGATACAATGGGACGTCCGGGGGGATTTTTAGGGTCTTTATGAATTTTTGGTAACATATACAGTACCGGTGTAACCGGATATTCACATATCAAAAACTCCATAGTTTCATCATCAATGATTTTTTGTTTAACTGCCTTAGTTAGAGTTGTTTTTATCCTTTTTTGCACTTTAAAAACAGGACAGCAATCAAGTCTTTTATAAGTAAGGGTATCACTCAGATGTTTCATTATTTCATTTTCATACATGGATGTATCCATGACCACAATAGCTCCCCCCTTGTCAGCCGGCTTGATAGTGATATCATGCCGGGCTGACAAGGAGTTTAACGCTGCAATCTCATCTCTATTTAGATTGTGAGGTATATGGTCTCTCTTATCTCTGTCACACAAAAAACGTTTTATATCATTTTCCACTTTGTCTATATATACCTCTACAGCAGCACATGAAGTGGGTGGTACTTTAGTGCTTTTTGGTTTTAAACCCATGTTTTTGATCGATAATATTGATAATTCTTTAGTTGTGGCAGTGGGTACACCAGAATAGTATGCTTTAAATCTTAATTGTCTAAAAAATCTATATAAATCCTGTTTAAGTACAAAATCATTCATTTTCTCTTTAGGGCAAAAGCCCAAACCCCTATTCAAAACACTTAGTTCAGTTTTAGACAAAACAATAGAAGAAATGTTATGTACCAGGTTTTCATCTAATGTCTCTGGCGGTTCTGGCGTCTGGTGGTTACACCCCCTGCTGTGTCTTTTCTTTGTTCGCCGGCCGCCCCTCCTGGTCCGGATTCGGTCAGGTTCCCTGGTAAAAAAGGAGTAGTTGATACACTGGTGGATGATCCAGTAGATGTCATAGAGGAGTTTGAGCTAGCCAGATTTTTTCGTTGTATTTTTCTGTAGCCCTTTGAATGGTAATATGTAGGATCAGTCCAATTGTAGACACGATCGTTTTTATAATCTTCCCGATCTCGTTCAAGTTTTGTACGTTTACGGAATTGAATATTGGTGCGGAATCTTTCTAATTTATCATTATTCATTTTCTTAAATTGCTGTAGTTCCTCTTGATTAGAACATTGTTGTAGCTGTCTTTCAAGTTCAGCAATCTCCTGCTGTATGAGAGTCCTCTCTTGTTGCAAGAATTGCACAGTTAATGTCATGATATCAAAGGAACATTTATTGAGAATCTGGGCAAATTTGGTTTTAAAGTCCTTGTTCTGTGAAAAGAGGGTTGGAGTCAGGCGAACCCTCAGCCCTCTAGGTATCATTTGTAACTTATAGTATTCGGCTAATGTTACCTCATGAAGTTCCATAGTAGTGGCTCTTTGCATTAGTTTCTCCATTTTTCTGGTAAGTTGTATAGAGGAGGACTGGATCAGAAAATCTCTGGATCCCATGGTGTCAGTGAAAATCCTTGAAGCCTCTGTTTCAGAGAATGAGTATGAGCCACCTGTTGCCATCCTTGCAATGATTCCTTGATAGTAGCTGGTGCTTGTTCCCAGGGGAAAATATATTCACTTGTGGAGGAGAACCGCACTCTGCTTACGATTTAGTGCCAGCAATCAGGTCTTCCCACCGACCTTGTATATAGAAAAAGAGTCCAAGAGGTTGCTGCACTTAAAAATTTTCTTTGCTTTATTTCACAAATTGTTCAGTAGGGATTTACAAAGCAAGTATAATCCAAAATCACAGGCACGAAATGCCTACACAGTTTCAGACACAGGTAGATTCAGATATGGATGGATGGATGGATTACGTCTCGGGCTAGTCAGCTTACGCCCTTCCTAAGATCCATTGAAGCACATCTGAGGGTTTCAATCCAATCATTCATTTAAATACAGGTTAAGTGAAGTACTTCACATATGGAATCAATATGGCTAATTAGTTCAAATCGCATACCATTTAACATCTATATATGCATATATTTATCTATAGCATGCCATTAAAACAAGGATAAGCAACAGGTGTCGAATCTCTCATTCTCTTCACTCTCATTATAGAATATTTGAAATACCTATAAAAACGCAGGGAAATGTTGCATTCATGAGTAAATACAAAAACAAAAAGAAAAAACAAAAAAGATATCCCCATCATGAAGTTATTTTATCTGACTACTTTCATATACTCATTCCAACAGTTAAACAAATAAATAAAGATCCAAATCAACATTTAAGCCATATGGAGCAATTGTATTCAAAAAATGTATCCAGTATACTTCTCTTTTTCTTAGAATCAATTCACGGTTGCCCCCTCTCCTATTTTTCTCAATACCTTCTAGGACCATATACTTTAGTTGTGATACATTGTGGCCAAATTCCAAAAAGTGTCTCGCCAGCGGTAATTGGGTTAATTTATCTCGTATTGAGTATTTGTGTCTCGCTATCCTATCTTTGATTTTTTGTGTAGTCTCCCCTACATAGACTAAACCGCACGGGCACTTTATGGCGTAAATTACATATGAAGATTGGCATGTGTAGTAACCCCGTATGGGGATGTTGAAACCCCTATGTGGATGTGTAAAGTATTTACCTTTAATCATAGAGTTACATTGTATGCATGACAAGCAGGGATACGATCCCAGATTTTTAGGTCCCAGGAAGGTTAGTTTGGCTGCTGCAGCCACAGGTTGATCAGATTTAATCAATCGATCTCGTATCGTTCTACCTTTTCTATAGGAGGACATGGGTGGATTCCAGAATTCCTGTACCGTGGGGTAACTGGATCTTAAAAGATTCCAATGTCTTTTGATAATTTGATTAATTTTGTTGGAGAAGGGATGGTACTGCATAATAAAGGGGATTCTCTTGTTTTCTTTTCGGGGTGATCGATTACTATCCGTATTAGGATGATCGATATTAACTAAAGCTTGCGGATATCTTCTACTAATAAGTTTGTTTTTTATTTCATCAAGTCTCTGATCACGGCACAGCGGGTCACTCACGATCCGCTGCACCCTCATCATCTGACTTTTTGGGATGGATGAAAAAACGTTTGGGGGGTGAAAGCTATTAAAATGTAGCAATTGATTGCGATCTGTGGGTTTCACATATAAGTCAGTAGTGATCTGCCCATTGTTCAATTTAAGAAGAGTATCAAGAAAGGAGATCTCATTTTTACCAATTTCAATGTTGAACTTTAATCCAGGTACTAAATAGTTAATGTATTTATCAAATAAGTATAGGCTTTCCATGTTGCCATCCCATATAGCGAAAATATCGTCCACAAATCTGTACCAACATTGGCAATGTTTTAAAAATAAATCATTGACATAAATAAAGGACGTCTCTATCATATTCATAAATGCGTTCGCATATGGGGGTGCAACATTTGAACCCATCGCTGCTCCGTTCAGTTGCAAGAAATGAGTATCCCTGAAAAGAAAATAGTTCTCTTCAAGAGTAATTTTCAAAAGGTCAAGCAGAAATGAAATCTGTTCGGTTTTATAGATGCCTGATTGAATTAACAATCGCTGACATGCCTCTATTCCTAAATCATGTGGAATGATAGTAAATAAGCTAGAGACGTCCCATGATATCAGGATGGAATCTGATGACAAGTTTATATCTTGAATTTTTGACAAAAAGTCAGTAGTATCTCTTATAAATGATTTAGTGTTTGATAGCAATGGTGTCAAACACTTATCCAGGTATTGTGCTAGATGTGTTGTCACAGATTCCATCCCTGATACAATGGGACGTCCGGGGGGATTTTTAGGGTCTTTATGAATTTTTGGTAACATATACAGTACCGGTGTAACCGGATATTCACATATCAAAAACTCCATAGTTTCATCATCAATGATTTTTTGTTTAACTGCCTTAGTTAGAGTTGTTTTTATCCTTTTTTGCACTTTAAAAACAGGACAGCAATCAAGTCTTTTATAAGTAAGGGTATCACTCAGATGTTTCATTATTTCATTTTCATACATGGATGTATCCATGACCACAATAGCTCCCCCCTTGTCAGCCGGCTTGATAGTGATATCATGCCGGGCTGACAAGGAGTTTAACGCTGCAATCTCATCTCTATTTAGATTGTGAGGTATATGGTCTCTCTTATCTCTGTCACACAAAAAACGTTTTATATCATTTTCCACTTTGTCTATATATACCTCTACAGCAGCACATGAAGTGGGTGGTACTTTAGTGCTTTTTGGTTTTAAACCCATGTTTTTGATCGATAATATTGATAATTCTTTAGTTGTGGCAGTGGGTACACCAGAATAGTATGCTTTAAATCTTAATTGTCTAAAAAATCTATATAAATCCTGTTTAAGTACAAAATCATTCATTTTCTCTTTAGGGCAAAAGCCCAAACCCCTATTCAAAACACTTAGTTCAGTTTTAGACAAAACAATAGAAGAAATGTTATGTACCAGGTTTTCATCTAATGTCTCTGGCGGTTCTGGCGTCTGGTGGTTACACCCCCTGCTGTGTCTTTTCTTTGTTCGCCGGCCGCCCCTCCTGGTCCGGATTCGGTCAGGTTCCCTGGTAAAAAAGGAGTAGTTGATACACTGGTGGATGATCCAGTAGATGTCATAGAGGAGTTTGAGCTAGCCAGATTTTTTCGTTGTATTTTTCTGTAGCCCTTTGAATGGTAATATGTAGGATCAGTCCAATTGTAGACACGATCGTTTTTATAATCTTCCCGATCTCGTTCAAGTTTTGTACGTTTACGGAATTGAATATTGGTGCGGAATCTTTCTAATTTATCATTATTCATTTTCTTAAATTGCTGTAGTTCCTCTTGATTAGAACATTGTTGTAGCTGTCTTTCAAGTTCAGCAATCTCCTGCTGTATGAGAGTCCTCTCTTGTTGCAAGAATTGCACAGTTAATGTCATGATATCAAAGGAACATTTATTGAGAATCTGGGCAAATTTGGTTTTAAAGTCCTTGTTCTGTGAAAAGAGGGTTGGAGTCAGGCAAACCCTCAGCCCTCTAGGTATCATTTGTAACTTATAGTATTCGGCTAATGTTACCTCATGAAGTTCCATAGTAGTGGCTCTTTGCATTAGTTTCTCCATTTTTCTGGTAAGTTGTATAGAGGAGGACTGGATCAGAAAATCTCTGGATCCCATGGTGTCAGTGAAAATCCTTGAAGCCTCTGTTTCAGAGAATGAGTATGAGCCACCTGTTGCCATCCTTGCAATGATTCCTTGATAGTAGCTGGTGCTTGTTCCCAGGGGAAAATATATTCACTTGTGGAGGAGAACCGCACTCTGCTTACGATTTAGTGCCAGCAATCAGGTCTTCCCACCGACCTTGTATATAGAAAAAGAGTCCAAGAGGTTGCTGCACTTAAAAATTTTCTTTGCTTTATTTCACAAATTGTTCAGTAGGGATTTACAAAGCAAGTATAATCCAAAATCACAGGCACGAAATGCCTACACAGTTTCAGACACAGGTATATATACCCTGTTTCCCCGAAAATAAGACCTAGTGTGATTGTCGGTGATGGCTTCAATATAAGCCCTACCTCCCAAATAAGCCCTACCCTGTTTCCCCAAAAATAAGCTCTACCCTGAAAATAAGACTTTAACTAGGGCTTATTGGGGGGTATGGCTTTTATTACAGCCATCACCGACAATCAGGCTAGGTCTTATTTTCGGGGAAACAGGGTATATATATATATATATATATATATATATATATACTCTGCATCCAGTATAGCCTATATCTACAGTGCATTCTGTGGTGTACTGTTTCTAGTACACTTCT
Source organism: Lithobates clamitans (assembly GCA_037952925.1). Classification (NCBI taxonomy): domain Eukaryota; kingdom Metazoa; phylum Chordata; class Amphibia; order Anura; family Ranidae; genus Lithobates; species Lithobates clamitans. The sequence goes on along the minus strand of JBBGZY010000053.1, from coordinate 2,872,825 downwards.
GGCGGCATACACAGTATCTAATACAGTGTGTACAGTTTGTGTACAGTGTGTACTGTACAAAAAATACATCATGTCTGGAAGCTACCAAGGAGAGGCAGACGCTCACAGGCCACTAAAAGAGGGCAAGCAGCCTCTGTTTCTACAGTCAACAGTGCTGGTTGTGAACATGGTGCATCCTCTGCAGGTGGTCGTCGGACACGTTTGTCCTTTTTTTCTGCTGCTGGCCGTGTTATTGAGCCAGAACATGCAGAAGAGTTGGTGGAGTGGATAACAAAGCCGTCATCATCCTTATCCTCTGTCACCCAGGCTCAGAGTAGTTTGCCTTCCAACGCAGCTGCCAAAGCGACCTATTCTACTGGCTCCATGTCCATAGTCACTCCTTCCGTAGCCCCACCATTATGCACGGAGGAGTCCCCAGAATTATTTGACCAGTGTCGGGTACATGCTGCTGGAGGATGCACTGTGATTTGAAGGCTTTGATGTTCCCAGGTTGAGGAAGGAAGGTAATGTAAGCCTACAGAGGGGATGCCCAAGAAGGACAAGAAACTGGCAGTCATGTTTCCCCAGCTGCAGCATACTGCCAAGTTTGCTCCAGTGACGAAGAGGGAGGGGATGATGATGACACTGACTGTACTTTGTGCCTAAGAGAAGAGAGGAGGAGGAGGCACAATTTCAATGAGGCAGTATGTCCTCTAGGGGGCAGCTTAAGGGCAGTGATCCTATTGTAACACACAGCTGAGCTCCACAAGTGCAGGGAGGTGCTGACTACCCACTGACTTTTAAAAGTTCCTTGGTGTGGGCCTTTTTTGACACGTGTGCAGCAGATCACACCATTGCTGTTTGCAAGCTATGTCTGAAGCGGATCAAGCGTGGCAAGAACAGCAGCTGCTTGGGCACTACATGCTTGACCAGACATATGATGACCTGCCATGCAGTCTGTTGGCAACAGCACTTGAAAGATCCACTTTAAAGAAAAAGGTGGACTTCTCCTTGCTCCTCATTTAGGATCTCCAACTCTACTATACCTCCAGTCCTCTCAAAAACCTGCACTGAGAGGAATGAAGGTATAGCAATAGGTGTCCCAAGAACTTGCAGAATGTGCTGTATCTCAGTGGTAGGTTCCAAAACGCCATTTCTTTTCACGGAAGGCCATTCCGGCTCTCTACCGGCATGTGGAAGGCAATGTTTTGGCCCCGTTGCACAGGGCGACAACACTGCTAACCAATACTGCTGACTTATGGTCCCACAGGCATGAGCAGGGATGTTACCTTTCCTTTATGGCACACTGGGTAACTCTGCTGGCAGCTGGGAAGGATGCAGGACAGGGTTCAGTGTTGTTGGAGCTTGTTCTGCCACCATGCCTCCAAAATGCTAGTAGTGATTCTGCCACAGCTCTCTCCTCCATCCCCTCCTCCTCTTCTTCCTCTATGGCCTCCTTTGCAGATTTGTCCTCTGAACCAGCAGTGCTCTGTAAGCATTTAAGGGGCTACGCAAGCAGTCAGGCTAAAAGATGCCATGCGGTGCTTGAATTGGTATGCCTAGGGGACAGGAGCCACACTGGGGCAGAGATTCTTTCAGCTCTGCAGGGGCAGGCTCAGAGGTGGTTGATGCTATGCCAGCTTCAGCCAGGAATGGTTGTATGGGACAAGGGCACTAACCTTCTCTCTGCCCTCTGACAGGGACACTTGACCCATGTTCCATGTTTGGCACACGTCCTGAATTTGGTGGTGCAGCAGTTCTTGAGCAGGTACCCAGGCTTACAGGATCTCCTGAGGCAGGCCAGAAAAGTCTGTGGTCATTTCCGCCGTTCATACAATGCCAGTGGAACAAGAAAGCTGCGCTAGATAAATAAAAAATTATGTTGAACCTGAAAAGAATATTTACTTTTCAGTATAAGCTATGAAGCACAAGAATATTAAATTGAATTAATTGTGAAAAAATATGTATATGAAAAAATTACAACAATCCGAAAAACATATATAAAAATAAAAACTTGATAGTGCTAAATAAAGTCCAAAATAATGAATGTTCCAATAATTCAAAAATAACATGATTTGACAAGACGAAGTATATCCCCAACTGGTGAATTGCATGCTTACCAGAACGTAAGCCAATTAGACTGATGGCTGAAACCCAGCCCGGGCCTTGATTGAAAAATAATCACAATATGATGAATTTACAGCAGACTTAAACCACAGGTTTAAGTTGATTCCACAATACGAAATCATCCCAGATGGCAAACCCAAAATGCAGATAACCTAATGAGTAAGTGAAACTTCAACCAATAAAGATACCAATTCCAGTGCACCATCACCACACAGAGGGCCTCCTTACCAGATGGCAGGCTCAAAATGCGGATATCCTAACGGGCAGGTGGATCACCGACTGGATGTGATGAGGCTAATGGATGGATGGAACAGACTCGCAGCAATGAACCGAAGGCTCCATACCCCTAGGTGCCAGGCGCTGGAGGAGGTGGCGGTGGCCACAGGAGGAAGAGGAGGACTTCCTTACCTCTCAAGGCACCCTTTATCCAGATAGCATTCCTGCAGGCCCATCCATACACACAGGAAAAAGAGGAGGAGGATTGTGCCAGCATGGATGTAGAGGATAACACTCAGCATCAGTCTTCAAGGGATGGTTTTCAGTCCCCAGAAACTCAAGGAGCTGTACGTCACTGGGAGGAAGTAGTTACGATGTGATCCTTAGTGACCCAGAGGACTCAGAATTGAATACCTCTGCAAACTTACGCTGCATGGCCTCCCTGATTCTGCAAAGCCTGCGAAAGGATGCTAGGATTCGTGGTATCAAGGAGAGAGATCATGGCTGGCAACCCTTCTTGATCCACATTACAAGGGTAAGGTTGCAGAACTCATCCTGCCTTCGCAGAGGGAGCAGAGGATGAAACATCTCCAAGAGGCCTTGAAGAAAGGTTTGTGCAACGCATTTCCAGATCCTGGGAAGTTACCATTTCCTGGTGCTGGACAACTTGTTGCCAAGGCTTCATTCAGTCAGAGAAAGAGCGGTGGAGAAGGTGGCCGGCTGACCAATGCCTTTAAACAATTTTTCAGTCCCCTAGGTCTGATCCCTTCAAGCGTAACAGAACAAATAGGGAGTCCGCGCTAATGGGTGTAATTAGAAGCCTAGGTGGGAAATATATTCCTAAATTGATAGACTGCTGCCCTCACATACGCTGACTCCACAGGGGGTGGAATGAGCGGAAAAAGTGAAAAAAGAAAAGTGTGTGAGTGTGCCGCTGTCCCAAAGTTGTAAAAGAAATGTTTGCATATATACAATTTTATCCGAAGTGTCACGTGTGTATTCCCTTAAGTGAAATATGTATGGCAGTTATTACCACTCCTGTGGGTTAAAGTGACTGGTGATTTAAACATAAGAAGCATAATGAGTGCAATAAATCGCATCCAAGGTGTCTAGTGCTATATTCCCTCAAAAGGAAAAAAACAGTATTAACCACTGCTAAAAGCATGAAGTGGTCTATGTCTAAACACTAGAAAACACAAAGTTGCAATAAATACATCACACGTGACATGCAAAAAATTCTAAAGTGTCTAGTGCTAAATATATATTAAAATATTGCTCTACAAACGTTGCAAATAACAAAGTGACAAGTGCCCTATAAAGAGGTCACTTTGAAAAGTACTAAACACACGTGCCATGCAAATGGTTCTATGATAATAAACAGTTCATAGGGTATGTGCCCGGTGCACTATAAGTGAAAAAAGGCATCCGTTGTGGGATTCCTCAAAGCATACAACAGGTGTTAATCCAGTGCTGGTGTCTCGCGTTGTAATTGTGCAGAGACTCACCAGCTGTATATCCCCTGCAGGGGTAACGAGTAGTCACAGTATGTGCCACTGTGCAGCAGTACTTGGCAAGACCAGGACCAGGATGATATCATAAGGACATAAGAGGAAAGGATTCCATAGTGTGAAACCGTTTAAAACCACTATTTATTAGGTCAGATAAAAAGGGTACTCACATTGTAATGGAAAAAATGAGCGGTGTACAATGCTTACAAAGATGTCCCTAAGCGTCAGCTTTGCAGGGAGATGTCAGCAAAGCGTTCAGTCAAAGGCCACGCCCTACGTACATTTCATCACATGGACTTCTACGGGGAGATATAGTGCACCAATATTTAAAAATAATGAGTGTCCATCACAAGACACATAATTTCCCAGTGGAGCTTTGTTACTGGTCCAACTCTGTTCTGTCTGTTTCTACACCACTGAGAGTATGCATATATTGACAATGCAAATAACATATAATGACAACATTGCTTCTTCCTGTTTTAATAAGGAGCCTCCACAAGCTAATGGTATATAACAAAAAGCTTAGAATAACCTCCACTTAGAGTGGGGGCGAGCAGAAACCTCTTCATACATACTAACAGCATGCAAGAGGTCCCTGGTTCCTTGCAGGGGATGCTGACTTTAAAATATATTCATCTCCCAAGCTACTACATTTTACATTAGCACTTGCAGCAGTTATTTCAGTCCTGATCAATATCCCCACTTTGATTTTTGTTTCTTTAATTTATACTTTCTTAAATTACGGTCCCAGGAGACCAGATCATCTCTTCTGCAAGATTGTCACTTTCTTCATTCAAAAGAAAATATGTGAAAGTTTTCAAAGAATTCTCTTGATATTGTACTTTTCAATGGCATATCTTTTCTCAAAATTGCATATGATACAAAACAAGATGCAGGAAATATCTTACATTTATTTTTTTATTTTTAGCAGTACAGCCTAAGAACGCACAAAGAAAATGTTTTAAAGATGTGCTTACAGGTGTGAATTAGATACTGTTGAAGTGAAATCCACATTTTCCCCAATACCAAGAGCCTCATATCCTCTCAGAGATTGTGTTACTCTCAAATATCTCATTTTAATGCCAGACATTGTTTTGCAGGCTGATGTTTACTGAACAAAGTCAGATTTGTTAAACATCCTATCTTCTACACAACTGAATTCCTAATGCAGAAGAAGCAAGAAAAAGGCTTCCTGAAGAACTTCTGTAAAATGTATTCTTGATACAGCATGAATGCCTATAACATTGTCAGCATTAAAAGTAAAATCTACATTTAAAAAAAAAAACTGGGAAGCAGGGACATCCTAGCACCTGTCTTAAAATGTAAGTCAAGGTAAAATGCATTTTTGTTTCCTGTGTTCTTTTCACTTTAACCACCTCTCACCCACCGTTTAGACAAATGATGGATATGACGTCGCACAGTCTCACCGCGAACGTACGCCCACGGAGGCGAGCGGTGCGGTAATTGTGTGCATGCTGTGTCCCTGGGTCATGGCTTGACCCCAATCTCGGTAAAGAGCCAGTGCCGCGTCTCTTTACCCATGTGATCAGCTGTGTCCAATCACAGCCGATCACATGAAAGACCATGCAAGTGGAGAAAAATATTTTCTCATCGCCAGAAATCCACTCAGATCTTAATGTCTTATTGTGGGCTGACGACACACACTGCCCACTTTTCTTTACTCACACACACTGCCCACTCTCTTCATCACCAAAGAATAGGCAGTAAAGAACTAAAGCAAAAACCCTGGGGGCTAAAAGACTGTTTGAGATCTCACATGAAGTGTACAAAGCATACAGGACAAATCTGAATTTTTGACAAGATCAAGTTGTTTTTTTACACTTTACACTATATTTACCAGATCAAAATGTAAAAAAATAATAGTTTGTTGTATTGGCTTACTGTACCTATGCTTTAAGCTAGCTTCCTACATCCCCAAAAGAACATGCTGAGGCCCTGGGCCTAACCCAATTCTTTCAGGTGTGATGGAGCCACATATTGTAGCTTCTTCTCTGCCTATAATACAAAAGAAAAGTAAAAATTAAATTTCTTCATAAATGTAGGCTAATATGTATTCTGTATTTTTGTTAAAAAAAACCCCCAATAAGCGTATATTGATTGGTTTGCGCAAAAGTTATAGCATCTACAAACTATGATATATATAAAGTTGTGCTCATAAGTTTACATACCCTTGAAGAATTTATGATTTCTTGGCCATTTTTCAGAGAATATGAATGATGACACAAAAACTTTAATTTCACTCATGGTTAGTGTTTGGCTGAAGCCATTTATTATCAATCAACTGTGTTTACTCTTTTTAAATCAATTTTTGCACACAAAGGGGTTTGAATGGCTATTAAAGGTAACCATCCTCACCTGTGATCTGTTTGGTTGTAATTAGGGTGTGTGTATAAAGCAGGTATCTCAAACTGGCGGCCCTCCAGCTATTGCAAAACTACAAGTCCCATCATGCCTCTGCTTGTGGGAGTCATGCTTGTAACTGTCAGTCTTGCAATGCCTTATGGGACTTGTAGTTTCACAACAGCTGGAGGGCCACCAGTTTGAGACCCCTGGTATAAAGGGTCAATGAGTTTCTGGGAGTGGGGGCAGACATCCATTTGCCGGCAACCAACTAAACGGTTTGTGCTGTGACTAATCACAGCGCAAGCGGCGTGCCGGCGGCATTTCTCCTACCTGGAAGACCAGAATCATATATATATATATATATACCCTCATTGTCAAAGTATATGCACAGTGAACAGTCAGAAGGTTGTTAAAGAGTAAGGCCCCTTTCATACACACATGTCCGTTTTGACAGACTCGACTTGCTCAGCAGGAATCGGTGTTGATCCCCCCTGAGCTGGGGGATCGGATGATAAGGGACCACCTGTCCCTTTTCAACTTATCCTATCCGCCAGAGGTAAGGAAAATAGGGTTTTCCTCTGTCTGGATTCAGCGGATCGGAGCGAATTGGATGTCAGCAGACATGTCACCGCTGACATCCGTCACGCCATAGCCCTGCATGCACCGGCGTCCAGGTTCCCCTAAAAAACTGACAGCATGTGTGAAAGGGTCCTAACATTCCCCTCTGGGTGTTCAAAGTACATTACAAGGGTTTTTGTTATTCTGAAGAAATCACTGTGGGTTTGTCTGTGTCCATGTGGGACATGGATTACCAGGCCTCCTGGAGACATATGTACATATGTACACATGCCCTCTGAGCTTTACCACGGGGGGGGGGGGAGTATTTAAGATGGTGGCAGGACATTGCCAGATCAGTGGCACCTGGATGGAGCAGGTTTATGTGAAGTCCTTGTTCATGACAGGTATCAATACTTTTGTACCCTTGGAGGTAATTGTTTGGGGTTAGGTGAGGCTAAGCAAACTTTGGTCTTGTCCTTGCCGTGGTTTGGATTTAGCAAATGATTACCTGCTTGCTACCATTGGTATCTGAATATGGAGAGCTCATGGGTTTGCCATGAAGGCGTGAAACATTCTTATTAGCCATAAAAGTAAGTCAACCATTATTATAAAAGGAGGCTATAGCATGTTATCCTGAATATACTCTGGTAACTCTGGTGGAGCTGCAGAGAGCCACAGCTCAGGTGTGAGAATCTGTCCACTGGACAATAAATAGTCGTGCACTCCATAAATCTAGCCTTTATGGAAGAGTGGCAAGAAGAAAGCCATTGTTGAAAGAAAGCCATAAGAAGTCCCATCTTCAGTTTGTGAGAAGCCATGTGGGGGACACAGCAAACATGTGGAAGAAGGTGCTCTGGTCAGATGAGACCAAAATTGAACTTTTTGGCCTAAAAGCAAAATGCTATGTGTGGCGGAAAACTATCACTGCACATCACCCTGAACACACCATCCCCACCATGAAACATGGTGGTAGCAAAATCATGTTGTGGGGATGCTTTTCTTCAGCAGGGACAGGGAAGCTGGTCAGAGTTGATGGGAAGATGGATGGAGCCAAATACAGGGCAATGTTAGAAGAAAACCTGTTAGAGTCTGCAAAAGACTTGAGACTGGGGTGGAGGTTGACCTTCCAGCAGGACTACGACCCCAAACATACAGCCAGAGCTACAATGGAATGGTTTAGATCAAAGCATATTCATGTGTTAGTCCTTGGGCTGTACACTAGGGCATGCTGCACCTACATGTGGATCATGTTCTCTATTACCAACACTAATATTATTCAGTACAATATGGAGATTTCTACTTTTCCTTGGGGACACTGCACATACGTTTGATCCATACCTGGGTACCTATTACCTCAGCTCCCATTACAGACATTTCCAGCAGCCTCCATCCTGCAGTACATATGTTCGATCAATACCTGGGTACCTATTACCTCAGCTCCCATTACAGACATTCCCAGCAGCCTCTATCCTGCAATACCATATGCTCCTTTACCCTAGCCCTATACATTTGGGTGCATCATCTCCTGATGAAGTGGTTTTGTCCACGAAACATGTCGAGCACTAGGATGCTGCCATCTTTAAATATGTAAAGTTGTATTTTCATCTAGACTATATCATCAATATTTGTATCATTTTTACCAATCATATTATATGGAGTACTACCACTTTGCCCATTGGTTACTGAAACATGCTGTTGATCCATTTATGTATATTTATATGAATACTGGTTACTGTAATGCATTGTATGTCCATCTATGTATATATATTAATATTTCAACATGTTGTTCATCTATGTATGTATATAAACTTTAACATTTGACAACCTGTATACTGTATATATGAAATTATTTTCACATATGCATAGTTATTACAATATGATACATGTCTATATTTAATAAAAAGTGTCAAGCTATTTTTTAATTCTTTTTTGCCTTTTGCCTCATATAAAGACCCAAATCTCTTTTTTCTTTTATCTCAGATATAGAGATTGAGATACATGAGTGCATGTGTCTCATATTTTTTCCATTTTCCCTTTTTCCCCTTCCCCTTTTTTTACTACATGTGTTAGAATGGCCCAGTCAGTCCAGACCTAAATCCAATTGAGAAAGGCAACTCACAACACACCCTGAAGATGTGGATGCAGATGTTCAGAAAGTGCTGGGTGAAGTGGTAGAAATGGTGTCGACCACAGGTCAGTGTCTGAGACTACAGCTTTAATTAATAGAGGGTTGCACCCCCGAAACACGAAACACGTCCATTGATCCCCATGATGGGAGCTAGCACATGCTGACACACTGTGTGTTTTGGGGCTATAGCAAAATAGATGTAGTGAAAAGACACACATTTTAGGCATGGGATCGTGAGAGAAATCCAAATTTGGAGTCCCAATTTGTGTGCATCTTCAAAATTTGGCTTTTAGAGGGGTGAGATCACCCCATCTGATGAAGGCAAGATCAACACTGTTTTGGCATACTAATGTCTCATATGGCCTTCACTTTAGCAAAGTTGAACTTTGTAAGTTCCTGAGTTGGGGATGTGTATGTTATGTTTTTATACATGCCTGTTTAGCCCCAAAAATGGTAAATTAATGTCAAACATACATGTTATACACCAAGATGTTGGTTTGTTCAAAAAGTGTTAATAACGCACATGTGAATGTGCTTGGAGTAAAATGTTTTATACTCAACAATGTGTGGCTTCTTATTTCAATGCTTAATACCAGCGTATTTGTAAAGATCCTGTAGGTACAGTGACAATGTGCTGTAAAATGTGCCAAAATCAGGCCAGTTTAGGGACTTCAAGCAATTAATTCAAGGAGTTGAAAAGGATGAATATTTTTATAATTAATGCATTACATATATTAACAACAATAACATTGTGTGTGTGTAGCAGACCCACAGCACAACATAATAGTTAGCTGAAGAAGAGATTGTCACCTCATGTATCAAATAAGTTACGTTTGCACTATTGAAGAAAATGGACAAAATTAAAAGGCCATTTGCCAACCTAGGAGACAGATAAACACAAACAGAAATTCAATGAAATATGAGTTTAGTTTTTTTTTAAAAAAACGTTTATTGCACATCTGCCATATTTTGCTGTAATGCAATTGCTCCTCTAGTCACGAAGTACTCAACATATTTTTCTCTGACTTTGTGGTGCTTTGGGGGGGGGGTAAGCCAGCACGGCCACTTTCGAGAGCTGTCATCGATGATGTTTGTGATGCAAAGTCGGCCTCAGTTGAAACTGAGGCCAGATAGCTGGCTGTATTCTTCCTTAGGTAGTTGTGGAGAATTCAGCAGCTCAACACCACATGGTTCAGTTTATATTCGGACAGGTTCATGGATGTAAGGAAGATATGAAACCGGCTTGCTATGATGCCAAATGCATTCTCCACCAATCTTCTGGCACATAACAGCAGGTAATTAAAAACCCTCTGCTCTGGGGTCATGTTCCTCATGGGGAATGGCCTTGTGAAATGTTCCGGCAGGGCAAAGGCCTAATCCGCGACAAAAACTAAATTGAGGCCCTCCACTTTCTCTTACAGAGGTGGCAAAAGCCAATGTGCCATTTTGTAGCCACCTGTAGAACTCAGTTTGGACGATGACTCCTTTGTCAGAGTTTCTGCTGTTCTTCCCAACGTCCAGGTAGAGAAACTCATAGTTGGCCGACATCACTGCCAACATCACAATACTACAAAACCCCTTGTAATTGTAGTAATAAGACCCCGAGTTGGGTGGTGGTACGATTCTTACACGCTTCCCATCAATAGCACCACCACAATTGAAAAAATCCCACTGGTGGTGAAACTGGAAAGCCACAGTCTGCCATCCCTGTGGGTTTGAAGCAAAATGTGGAAGCAAACAAGAAAAAAAATACTACTTTTGCATGTAACAAAATAGTACTTTTGCATGTAATATTGCAAGCAGATTAGACACATTCTTGGCCAACATAAGTATACTGTAACATTTCTTGAAATTAGCATTTAAAGACAAAAGTATAAGGTCAACTTATCAGATTTCTGGGGGGTATGTGTAGATGTTTTGGACAGGTAACCCTCTCCACTTCATTGAGAGCTGAATGCATAAATAATGTGTGTTACTTTGGCCAGCCCCTCCTTACTTACACTATTGGCAGCCCACTGGACAGGTAAGAAGTGTCATAATACAAATATATGGATACACACTGTCCAAATTGAAGCACATTTTTACATTCTTTTATTACCCACCAAGATAATAGGAGACCAAAACTTTCAACAGTACCATCTGAAAGTATTCAGGCAGGCCCTTGCACTACATGCTTTGGTGAATTCATCCATAAATATGACTACAAAAGAGGTTTAGTGTGTATGGGTTTGGCAAAGTCAGCAGATAGAGTATTGGTATCGGTTGACTTAGCGGTTGGGGGGGGGGGTTCCAAATGAGTTTGGGTCCCAAAAAAATAGCCTCTTGCACTCTGCCTGAATTTAAGGACAAAAATAACATTTGTACACATTTTAAGGGGTGTTTAGGATAAGCACTAAAATGGAGCTGACAAAATACATTGCTAGGTTACTAGGATAGGTGTGTATGGGCACAGGATAGCATGCTGGGGAGGTTAGTGAAGGCAAATATGCATGAAGGACAAAAAAGAAGCATTAGAAGCTTACAGCATGCATGAGGACAAAGAGGACATTCACAGCATGTTACAATAATGGTAATTATGGAATGAAGAATTTAATACAATATATTAGCAAATAGGGATGAGCTTCGAGCTCGAGTCAAACTCATGTTCGACTTGAACATCGGCTGTTCGCAAGTTCACCGAACAGCGAACAATTTGGGGTGTTCGCTGCAAATTTGAAAGCCGCGGAACACCCTTTAAAAGTCTATGGGAGAAATCAAAAGTGCTAATTTTAAAGGCTTATATTCATGGTATTGTCATAAAAAGTGTTTGGGGACCTGGGTCCTGCCCCAGGGGACAAGAATCAATGCAAACTATTTACATTTTAAAAATGGACAATTTTTCAGGAGCAGTGATTTTAATAATGCTTAAATTGAAACAATAAAAGTGTAATATCCCCTTAAATTTCGTACCTGTGGGTGTCTATAGTATGCCTATAAAGGGGCACATGTTTTTCCATGTTTAGAACTGTCTGACAGCAAAATGACATTTCAAAGGAAAAAAAGTAATTTAAAACTACTCGCGGCTAATAATGAATTGCCGGTCCGACAATACACATAAAAGTTCATTGATAAAAACGGCATGGGAATTCCCCACAGGGGAACCCCAAACCAAAATTTTTTTAAAAAATGACGTGGGGGGTCCCCCTAAATTCCATACCAGGCCCTTCAGGTCTGGTATGAATATTAAGGGGAACTCTGACCAAAAATTTAAAAAAAAATGGCGTGGGGTCCCCTCAAAATCTATACCAGACCCTTATCCCAGCACGCAACCTGGCAGGCCGCAGGAAAAGAGGGGGGGACGAGAGAGCGCCCCTTCTCCTGAACCGTACCAGGCCACATGCCCTCAACATTGCGAGGCTGTTCTAAAAACGGCATGGGAATTCCCCACAGGGGAACCCCAAACCAAAATTTAAAAAAAAAAATGACATGGGGGGTCCCCCTAAATTCCATACCAGGCCCTTCAGGTCTTATATGGATATTAAGGAGAACCCCGGCCAAAATGTAAAAAAAAAATGGCGTGGGGTCCCCCTCAAAATCTATACCAGACCCTTCAAGTCTGGTATGGATTTTAAGGGGAACCCAGCGCCAAAATAAAATAAAATGGCGTGGGGTCCCCCCAAAAATCCATACCAGACCCTTATCCGAGCACGCAACCTGGCAGGCCGCAGGAAAAGAGGGGGGGGACGAGAGAGCGCCCCCCCTCCTGAACCGTACCAGGCCACATGCCCTCAACATTGCGAGGCTGTTCTAAAAACGGCATGGGAATTCCCCACAGGGGAACCCCAAACCAAAATTTAAAAAAAAAAAATGACGTGGGGGGTCCCCCTAAATTCCATACCAGGCCCTTCAGGTCTTATATGGATATTAAGGAGAACCCCGGCCAAAATGTAAAAAAAAAATGGCGTGGGGTCCCCCTCAAAATCTATACCAGACCCTTCAAGTCTGGTATGGATTTTAAGGGGAACCCAGCGCCAAAATAAAATAAAATGGCGTGGGGTCCCCCCAAAAATCCATACCAGACCCTTATCCGAGCACGCAACCTGGCAGGCCGCAGGAAAAGAGGGGGGGACGAGAGAGCGCCCCCCCTCCTGAACCGTACCAGGCCACATGCCTTCAACATTGAGAGGGTGCTTTGGGGTAGCCCCCAAAACACCTTGTCCCCATGTTGATGAGGACAAGGGCCTCATCCCCACAACCCTTGCCCGGTGGTTGTGGGGGGTCTGCGGGGGGCTTATCGGAATCTGGAAGCCCCCTTTAACAAGGGAACCCCCAGATCCCGGCCCTCCCCCCCTGTGTGAAATGGTAAGGGGGTACAAAAGTACATCTACCATTTCACAAAAAAACTGTCAAAAATGTTAAAAATGACAAGAGACAGTTGTTGACAATTCCTTTATTTAAATGCTTCTTCTTTCTTCTATCTTCTTTCTTCTATCTTCTATCTTCCTTCGGTTTCTTCCTCCATCTTCTTCTTCTTCTGGTTCTTCTGGTTCTTCCTCCAGTGTTCTCATCCAGCATCTTCCTCCACGGCGTCTTTTTCCCTTCTTCTCCTCGGGCCGCTCCACATCCATGATGGCATGGAGGGAGGCTCCCGCTGTGTGACGCTTCTCCTCTTCTGACGGTTCTTAAATAATGGGGGGCAGGGCCACCCGGTGACCCCGCCCCCCTCTGATGCACGGGGACTTGATGGGGACTTCCCTGTGGCATTCCCTGTGACGTCAGAGGGGACGGGGTCACCCGTTACATAACCCCGCCCCCTTCTGACGTCATGGGGAATGCCACAGGGAAGTCCCCATGGGCGGAGTCACTGGGTGGCTCTGCCCCCCGTTATTTAAGAACTGTCAGAGGAGAAGCGTCACACAGCGGGAGCCTTCCTCCATGCCATCATGGATGCGGAGCGGCCCACGGAGAAGAAGTGTCAGGGGATGTTATACACAACATCCAATGCAGGTGATCAGATCGCTGGGCTGCACCAAGGAATCAGGGACAAACCAGTAAATGAATAAGAAGGTATGTTTATTGTTAATGATAAAGATACACGTGAAATCAAGACAGCAAACCAAAAACAAGTAAATGGTGAAAACACAGCAAACCCCCAAACCCACCTAACTACCTATCTAGCTAATATAATACACTAGCAAGGAAACCAACATGAAATAAAAAATAAGGCATGAGCCAAAGCGACAAGGGAACAGAAACCAGGAATAATGAAGTAGACCAAGGAGCAGGGAACAGGAAACAGGGTTCAAGGTCAGGATACACAAACGGGGTTCAGGAACAAACAGGAACAGGCTGGAACAAGAGCAGGTACTGGCAGGGACAAGGGCTTAGCAGAGGAATTCTGAAGCACTGAGGTTAGTTCAGGGCGGGTTTATATAGTCCAGCAAAACCATGACAGGTGTGCTTGATGACAATTCTGCAGTCCAGGCAGGGAGACCCCCGCTGGTGGCCACTGGAATTACACCCTTTTGGTGCTGAATGTAATAGTGCCACCAGCAGGAGAAACCGGAGATGACACCGTTCCTGACAGTTCCCCCTCCTAAAGGAGTGGCCTCCGGACACTCCATTCAGCCCTGGGTACGACAGTCCGAGTGGGTGTAGAAACCCCTTAAAATGTTTCCCTACTGAGTCTGCGGACTTCTTCGCACTTCCAAGGCCAGAGTCTTTTAGTTCACTGGGGGACGTGCCATCAGAGTCTGAAAATAGGACACGTACCCCATCACCCGGGTCAGGAAGTTTGGATCTGGAGATGAAAACTAGCAGGGTAACGGGAAAGAAACTATCGGAGGCAGACCACACAGGAGCATTACATTCAAGCCAGGCGACAGACAGGATTGACCCAGCGGCAAGATGGCCATCAGTCAGGAACAGTTTTAGCAGGCACCATGTCATCAGGCTGAGCAGAAAGCAGAGGTACATCACGCTGGGCAGTGACACATCCGCATCGAGCTGGACAGCAGGCAAAAGCACATCGAGCTGGGCAGCAGGCATTGGCACTTCAAGCTGGACAGTGGGCTCATCAAGCTGGAGGGCTGGCACCGAGACATCAGACAAGGCAGCAGGTACTGGAACTTCAGACTGGGCAGTAGGCACATCAGGCAGAACAGCAGGTGCTGGCACAACAAGCTGAACAGCAGGCACATCGGACTGGATAGCAGGTACTGGAACTTCAAACCGGGCAGCCGGTACTGGAACTTTAGACTGGGCAGCAAGCACAGACACTGGCACATCAGTCAGAACAGCAGGTGCTGGCACAACAGGCAGGACAGCAAGTGCATCAGACTGGATAGTCGGTACTGGAACTTCAGACTGGGCAGTGGGCACAGGCGCTGGCACATCAGGCAGAACAGCAGGTACTGGCACAACAAGCAGAACAGCAGGTGCATCGGACTGGATAGCAGGTACTGAGACTCCAAACCGGGCAGCTGGTACTGGAACTTCAGACTGGACAGGGGGCACAGGTGCTGGCACATCAGGCAGAACAGCAGGTACATCGGACTGGATAGCAGGTACTGGAACTGCAAACCGGGCAGCTGGTACTGGAACTTCAGACTGGACAGTGGGCACAGGTGCTGGCACATCAGGCAGAACAGCAGGTACTGGCACAACAGGCTGAACAGCAGGTACATTGGACTGGATAGCAGGTACTGGAACTCCAAACCGGGCAGCTGGTACTGGAACTTCAGACTGGACGGTGGGCACAGGTGCTGGCACATTAGGCAGAACAGCAGGTACTGGCACAACAGGCTGAACAGCAGGTACATCGGACTGGATAGCAGGTACTGGAACTCCAAACCGGGCAGCTGGTACTGGAACTTCAGACTGGACAGTGGGCACAGGTGCTGGCACATCAGGCAGAACAGCAGGTACTGGCACAACAGGCTGAACAGCAGGTACATCGGACTGGATAGCAGGTACTGGAACTCCAAACCGGGCAGCTGGTACTGGAACGTCAGACTGGAAAGTGGGCACAGGTGCTGGCACATCAGGCAGAACAGCAGGTACTGGCACAACAGGCTGAACAGCAGGTACATCAGACTGGATAGCAGGTACAGGAACTCCAAACCGGGCAGCTGGTACTGGAACTTCAGACTGGACAGTGGGCACAGGTACTGGCACATCAGGCAGAACAGCAGGTACATCGGACTGGATAGCAGGTACTAGAACTTCAAACCGGGCAGCTGGTACTGGAACTTCAGACTGGACAGTGGGCACAGGTGCTGGCACATCAGGCAGAACAGCAGGTACTGGCATAACAGGCTGAACAGCAGGTACATCGGACTGGATAGCAGGTACTGGAACTGCAAATCGGGCAGCTGGTACTGGAACTTCAGACTGGACAGTGGGCACAGGTGCTGGCACATCAGGCAGAACAGCAGGTGCTGGCACTACAGCAGGCATCGGAACATCAGGCTGGGCGGCATACAGGAACACATCAGGCTGGAACAGATCAGCTGGTGGGGAGGCAGGATTGGATACTGGCATGATGGTATGGGTTGGAAAAAACTTCTGCTTCTTTTTGGTTTTAGCCACTGGGGATCTATAAGTCGGTACAGGGCTATAGGTAGTGAACGCAGCTGGTAGAAGCGAAGTGTGAAAGGATGGCAAAACAGAGGGAGTAGGTTTTAAAGGAGATTTAGTGGAGCTGATGGAGGCAGTTGAGAAGCAGAAGGGGAGTTAAAGGCAGGGTAGGTGCAGCAGGAGGAAACAGGGTACTGGTATTTCATTGGTAGAAAGGTATATTCAGAGTTAACAGAAGCTGAATGCAACAGACTTGACCAGGCCTGTAATAATGATTGCACTGAATCAGGTTTGCACTTGGTTTGTCTGACCAGAGACTGCACTGATTCAATGCATTTTGCAAGCACCTGCTGAGGACAAGCTGAATATTGTTCAAAAAAGAATGCTGAGTCATTCTCCAACAGCCAAACTAAAGATTCTACCTGAGCTGCACTAAAAGGGGGTGTATAGTCATCACCTCCCTCAGCGACATCAGACAGGGCCAACTCAGTACAAATCCAAATTATTGGTTGCACATCTTCAAACAAAAAACTGCCTTGCTCAATAAAAACATGAGCTAGGCAGATGCATTCTAACAACTGTTCCCTAGTGTATTCAGTCAATGTCTGATAACAAAGGTCTCTGTCATCAGTTGCCAGGAGCGATAAATACAAAATACTTTCAAAATCCATCTTTCAACAATAGCTGGGACTCAGGCCCCAATTCCCAGGTGCAACCGATCTGATTGTATGGCTTCAGAATTCTGTCAGGGGATGTTATACAAAACATCCAATGCAGGTGATCAGATCGCTGGGCTGCACCAAGGAATCAGGGACAAACCAGTAAATGAATAAGAAGGTATGTTTATTGTTAATGATAAAGATACACGTGAAATCAAGACATCAAACCAAAAACAAGTAAATGGTGAAAACACAGCAAACCCCCAAACCCACCTAACTATCTATCTAACTAATATAATACACTAGCAAGGAAACCAACATGAAATAAAAAATAAGGCATGAGCCAAAGCGACAAGGGAACAGAAACCAGGAATAATGAAGCAGACCAAGGAGCAGGGAACAGGAAACAGGGTTCAAGGTCAGGATACACAAACGGGGTTCAGGAACAAACAGGAACAGTCTGGAACAAGAGCAGGAACAAGGGCTTAGCAGAGGAATTCTGAAGCACTGAGGCTAGTTCAGGGCGGGTTTATATAGTCCAGCAAAACCATGACAGGTGTGCTTGATGACAATTCTGCAGTCCAGGCAGGGAGACCCCCGCTGGTGGCCACTGGAATTACACCCTTTTGGTGCTGAATGTAATAGTGCCACCAGCAGGAGAAACCGGAGATGACACCGTTCCTGACAAGAAGATAAGAAGACACCGCAGAGGAAGATGCCAGAGGAGAACACCGGAGGAAGAACCAGAAGAACCAGAAGAAGAAGATGGAGGAAGAAACCAAAGGAAGATAGAAGATAGAAGAAAGAAGATAGAAGACAGAAGAAAGAAGAAGCATTTAAATAAAGGAATTGTCAAAAACTGTCTCTTGTCATTTTTAACATTTTTGACACTTTTTTAGTGAAATGGTAGGGGTACTTTTGTACCCCTATCGACGTTTCACACAGGGGGAGGGCTGGGATCTGGGCATCCCCTTGTTAAAGGGGGCTTCCAGATTCCGATAAGCCCCCCACCCGCAGACCCCCACAACCACCGGGCAACATGGCTACCCCAAAACAGCCTCCCAATGTCGAGGGCATGTGGCCTGGTACGGTTCAGGAGGCGGGGCACTCTCTCGTCCCCCCCTCTTTTCCTGTGGCCTGCCAGGTTGCGTGCTGAGATAAGGGTCTGGTATAGATTTTGAGGGGACCCAACGCCATTTTTAAAAAAAATTTTGGCCGGGGTTCCCCTTAATATTCATACCAGACCTGAAGGGCCTGGTATGGAATTTAGGGGGACCCCCCACGTCATTTAAAAAAAAAAATTTGGTTTGGGGTTCCCCTGTGGGGAATTCCCATGCCGTTTTTATCAATGAACTCTTATGTGTATTGTCGGACCGGCAATTTATTAATAGCTGCGAGTAGTTTTAAATGACTTTTTTTCCTTTGAAATGTCATTTTGCTGTCAGACTGTTCTAAACATGGGAAACATGCGCCCCTTTACAGGCATACTATAGATACCCCCAGGTACGAAATTTAAAGGGATATTACACTTTTATTGTTTCACTTTAAGCATTATTAAAATCACTGCTCCCAAAAAAAGTCAGTTTTTAAAACTTTTTTTTGCATTGATCCATGTCCCCTGGGGCAGGACCCGGGTCCCCAAACACTTTTTATGACAATAACTTGCATATAAGCCTTTAAAATTATCACTTTTTATTATTCATGTTCATGTCCCATAGACTTTAACGGTGTTCGCGTGTTCGAACAAATTTTTTGCCTGTTCGCAAGTTCTGGTGCGAACCGAACAGGGGGTGTTCGGTTCATCCCAATTAGCAAACATTAAATACATAGAATGTGATATAAAAGGATAAAACTTACCTGAATATAGTCCTTCTGCAGGACTTGAATGATTGCAGAACAGGTCTCTGGAATAATGATTCCCAGAGCCTGGGGGGGAGATACCAGTCGTGAACTGGATGTCCTGGAGACTTTTCCCTGTCGCCAAGTACCGCAAGGTGGCGACGAGCCTTTGCTCAGGAGTGATGGCTTGCCGCATGCATGTGTCCTGCTTAGTAATATAGGGCACAGCAAAGCCAATAGACGGTGAAAGCAGGGGTCCATCATCCGGAGATAATTCCTGAAATCATCAAAGGCATATGAGAGAATTGGTCATGATTAAGCAACCAATTCGTGGTCCAAGAACTCCTCCTCCCCCTGTTCCTAGACCGGACTTGGGTCAAAGCAATAACTCGAAGCCCAACAATAGTAGCACAATCTCTCTGACAAGAACGCCACATGGCTAGTATATGAACGGCTGCTCAGAACGAACTGACAGAACGCACTGAAGATCAGAAAGGACCTGACAAGCACGACCTGAAAATCAGAAACGACCCACAAGCACGCACTGAAAATTGGAAGTGAACTATAAATAGAACGCACTGAAAAACAGAAACGACCTGACAAGCACGCATTGAAAAACAGATACGAACCGACAAGTACAACCTGAAAAGCAGTACCGAACTGAAAAGCATGAGTCTGAAAAGCGTGAATTGTCACTCACCAAACTTCTACTAATAGCAGAAGGAGCCCAAAGGGTGGCGCAATGACTATTGAACTTCCTGTTTATAGGCTCATCATACGTCTAGTATGCCACTATGTTCGTAATTGGCCAACATTTCGGTGACCGTATGTATGCAAGACAAGTTTGAGCCAATGCCCTTCGGACAAAATTCTGCGGTTTAGTTGTCGGAAAGTCTGATCGTGTGTGCGAGGCATAAGTGAGAGGAGATCCTGGCAAATTAAGGGAATCCCCAAAAAAGGGATCTTGGCTATATTACTTCTCTTATGTGCTAGCTTTGCTTTACATGAATTCACTATAGTACAATGCCTCCAAACTACCTATAAAAGCCTTCATCTCATCATCAACCACAATTGGTATCATAGTACTCAGCAGAAAGGTCAGTGTCAAATTATGGTTTCTAAATATTTTATGGCAAACGTGTTTGCAGCGTAATCAGTGTTTATCACTGTATTCTCAGCAACAACTGTTGGGTTGTGGCATTTTAAATATACTGTACTAAATGTTAGAGCTAACCAAACAATACATTGTTTTACTAACGGGAAATACCTTCTTGGCTGTTTTGCTGTTCTTATTATATAAATCTAAATTATATATACATATTATATAAATCTTCCTGTATATACATTATTTTAACCCTTTTGCTGCCAGGTCCATATGTCGTAAGGACCTGACAGTGGGGGGGTTTACGTACATTGTGTGTGAATCTGACAGGCAGATTCCTGCCTGTCAGATGGAATCATTTGGGTGGCTGCGTCGTTGCCCAATTGCTTCCACACACTCCAAGTAACAGCACCCTCCCCGCCCCCACCATGTATCCCGGGATCTGCTTGCCCATCTGCAGGCCCAGGACCAACATAACGGGTACTGCCAAGTAGAGGGCAGGGAACAGAGCGGACACATATCCACTTTCCTTCTCTCCTTGTTGCTGACCCAGAAAAAGACGTGTTTGACATCACTTCCCGGTCCGCCTGTCAGCGTCCCCGGCTAGCTTAGCTGGGAAATAATGTATTGCAATGCGGTCTGCATTACATTACATTCAGTGACTCACAGGGGAGACATCCAGGGTCTTTGAGAACTAGACCTTCTCCATAAAAATAAACTGGTGACCTATAGGTAGGGTTGCCACCTCATCCCTTTAAAACCAAACACATACAGTATTAATTACACAGGTTCTGTGGCTGATTAAGGTAATTAAACTCACTTGGTGCTTTGTCTGCATTAAATTAGCCTCAGAACCTGTGTAATTCATATGTGTTTGGGTTTAAAGGGATGAAGTGGCAACTCTACCTATAGGGGGCTATTGAAGTGTCACCTTTGGAAAATATAGTGTACTAAACGATCAGATTATCATACGATTAGTTCAAAAGCGGTATTTTTCGTCCGATTCTCCTATCCTGTGTACTAGGCATAGGAATATCATAACAATGTAGAGCAAAAAAAAGCTTATAAAAATGATTGTATTTCTGCAGATCATAGGAACAAAATGTGTGTCCAACAGCTATACAGGGAAAAACATTTCTCTGTGCTTCTTCTGCTTTTAGACTCACGTGTGCCCATTGGTAAAACCAGCTGTGGTGCCTGCTAGAATTGTGATGTTGATACAGCAGCAAAATGCAGTTGATGTATCAGGCCTTCAGCACTGTAGTGTAATGCAATCATAGAAAACCGTTCAGATTGCTGCAGCTTTTAAAACCTGGATTGAACAACAAATAACCAATGATGTTCTCCCAAATTATAGATGATTACAATATCATGACACCACACATAAAAAAATATATTAATTTTATAAAAGCAAGACACAGTAGTGCATTCCTTTGTATACCTACACATTAAGATTAGTTTTGATGTAAGACTATGGGAGTACACCTCAACTCAAAAATGTTACATATTAGGCAATATTTTATCAACTATTGTACTTAACTCCTAATTCATTACACAGAAAAGCTTTTCAATGAATAATGTGGCTACTTTATGGTTTCTGTACTGTATAGCAGTGTCCCTGCTGTGAATGGTCTAATTGAAAAGCCACTGATGTCTTCATTCCCCAGCATTTCTTCTGATAGCATTAAAGCCTGTTTCTATGTAGTAATTATCAAGTCCTTATTTCTTCTCTTCCGGTGAAGTTGTAATTATGTTAGATGCAATATGTGAATCGTTGAAGAGAAAACATCATTACTCAGCCAGAGTCTATTACCACAGAAGGAAAAATTCTTGCATGTTAAAGAAAAATATGCATTTTGTTATAAGTGGTAAACACAAATAAGTGCTAGTAATTAATGGCAAAAATTAAACAAATTTAATCCATTGTTATAAACTCCACTACTGTTGATCTAGAAAAAGGAAAAACAAAATCAAAGTAAAGCAATCAAAATTCATTTCACAAGAAAAACACAGGGAAGCAATGGAAATTTTCTCTGATTCAGCCATTTTGGGAGTAGCACTACTGAAAAGGTGGGCAATATTTTGGCAGTCCTGAATAGGACTGCTAGTGTGACATAAACCTTATGTTAGAGGTCAGTAGAGTTGGAATGAACACTCCCCGGTTCAGTTTGTGCCAGAACTCTAAACCCTATTAAAGTGTTTGGGACCTGAACTTGAAAAATCAAAAGTGCCCACTTTTAAGGCTTCTATGCAAGTTATTGGCCATAAAAAGGGTATGGGGGTCAGATACTGCCCTGGGGTACATGTATCAATGCAAACATTTTATTTAAAAAAGATAGTTTTTGCAGGAGCAGTGATTTTTTTGATGATTAAAGAGAAACAATAAAAGTAAAAAAATACTTTAAATATAGTGGCGGGGGGGGGGGGTGTCCCCTTAGTCTGCCGCTAAAGTGGCACAAATGTACCATGTACAGAACCTGCTGCAGCAAAACTGACATTTATAAATAAGAAAAATTACATTTAACCAGTTGCCGACTGCCACACGCTGATGTACGTCGGCAGGCATAAGGGCTCACCTGGACGTCCCTGCCTGCCCGTGGGCGGGGGTCCGATAGGCCAACCCCCCCTCGGTGCCTACGGCGATTTGATTAGTGTCAGGAGCGATCCGAACTAAGGTGGAGGCCACTGATTCATTGCCACCCCCTCATGATCGCTCCTGGAGAATGACAATCTTCCTCTGCTGCTGTAATGTAAACAGCGGCAGAGGAAGTGATGTCATCGCTCCTCGTGAAGCCTTTTCGTTCCGGCTTCTGAGGAGAGAAGACATAAAGTAAGTGCATCAAACACTACACGAACAGTAGAACACTCTAGGCACACTTTTCAACCCCCAATCACCCCCCTGCACCCCCTGTCACAGTGACACCAATACCAGTTTTTTTTTTTTACTGATTATTGCATTGGTGTAATTTGTCACAGTTATAAGTGGAATGGCAGTTAGTGTTAGGCCCCTTTAGGTCTAGGGTACCCCCCTAACCCCCCTAATAAAGTTTTAACCCCTTGATCACCCCCCGTCGCCAGTTTCACTAAGCAAACCTTTATCTGATAGCTGTATTAGTGTCACAGGTGACACTAGTTAGGCAGGTAAGTATTTAGGTTTGCCGTCAGGTGTTCATAGTGTCAGGTACCCTCATATACTACCTAGTAAATGTTTTAACCCCCTGATTGCCCCCTAGTTGACCCTTTCACCAGTGATCACCATAAAACTGTTACGGGTGACACTGGTTACTTAGTTTTTTATAGTGTCGGGGCACCCACCGTTTATTACCTAATAAAGGTTTAACCCCCTAATCGCCCGGCGGATGATATAAGTTAGGTTTTAGGATCAGATAGGGTCTGTGTTGCCCCAGGCAGCGTCAGGTTAGTGCCAGTACCGCTAACACCCACACACGCAGCTTACACCTCTCTTAGTGGTATAGTATCTGAACGGATCAATATCTGATCCGATCAGATCTATACTTGCGTCCCCAGCAGTTTAGGGTTCCCAAAAACGCAGTGTTAGCGGGATCAGCCCAGATACCTGCTAGCACCTGCGTTTTGCCCCTCCGCCCAGCCAAGCCCAGCCCACCCAAGTGCAGTATTGATCGATCACTGTCACTTACAAAACATTAAACACATATCTGCAGTGTTCGCAGAGTCAGGCCTGATCCCTGCGACCGCTAATAGTTTTTTGGTAGTGTTTTGATACAGTTGCTAACAGTCAGGAGCTTTTTTACCTGTGAGTCTCACTACTGTACCACTAAATTTAGAGCCCAAAATGGCAAATCAAAGGTACAGTAGTGTAGAGGCCTACACATTTCTGAGCATGACAGATAGTGAAGAGGAAGTAACTCATCTGTCAGATTCAGGCTCAGAATACGAACCTGTAAACAGCAGCGTCTCCATGACAGATAGCTTTGACGGAGTTGTGGTCCCTGCCAAGGTCAGGCGTATCAGACCCCAATCTTCTTCTGCTGTTAAGGTGCAAGAACCGGAGGGCTCTCGTATGGAGCAGAGATGTACTAGCGCTGCTATTCCTTCTGGTGAACTGGCAAGCACCAGCGGCCTAGTACACCCTGGTCATACATCCAGCACTGCAGTAACACTTGGTGATTAGGGATGAGCTTCGAGTTCGAGTCAAACTCATGTTCGACTCGAACATCGGCTGTTCGCAAATTCGCCGGACAGCGAACAATTTGGGGTGTTTGCGGCAAATTCGAATGCCACGGAACACCCTTTAAAAGTCTATGGGGGAAATCAAAAGTGCTAATTTTTAAGGCTTATATGCATGGTATTGTCATACAAAGTGTTTGGGGACCTGGGTCCTGCCCCAGGGGACATGGATCAATGAAAAAAAAGTTTTAAAAACTGACGTTTTTTCGGGAGCAGTGATTTTAATAATAAAGTGAAACAATAAAAGTGTAATATCCCTTTAAATTTCGTAGCTGGGGGGTGTCTATAGTATGCCTGTAAAGGGGCACATGTTTCCCGTGTTTAGAACAGTCTGACAGCAAAATGACATTTCAAAGTAAAAAAAGTCATTTAAAACTACTCGCGGCTATTAATGCATTGCAGGTCTGACAATACACATAAAAGTTCATTGATAAAAACGGTATGGGAATTCCCCACAGGGGAACCCCGAACCAAAATTAAAAAAAGAAAATGACGTGGGGGTCCCCCTAAATTTCATACCAGGCCCTTCAGGTCTGGTATGAATATTAAGGGGAACCCCGACCAAATTTTTTTAAAAAATGACGTGGGGGTTCCCCCTAAATTCCATACCAGGCCCTTCAGGTCTGGTATGGATATTAAGGGGAACCCCGGCCAAAATGTAAAAAAAAAAATTACGTGGGGGTCCCCCTAAATTCCATACCAGACCCTTCAGGTCTGATATGGATATTAAGGGGAACCCCGTGCCAAAATTAAAAAAAAAAAAATGGCGTGGGGTCCCCCCAAAAATCCATACCAGACCCTTATCTGAGCACGCAACTTGGCAGGCTGCAGGAAAAGAGGGGGGGACGAGAGAGCGCCCCCCCTCCTGAACCATACCAGGCCACATACCCTCAACATTGGGAGGGTGCTTTGGGGTATCCCCCCAAAACACCTTGTCCCCATGTTGATGAGGACAAGGGCCTCATCCCCACAACCCTGGCCGGTGGTTGTGGGGGTCTGCAGGCGGGGGGCTTATCGGAATCTGGAAGCCCCCTTTAACAAGGGGACCCCCAAATCCCGGCCCTCCCCCCGTGTGAAATGGTAAGGGGGTACCCCTACCATTTCACTAAAAAAGTGTCAAAAATGTTAAAAATGACAAGAGACAGTTTTTGACAATTCCTTTATTTAAATGCTTCTTCTTTCTTCTTTCTTCTACCTTCCTTCATCTTCTTCTTCTTCTTCTGGTTCTTCTGGTTCTTCTGGTTCTTGCTCCGGTGTTCTCGTCCAGCATCTCCTCTGCGGCATCTTCTTCCCTTCTCCTCGGGCCGCTCCGCATCCATGGCATGGAGGGAGGCTCCCGCTCTTCTCTTCATCTTCTTCTCTTCTTCATCTTCTTCTCTTCTTCATCTTCTTCTCCGGGCCGCTCCGCATCCATAGCATGGAGGGAGGCTTCTGCTGTGTGACGCTTCTCCTCTTCTGACGGTTCTTAAATAACGAAGGGACGGGGTCACCCGGTGACATCGCCCCCCTCTGATGCACGGGACATGACGGGACTTCCCTGTGGCATTCCCCGTGACATCACAGGGAAGTCCCGTCAAGTCACTGTGCGTCAGAAGGGGGCGGGGTCACCGGGTGGCCCCAAAGAAGATGAAGGAAGAAATAAGAAGCATTTAAATAAAGGAATTGTCAAAAACTGTCTCTTGTCATTTTTAACATTTTTGACACTTTTTTAGTGAAATGGTAGGGGTACTTTTGTACCCCCTACCATTTCACACAGGGGGGAGGGCCGGGATCTGGGGGTCCCCTTGTTAAAGGGGACTTCCAGATTCAGATAAGCCCCCCGCCCGCAGACCCCCACAACCACCAGCCAGGGTTGTGGGAATGAGGCCCTTGTCCTCATCAACATGGGGACAAGGTGTTTTGGGGGGCTACCCCAAAGCACCCTCCCAATGTTAAGGGCATGTGGCCTGGTACGGTTCAGGAGGGGGGGCACTCTCTCGTCCCCCCCTCTTTTCCTGCGGCCTGCCAGGTTGCGTGCTCGGATAAGGGTCTGGTATGGATTTTTGGGAGGACCACACGCTGTTTTTTTTTATTTTGGCGCGGGATTCCCCTTAAAATCCATACCAGACCTAATAGCCACGAGTAGTTTTTAAATGTCTTTTTTTCCTTTGAAATGCTGTCAGACTGTTCTAAACACGGGAAACATGCGCCCCTTTACAGGCATACTATAGACACCCCCAGGTACAAAATTTAAAGGGATATTACACTTTTATTGTTTCACTTTCACTTTTTTTTGCATTGATCCATGTCCCCTGGGGCAGGACCCAGACCCCCAAACACTTTTTATGACAATAACTTGCATATAAGCCTTTAAAATTAGCACTTTTGATTATTCATGTTCGTGTCCCATAGACTTTAACGGTGTTCACGTGTTCAAACAAACTTTTTTCCTGTTCGCATGTTCTGGTGCGAACCAAACAGGGGGGTGTTCGGTTCATCCCTATTGGTGATGTGGCAAGCACCATAAGTGCAGTTCAAGCTGGCGAGGTGGCAAGCACAAGTAGACAAACACAGGCCCGTCGTGCCCATAGTGCCCTTCCTGCTGCATTCGCCAATCCTAATTGGAAACCCACCACTTCTGCAGCACCCGTACTTCCCCCATTTACTGGCCAACCCAGCATTCAGGTGGAAACAGTTGATTTTACGTCAGTTGATTTTTACTCGCTGTTTTTCACTGAAGATCTCTATGGATCTATTGTGGACCAAAGCAATTTCTACACTGGTCAACACATTGCCACTATTCCCCAGTCCTCCCTTGCAAGAGATTGGAAACCAATTACGGTTTCCAAATTTAAGATCTTTCTGGGCCCATCTCTCCTCATGGGCATAACCAAAAAGAGTGAGTTGTGGTCATATTGGTCCACTGACCCAATTCACCATATGCCCGTGTTCTACTTCCACGGCCCGGGCACGATACTAGCAGATTTTGCGGTTCATGCACTTCAACAACAATGAACTCTGTCGTCCTCGTGGAGACCCTGGATACAATTGGCTCTACAAATTCAGCCCCTCGTAAACCACTTCAGCCAACGTTTTGCAGACTTGTTCAATCCCCATCAAGTTGTCTGCGTTGATGAGTCCCTGATTAAGTTTTCTGGCCGCTTGTCATTCAAACAGTACCTTCCCAGCAAGTGTGCCAGATATGGGGTCAAGATGTAAAATCTCTGTGACAGGGCCACAGGCTATACATGTAGTTTTATGGTTTACGAGGGAAGAGGAAGACACGTAGAGCTGATAAACTGCCCTGACTACATAGGAAGCACTGGCAAGATTGTGTGGGACTTGGTGTCACCCTTATTCGGAAAGGGGTACCACTTGTACGTGGACAATTATTACACAAGCATGCTACTTTTTAGTCACTTGTTTGATCATCAGATTGAAGCATGTGGCACCGTGCGATCTAATTGCCGGGGCTTTCCCCAGAGGCTTGTAGATTCCCGTCTTAGGCTGGGGGAGAGAGCCCCTTGAAGTGTAATAACTTGCGCGCTGTGAATTAGAGGGATAATAAGAATGTTTTCGTTCGTACCTCCCTTCATGCAGACACGACTGTCCAAATTACTACGGCGACTGGTGTTGTGGAGAAGCCCCTCTGTGTCCACGAATATAACCAAAATATGGGAGGGAGGGGTGGACCACAACGACCAGTTGTTGGCGCCGTACCTAGTTGCCCGTAAGGTTAGACGCTGGTATAAAAAATAGTCTGTATAATTATTTTTTGTTGGCTTTGCTGAACGCTCATGTGCTATACAGAGCTTCAGGATGGACTGGATCCCTCCTTAAATTCCAGGAAGAGATCGTCAGAGCCCTTCAGTTTCCAGACGGTGTTCCACCTCACCATCCCTAACCAAATGCAGTAAACCGGCTGCATGAGAGGCATTTTCCTTATGTCCTCCCGAGTACCCCTACCCAACGAGCCCCCCAAAGAAAATGTCGTGTCTGTAGAAAGCCCGGATATAGGCGTGACACCCACTATTAGTGTTCCTCCTGTCCTGACAATCCTTGTCTTTGCATTGGTGAATGTTTTGAGCGTTACCATACACTGGTTGAGTTTTAGCGTAGGGTACAGCATTGCACAGACTAGGCACACTTTCACAGGGTCTCCTGAGATGCCATCGCATTTTGAGAGACCCGAACCTGGAACCGGTTACAGTTACAAAAAAAGTGTAAAAAAAAATACACAAAAAAATATAAAATAAAAAAAAAACAAAAATAGTTGTCGTTTTCTCTCTCTCTCTATTCTCTCTCTATTGTTCTGCTCTTTTTTACTGTATTCTAGTCTGCAATGTTTTATTGTTATTATGTTTTATCATGTTTGCTTTTCAGGTATGTAATTTTTTTATACTTTACTGTTTACTGTGTTTTATTGTTAACCATTTTTTTGTTTTCAGGTATGCCATTCAGCTGCAGTGCGGATTTATTTATCTTAACCACAACAGCGTTTGCTCCCACGATGCATAAAGCCGTGACTCCATCGCTGTAGGGGGTGATTTCACCACCACAGTTAAAAAAAAGAGCATATATGCCAAAGCATGGGGGCAGCAGGGGCGGAGGAGCGATTTGCTCCTACCTTTTGCGGGTGGATGTCCCCATGCTTCGGCATATATATATTTTAGGCACAGGTTGTGTTAAAAAATGTTTTGTTTTTTACTTTTTTTTGTATTTGCTTTGCAGGTATGGTAATTCTTACTGTTATACTGTAACATTACTTTGTTTTATTGTTAACCATCATTTGCTTAGCAGGTACGCCATTCAGTTGCAGCGTGGATTTATTTATCTTGACAGCAACAGCTGTCAAGATAAATAATCTTAATATCATTCTTTTCAGCCAGTGGTCGGCTTTCATGTAAAAGCAATTCTAGTGGCTAATTAGCCTCTAGACTGCTTTTACAAGCAGTGGGAGGGAATGTCCCCCCTTCCCACCGTCTTCTGTGGTTTTCTCTGGCTCTCCTGTCCCAACAGGGAACCCGAGAATGCAGCTGGTGATTCGGCCAGCTGACCATAGAGCTGATCAGAGACCAGTATGGCTCCAATCATCTCTATGGCCTAAGAAACCAGAAGCTACAAGCATTTCATGACTTAGATTTCGCCGGATGTAAACAGCGCCATTGGAAAATTGGGAAAGCATTTTATCACACTGATCTTGGTGTGGTCAGATGCTTTGAGGGCAGAGGAGAGATCTAGGGTCTAATAGACCCCAGTTTTTTCAAAAAAGAGTACCTGTCACTACCTATTGCTATCATAGGGGATATGACAGGAACAGTTTAAAAATAAGATAAAAAAGCAAAAAAAAAAATTTAAAAAAAAAAAAAGCACCCTTGTCCCCCCAGGCGAATGCAAGCATCGATCTGGTGTCAAATGTAAACAGCAATTGCACCATGCATGTGAGGTATCACCGCGAAGGTCAGATCGAGGGAAGTCATTTTAGCAGTAGACCTCCTCTGTAAATCTAAAGTGGTAACCTGTAAAAGCATTTAAAGCCTTTTAAAAATGTATGTAGTTTGTCGCCACTGCATGTTTGTGTGCAATTTTAAAGCATGTCGTGTTTGGTATCCATGTACTCAGCCTAAGATCATCTTTTTTATTCAAACATCAAGCATTTCGTCAATATAGTGTGTTTTAGTGCATTAAAATTTTAAAAAGTGTGTTTTTTCCCAAAAAAATGCGTTTGAAAAATCGCTGCGCAAATACTGTGTGGAAAAAAAAATGAAACACCCACCATTTAAATCTGTAGGGCATTTGCTTTAAAAAAATATAATAATGTTTTGGGGTTCAAAGTAATTTTCTTGCAAAAAAAATATTTTTTCATGTAAACAAAAAGTGTCAGAAAGGGCTTTGTCTTCAAGTGGTTAGAAGAGTGGGTGATGTGTGACATAAGCTTCTAAATGTTGTGCATAAAATGCCAGGACAGTTCAAAACCCCCCCAAATGACCCATTTTGGAAAGTAGACACCCCAAGCTATTTGCTGAGAGGCATGTTGAGTCCATGGAATATTTTATATTGTGACACAAGTTACGGGAAAAAAGACAATTTTTTTTTTTTTTGCACAAAGTTGTCACTAAATGATATATTGCTCAAACATGCCATGGGCATATGTGAAATTACACCCCAAAATACATTCTGTTGCTTCTCCTGAGTACAGGGATACCACATGTGTAAGACCTTTTGGGAGCCTAGCCGCGTACGGGACCTCGAAACCCAAGCACCACCTTCAGGGTTTCTAAGGGTGTAAATTTTTGATTTCACTCCACACTGCCTATCACAGTTTCGTTGGGCATGGAATGCCCAGATGGCACAAAATGACCCCATTTTGTAAAGTAGACACCTCAAGCTATTTGCTGAGAGGTATGGTGAGTATTTTTCAGACCTCGCTTTTTATCACAAAGTTTTGAAATTTGAAAAAAGAAAAAAAATACATTTTTCTTTCCTTTCTTCATTTTCAAAAACAAATGAGAGCTGAAAAATGCTCACCATGCCTCTCAGCAAATTGCTTGGGGTGTCTACTTTCCAAAAATGGGGTCATTGGGGGGGTTTGTGCCATCTTGGCATTTTATGGCCTTCGAAACTGTGATAGGTAGTGAGGACTGAAATCAAAAATGTACGCCCTTAGAAATCAGAAGGCATTGATTGGTTTTTGGTGCCCCGTGCGCAGCTAGGCTCCCAAAAAGTCCCACACATGTGGTATACTCATTCTCAGGAGAAGCAGCAGAATGCATTTTGGGGTGTTATTCCACATATTACCATAGAATGTTTGAGCAATATATCATTAAGTGACAACTTTATGCAAAAAAAAAGTTTGTAATTTTCCCGCAACTTGTGGAATAATATAAAATATTGAATGGACTCAACATGCCTCTCAGTAAATAGCAAATAGCTTGGGGTGTCTACTTTACAAAATGGGGTCATTTGGGGGGGGGTTGTGCCATCTGGGCATTTTATGGCCTTCAAAACCGTGATAGGTAGTGAGGAGTAAAATCAAAAATTTACGACCTTAGAAATCCTGAAGGCGGTGCTTGGTTTTCGGGGCCCCGTACACGGTTGGCTCCCAAAAAGTCCCACACATGTGGTATCCCCGTACTCAGGAGAAGCAGCAGAATGTATTTTGGGGTGCAATTCCACATATGCCCATGGCATGTGTGAGCAATATATCATTTGGTGACAACTTTTTGTAAAATATTTTTTTCTTTGTCATAATTCAATCACTTGGGACAAAAAAATAAAATATTCAATGGGCTCAACATGCCTCTCAGCAATTTCCTTGTGGTGTCTACTTTCCAAAATGGGGTCATTTGGGGGGGTTTGTACTGCCCTTGCATTTTAGCACCTCAAGAAATGAGATAGGCAGTCATAAACTAAAAGCTGTATAAATTCCAGAAAATGTACCCTAGTTTGTAGACGCTATAACTTTTGCGCAAACCAATAAATATACGCTTATTGACTTTTTTTCACCAAAGACATGTGGCTGAATACATTTTGGCTTAACTGCATGACTAAAGTGGAGTTTATTGGATTTTTTTTATAACAAAAAGTAGAAAATATCAATTTTTTCAAAATTTTCGGTCTTTTTCTGTTTATATCACAAAAAATAAAAAGAGGAGCAGAGGTGATCAAATACCATCAAAAGAAAGCTCCATTTATGGGAAAAAAAGGACGCAAATTTTGTTTGCGTACAACATTGCATGACCGCACAATTAGCAGTTAAAGCGACGCAGTGTTAAATTGTAAAAAGTGCTCTGGTCAGGAAGGGGGTAAAACCTTCCGGGGCTGAAGTGGTTAAACTGCCAGCAATAGAAAAATGTTTAAGAAAAATGGCGTGCCCCCCCAACCATACCAGACCCTTTGGGTCTGCTATGGATTTTAAAGGGAACTCAATGACAAATGCCTGCACCTATTCTACAAATGCTGATTTTTCAGTATAGAAAAAAGATTTTATCAACTATAACACTAAAAAACATTTTTAGCTCACCATTTCATAATGAGGTTGTTCATGGTCTTTACACCTTACCATTGATGTTAAAACAAAAAATATAAAAGTACACATAACACAAACCCTTTATTACAGCACTGCCACTTCTCTGAAAAAATCACTTACAGTCTATTACAATACAATACAATACTGAAAATGTATCAATGTACAATCAAACAGGGAATTAAATAGTCTATAAAGTTAAATATCATAGTCATTGATAAACTAAAAAAGTCCAAAATAAAGTGAATAAGTCCGTGGAGGCATATATGATAATTGCGTAATGATCATTCACCTAGAGAAGAAGAATCACCATCGTGAAGAAATCTGCCACCAAATCGATAATAAGGAGGCATATGGACCCAATTCAGCTTATACCAAATGGGTCAATGAAGGTAATGATGTCTCAAAACCTGGATATAGACGCTCCAATCAGCTCCAAATGGACTGTATGTTGCTAGGGAGATTGCCAACCATTACCGAAACCAATGTAGAAGTATGTGTTAATATCAGGGCCTTTTAAAGTTAGAGATGGAATCCTCTCATCAACAATTTGGCTTAAACATTTCCCAAACACGTAGCTAACGGTCCTGCACTTTCCCCACTCTGGGTTCCATCACGGACAAACTCTTTCCTCCACCAGCGGAAGTAGCACTGATTACTGTAATAATGTCACTGGTTCCCAAAAAATGTGTCAAAAATGTCAGTTAGGTGTCCGATCTGTCTGCCGCAATGTCGCAGTCCCACTAAAAATCACTGATCACCACCATTACTAGTAAAAAAAAAGTAATAATAAAAATGCCAAAAATCTATCCCCTATTTTGTAGATGCTATAACTTTTGCGCAAAACAATCAATATCCGCTTATTGCAAATTTTTTTCCAAAAATGTGTAGAAGAATACATATTGGCCTAAACTGATGAAGAAATGTGTTTTTTTTTACTTTTTTTTGGATATTTATTATAGCAAATAGTAAAAAATATTGATTTCTTTTCAAAATTGTCTCTCTTTTTTTGTTTATAAATTATAATTTTTTTCTTTAAAAATAAAAACCGCAGAGGCGATCAAATACCACCAAAAAAAATCTGTATTTGTGGGAAAAAAAGGACGTCAATTTTGTTTGGATACAGTATTGCACGACCGTGCAATTGTCAGTTAAATTGGCGCGGTACCGTATCGCAAAAAATAGCCTGGTCATTAAGGGGGAAAATCTTCCGGGGCTGAAGTGCATAATATATATGGGGAGATTTACTAAAATGGGAGAGTGCAAAATCTGCTGCAGCTGTGCATGGCAGTTAATCAGCTTCTAACTTCAGCTTGTTCAATTAACCTTTGACAAAAAAAACCTGGAAGCTGATGTGTGTGGGTGTGTTTAACCGCTTCAGCCCCGGAAGATTTTACCCCCTTCCTGACCAGAGCACTTTTTGCGATTCGGCACTGCGTCGCTTTAACTGACAATTGCACGGCCGTGCAACGGTGCACCCAAACAAAATTGGTGTCCTTTTTTTCCCAACAAATAGAGGTTCTTTTGGTGGTATTTGATCACCTCTGTGGTTTTTATTTTTTGCGCTATAAACAAAAAAAGAGCGACAATTTTGAAAAAAAAATGCAATATTTTTTACTTTTTCCTATAATAAATATCCCCCCAAAAAATATAAAAAAAACGATTTTTTTCCTAAGTCTAGGCTAATATGTATTCTTCTACATATTTCTGGTAAAAAAAAAAAAATCACAATAAGTGTATATTGATTGGTTTGCGCAAAAGTTATAGAGTCTACAAAATAGGGGATAGATTTATAACAGTTTTACTATTAATTTTTTTTTTACCAGTAATGGCGGCAATCTTTTTTTATCATGACTGAGACATTATGGCGGACACATCAGACAATTTTGACATTTTTGGGACCATTGACATTAATACAGCGATCAGTGCAATTAAAAATGCATTGATTACTGTGAAAAAGTCACTGGCAGTGAAGGGGTTAACACTAGGGGGCAGTGAAGGGGTTAAGTGTGTCCTAGGAAGTGTTCTAACTGAAGGGCGATGGGGACTGTGCAGGGAAGATAACAGATCGCTGTTCATACTCTGAACAGACGATCTGTCACTTCTCCCCTCAGAGAACCGGAAACTGTGTGTTTACACACACAGTTCCAGGTTCTCCGTGTCTCAGCGGCGATCGCGGGAGCCTGGCGGTGATCGAGACCACCGGGCATTTGAATCAGCTCTGGGGGGGCGCACGCACCCCCTAGTGACCACAGGGCGAAGTGACGTTACATAATGTCGTTTCGCCCAGCCGTGCCATTCTTCCGCAGTACAACTGCGGCGGCTGGTTGGCATGTGGTTAAAAGGGGTGTGTTTAAAAAAAAAAATGTGCAGCGCTATTCATCCTGTAAAACTACTTGTCTATTAGTTCTGTGGCAATAAGGGCAAAATCTGTCCAGCTCAAATTTGTTTTTATTTACACAGTATAGAGTGAATCAGGAAAATACAGCATTATAGCTACCAGATGGAGCTGATGATCATAGGAAATAAATATTGTGTATGCAATTTCACAGGACTAATAGTTCTCCAATTTTTTAATATTTTTTTTATAAATACACCACAAAGTGTGAGTATACATTGACACCATTCTTCACCTAATACTGCCCCATACCATGCTCATCACAGGCCCATGAAATACTACTGCTGCAAACACACTGTTCCACCTACTAATGGCAAGAAAGCATTTAGAAATCTTGGATTTTTTTTAAGTGCAGAGATCTCAACCTGGGATAAAGTTTACAGGGTGATAAAGAAGGGGTAGTTGGCAAAAATGAGGTGTGGCTAAACATTGTTAGCCACTTCCCATCCTTAGGCTGTTTATACACAATAATAACGTGGTATTACTCGAATCATGACTGCAGCTATAGTCATGATCCCAGTATAAGTTTTTAGCCCCAGCAATTCTCTTTCTAGTAAATTCATCAGATAAAACTTATCTCAGTTTGATCTGGTGCTTTATAGGCCAGAGGTGACATCTAGGGTTTAATAGACCTCAGATCTCTCAATAAAGAGGATCTGTCATGGCCCATGCTATCACAAGGGTTGTTGTCTATCACTTGTAAAAGCAACAATAGTTGATAAAAAAAAAATAAAAGTACAGTGTTAAAAAAAATGTATTAAAAAAACCCAATAGAATAAAAAAAAAAGGAAAGCACCCCTAACCCCCCATGCTCATGAGCAAAGGCAAATGCATGTCGTTCTCTCACGCATATGTTATTGACGATCACATCGCACATGTGAGCTATTCCTGCTTACATCAGAGCAAGAGCAATAATTCTAGCACCGTAGCTCCTGTGTACTGGTAACCTGTAAAGTCTTTTAAAGTGTGGCTTATAAAGATTTTCAGGTACAGTAGTTTGATATCCTTTTATGGGCATACAAAATTTTAAAGTGTGGCATGTTTGATATCTATCTATTGTAATATCTTTTATATTTTATCACACAATTGGGTATTATATTGCTTGTTTTTTTTGTGCACTAAAACTCATTAAACAACATTTCTTCCAAAAAAAGTGTTTAAAAAAAACTGCTGTTTAAATATTGTGTGACATAAAAACATGCAACACCCACCATTCTATTCTCTGAAGCCTATATATAATGTTTGGAGGTTCTAAGTAGTTTTCCTACAAAATGATGATTTTTACATGAAGGAGAGGAATGTCAGAATTGGCCTGGACTGGGAGTAGTTAAGGTAGCTGTTTGCTTAGCTGTCTGTAGCTTAAAAGAGGATCTACAATGTACAAAGTAAAAATGAGATGTCAAACAGACATAAGAAGTTGTGAAGTGCACTTGGAAAATAAGAACCAATATCAACAGTCACTGCAATAATAATAATAATGGGCAGGTGAGTCTGGAAGGAGCCCATCCCTCAAAAGACACAGGGGTGCACTAAACACCCAGTATAAAGCACAATGGCAGCAAGGGTGTCCAGTGCCCTCTTGTGCCTTTAAGGAGGGATGGGCTCGTTCCAGGCTCACCTTCCCTCTGCCTATCCATTATAATGCAGGTGCTTTTACTATGGAGTTGTTGTCTACCTTTTCGCAACCAAGACAGCAAAATACACATTTACTGAATTTTACGTTTATGAATATAAGGCAACAGTGTTGCTAAATTCAGGTCAAATGGCAACTGTGCAGGGAAAGAGGCCTGTATCAGCTGTTTGGTGAATGAGAGGAGTTAAGAATGATTTGAACATCATGTGTGATGAAAAAGTGAGAGGGATTTAAAAAACAGCATTAATTCCTAGTTTTTAGGGTGGGTCGATAAGGCCAAGGGTGTCTAAAACCCCCTACACATGATAGGACTTTGTACAAACTTTCCCTTGGATTTTTGTACAAAGGGCGTTGGCCATAAGTTTGTATTGCATATAGACGGCAGGACTCTTCCAGCCAACTTTCACCAAATCCCGTGGTCTTTCAGCATTTTACCACCACCCTTTGGTCAATTTCTGTATTGTTGTCTGATATTGTGTCAATCTCACCACTTTTATCGGCGAGATTAACACCTTGCGAGCCGGGTTCACACTGGTGCGGGGATCCGACTGGGATCCCCGCCAATGCCAGGCACTGTGTTTGGTATGAATCTTGAGGGGGAACTCCATGCCAAATTTTAAATAAAAAACCGGCATTGGTTCCCTTCCAGGGCCATACCAGGCTCTTAGGTCTGGTATGGATTTTAAGATGAACCGCTACACCGAAAAAACGACGTGGGGTTCCCCCCCAAATCCATACCAGACCCTTATCTGAGCACGCAGCCTGGCCGGTCAGGAAAGGGGGTGAGGACGAGCGAGCGCCCCCCCTCCTGAGCCGTACCAAGCCGCATGCCCTCAACATGGGGGGTGGTTGCTTTATCCCCATGTTGATGAGGACAAGGGCCTCTTCCCGACAACCCTGGCTGTTGGTTGTCGGGGTCTGCGGGCGGGGGGCTTATCGGAATCCGGCCCCCCACCCTATGTGAATGAGTATGGGGTACATGTATGGGGTACATCGTACCCCTACCCATTCACCTAGGGATAAAAAGTGTCAATAAAAAAAACACACTGCACAGGTTTTAAAAGTAACTTATTAGGCAGCTCTGGGGAACTTCTTCCGACTTTGGGAAGAGGCCCTTGTCCTCATCAACATGGGGACAAGGTGCTTTGGAGTGGGGGGGGGCACGCAGGGTGCCCCCGCTCCCCCAAAGCACCCAACCCCCATGTTGAGGGCATGCGGCCTGGTACGGCTCAGGGGAGGTTCGCTCGTCCCCACCCCCTTTCCTGACCGGCCAGGCTGTGTGCTCGGATAAGAGCCTGGTATGGATTAGGTGGGCCCCCACGCCGTTTTTTGGGCGTAGCGATTCCTCTTAAAATCCATACCAGACCTAAGGGCCTGGTATGCCCCCAGAGGGCAATTCCCTCTTGCACTCGCCGCAATAGGAAAATGTGTTTTTCCAATTGCAGCCAGCGCGAGATGTACAGTACCCTGTCGCTGAGAACCAGCGCGATGGGTTCGCGCTGGAAACATTCTCGCGGCCGCGTGCTGTAGTTTGTACAAAAGTCAGATGCCTTTGTGTACACACGATCGGACTTTGCTCCATCTGACTTTTGTTGCCGGAAAGTTTGTCCGTTCGCACAGCCAACAAAAGTCTGATGGAAACAGAAAAAAATTGTCCGTTGGAGCGTACACACGGTCGGATGTTGCTCCAAAACAGCTAATTTGCATGTTTGTTGTCAAAAAGTCAGATCGTGTGTACGGGCCTTTGCTGTTGTTTTGGGCCTGAAGCCCCTTACACAGGTCAAACATTGAACCCCTGCAGGTGCTACAACTACAAATTGCCCACTACTAGTTAACACCATCATTTTTAAAGACAGTCAGCACTTATCCTTCCTCTAGCATTGCAGTTCTGTTATTCTGACTTCCCAGGAACTCTGACACTGCTTACCATTTCTAGAGCTTACAGTGTTCATTAAAGGATCTGTTTTCTTGACTTTGTCACCAGCTGGAAGATGCTGTAGCTGAATAATCCTGTGAATGAAGAAGAATACTTCACTTTTCCAGTGGGCAGCAAGATAATTATTTGCTTTTTTCATGAACTGCAGCCACCACTGCTATTTAAGCCTCTCGGGTGTATCAGATAGTCCAACTCCTGCTGCACACTGTAGTCCGTCCCACTGACCATTACATCTATACTGTGTGCTGTCAAAATTTAGGGGTCAGTGGAAGGAACCACAGCATGCAGTGTTGACACTGCTCAAACATCTTTCAGCTGGAGATAGGGTCACTAAAAAATAATTCTATGATTATTTTTGACAATCCAATATAAGCTTACTTGAAAGATTTCCTTTCATGTTATGTGCTCTGCCTGTCTGCTGACCTTTTCTTTCCACAACTTACTGGATTCCCTGCATCCTCTGCTGATTACTTTCAATTTCTAAGGACTACCTATCCCATGGTACTTTGCTGTCTGAAAGTGGTGATTCCTGTACTGACTTTGCCTCTTGAAACTTCTCCTCTCAGCACCTGAATATATGATTTTACATTTTGATCATAGACACACTGTTCATCAATTGCAGTTATTTGTTAGTTGTATTTTGTGATCACCAACAGCTACTTATTTTAAAACACTATTCCACTTTTCTATTAAGTCAGAATCAATTCTAAAGTATATGGTATTCAATGCAGTAGGCCCTTAGCTCATCATCTATTTTTCATTCTAATTCAGATATACCAGCTAATACTTACAGGTTTAAAAAATCAGGTTGATCCAGAGGAAGAAGCCAATTTCAAATCCAAATGACACCTCTTCATCTGTCTTGTATAACCTGCATACCAGAGTGTGTAATCACATATCTGTCATTTCAGATATACGTCAATTATCATTCACATACTACATAGTTTTCAGATTGAAAAAAAAATTATCTTAACCTGACATTTATCCAGAGGAAGGAAAAACCAATTGCAATAATACACAACAAAGGTTACCATATACATTAAATAAAACAACACATTATGTATCACATTAGTATAAAAAATTAAAACACAATTACAAATCATTAAATGTTAACATAGACAATTACAAACTTGAAGGTAATATATTACAAATAAATGACGATGGGGGAGATTTACTAAAACTGGTGCACACAGAAACTGGTGCAGCTGTGCATGGTAACCAATCGGCTTCTAACTCAAGCTTGTTCAATTAAGTTGTGACAATGAAACCTGGATGCTGATTGGTTACTATACACAGCTGCACCAGATTCTGTTGCACCAGTTTTCGTAAATCTCCTCTACACTCCATAGACTGCATCTTCTAATATCCATTTGCAATATGTGTATGTGAAGTAATCAATATATACTGGTGCCAAAACGCGTGTAACATCCACCTTCTTCAGCTGAAAGGCTCTCATTTTCTTTAATATTATTATTGTTATTATTATACAGGATTTATTTAGTGCCAACAGTTTGCGCAGTGCTTCAGAACATGAGGACAGACAGTACAATTACAATACAATTCAATACAGGAGGAATTAGAAGGCCCTGCTCTTTAGAGCTTACAATCTAGGAGACCTTTCTACCTAATGGCCATGCAGAGCATGCCCCCTTTAAAGCCAGGACAGGACTAACTCAATAGGCAGGTTCACGTAAAGTGGGAGTAAAGTCCCATGCATGAATTTTACCTAGGTAATCCTATAATAAGGTTTACCTATAGGTACTGTAAATGTCTCCTAAACATGCTCCGTTTAGGAGATATTTACTGTAGATGCAGCCGGTGACATCACTACATGTGCGCTGAAGAAATGGCCACCCGGGCCGTTCCTTCAGAGTCCTGAGCCGAAAAGGCGGCTCCTGTGCACATGTGCCGTGTGACGTCATCACAGCTCCAGCCACTCGCAAAGCTGGAGTCTGCAAACCTGGAAGGAAGGCTGGATGAAGATGTAAGTGCCTTCAGTGGTGACAGCACACCAATGGAGGGCTTTGTTTTCAAGTAAATTTCACATAAAATATATATATATAGATTATACCTCATGCTAAATCCCCCCCCCAAAAAAAAGACATAGCCTTTTACGGGGAAAAGCATAGGAAGGAGACAGGAGCTGTGGCATCACTATTGTCTTGACCTTCTGGTGATCCCGTTATCAGATCTTCCTCTCTCTACTGCTTGATAGTCTCAATTGTATTGTAAGTGCAATGTTTTTAAGTTCAATAAATTCCTGAGCATATTGCGCGGTGAGCCTTCCTTTTTTCTACACTTATATCACAAACCGAGTGTGAGGTGTATAGGAAGCCTTGGTATACATGTGTGGATTCTGGGACGCTAATCATTGGGCTTATGATTCATCTTCCAAAAGTGTTGGTGTGTTAACCGGACGGGGCTACACACAGGATATCTTCTTATCTCAGGCTTACCATTACCTCTTGTAATTTGGAGATCATGAGGATCTGGTAAGAAGCACATTAATTTGTTACACTGGTGGAGCACGGATTTATCTTCATTTGTCACTGGGAGCGGTGGACCTAATGTTGTTTTGGAAAAGGAAACTGGCATATATTTTGAATAAGTTTATATGGACACTTGTTCACTATTGATATTTATTTGAAAAATACTTTTCCACATCTGATTTTTAAAAAAGTGCAATTATCAAAAAAAGTAAGTGTACAGAATGTATTAAGTTAAATGATGAAATGTGAACTTTTCAATAAACTATAACATACATAGCAAATCGAATATTGTACCCCCATAGAGAAAAATGATGCAATTTATATATAAAACCCCATGTCCCTCTTATATTCTCTTGTTACATAGCAGGATGTGTTATCATAAGCCTTCCTTCCTTTTATCTCAGTGTACCATATTTGTCTTTGCAATGTGAACGCATGCTGTGTCCACAGGAAAACACTGTAAACATTTTACAGGGCTCTTAAAGCAGCAGGGTTCAAAATATTGAATTAAAAATACACTGCTCAAAGTACAGATTTCCTGGAACTAGGCATTAAACTTGAATGTTAGCTAATTCTCATAGTAGATGGAATCTTGTTTCAACTTAAATCTTACAGAAGTTAAGCTTTTCTTTCTAAAACCCTTTTGCTTGTTCTCAACATAAGACTTTAGCAATGCCGAGAAGTTAATAAAAAGCATAAAATACATTACTTTGTTGCCAGTGAATTAAAATGATGAAAAGACCTGGGTGGTACTGGATGGTACTCAAATTGTAACCCAACGTTATACATTTCTTATTTTACATATTTACGCCATGCAAGCATGAACATTTTTTATTCATAATGCTCTAAGATTAAGGAATAGTTACCACCTCTCTAGGTGACCGGGTTCAAACTTCCCGTCCTCCGCTGTGTGGATGATTGTGAGAGCCCCAGGTGCCGGCAATTGCTGTTCCAAAGGTATGTGTGTGGTGGAAAAATCTGGACAGCCGCACTCCGGATTGGAAAAGTGAAAAATAAAATCCTCTTTATTGAAAAAGTAATAACATGATTAAAATCCGTACATGGCTTTGTTGGGATAATGCAGCATAATGCAGCATAACCGCTAATGCGTTTCACGCTCCCATAGAGCGCTTACTCATGAGTAAGCGCTCTATGGGAGCGTGAAACGCGTTAGCGGTTATGCTGCATTATCCCAACAAAGCCATGTACAGATTTTAATCATGTTATTACTTTTTCAATAAAGAGGATTTTATTTTTCACTTTTCCAATCCGGAGTGCGGCTGTCCAGATTTTTACACCACACGCTCTAAGATTAAGGCTGAAAAAAAATTGTGCAAAGTGTTCCTTGGAAATATTGTAAAAATTGGTACTGGGCTTTATAGGCACTGATATACAAAATGTTTTTAAAAAAGTATACATTTTATTACAAATTGATTAGAAAGAAAAACCAGGCCAACAGTAAATTTTAAAAGGCTTTGCAAAGTAAAAAAATTGCCTAAATACTATATTAGCACATAACTCATAAACCAAGAATTAATCCTGAAATGGTCATAAAAATGTTCTTGTTGAGACAATGATATTCAGGCTTGGCACCAGTAGATCAAAAATGTGCAGTGACTTAGCTCTACATGTTATGCGTGTGGATGCTTCTTCAGGAGTTTTAGGCATATATTCTATTAAAATGAAAAGACAGCGATAATATTGATATTTATATATAATTATTATTTTATTATTTTAATAAAGCCTGTATATCATTGTCTCAACAAGGACATCTCTATGACCATTTCAGGATTAATTCTTTGTTTATGGGTTATGTGCTAATATAGTATATAGGCAATTTCTTACTTTGCAAAGCCTTTTAACCGATTGCCGACCAGCTGCCGCAGTTATACTGCAGCAGAATGGCACAGGCAGGCAAATAGCCATCATGTTACATCGCTCCTTAAGGCGGCCACTAGGGGCACACGCAGCCCCCGGAGCCGATGCGAGTGCCCAGCAGTCTCGATGACCGCCGTGCTGCCGCAATTGCTCATAACATGGTGAGAACCGGGATCTCTGTGTGTAAACATAGAGAAGCTTAGTAAACTTTTTTTTTTTCAATAAAGGTATACCATAAAGTTAGATAAGGATAAACTGAGTGGAGTTCCTGACTTCAGCACAAGGGCAGTGCTTTCTGGGTTGTTTGGGTTGCAGATAACTAATTGTAATTACTGCTTAACCACTTCAGCTCCGGAAGGTTTACCACTTCATGACCAAGTCATTTTTTGCTATTCCGCACTGTGCTACTTTAACTGGCAATTGCGTGGTCATGCAACACTATAAAATTATCTCTCAGCAGCTCAGGCTCTCCCTGCTCCCTCTACAAGAAAACAAAAACAGAAGGCGCACAAGCCTGGCGCATTACCTTTGCAACACTAAGATTTATTAATAGGTAAAATAACATACTCACAAATGAGTGATAAAATCAAGCAGATGATAAAAAGTCCATCATATGTATCATCCAGCAGGATCTGCTGGCCAGTAAACTGGGGTGGGATGAAAGTCCAAAAAGAACTGCCGCGTTTCGAGTGGTAACCCCTCTTCTTCGGAGCTCACCCTGCTCCCTAACACCAGAGATTAGAAGTAGGAAAGAGTCTCTGTGGGAGGGGGAACTGGGTTGCTGCGAGAATGACTTGGAGAATGTCAGTGCTTGCGCTGTAAACATTGAGGATATATTGCTCCACAGTGCTGGCAACTATAGAGAGGGCTTGTTGTAAAGCTTATTTACTTCTTGTTA
The DNA here is from genome assembly GCA_037952925.1 of Lithobates clamitans. Classification (NCBI taxonomy): domain Eukaryota; kingdom Metazoa; phylum Chordata; class Amphibia; order Anura; family Ranidae; genus Lithobates; species Lithobates clamitans. The sequence continues at coordinate 2,829,342 of JBBGZY010000053.1, read as the reverse complement.
TCATACGTAAAAAAAATAGAAGTCTATAGCCTGGCCACGGGTTCACTTTGGACAATAGGATGACTTAAAGACCTGTCCTCAGTATGCATGTCAGATTTTCCCGTTTCGAATAGATGGTACCTTTAAACCCAAAAATAGCAAGGTGTGGTTAACTTGGGTCACTTTGCATAAGTGTAGAAAAAAATGGGCTAATTGCAAAAATACCAGTGTTAGGAAAATACAAAAATATAATGTAGATTATTTTATAATTATCTGGCAAAACAGTGACAAATATCTTTACTCTCTAGACCTACCAACTGTACCTAATCCTTAACAGGCTCATCAAATGTGAGATCAATCAACATGTTCCATTCCCTTTTTTGTTCAGTTTGGACTGACTTCAGTACAGAGACACAAATCCTATACAGGCATGCCTATATTTAAAGTATAACTAAAGGCAAAACTTTTTTGGGGGGGATAATGCACTAGGCTGGTGCACCCTCATTTGTTACTTTTTATGGATGCAGTATTTTTTAGAAGGCAGTTCCCATTTCCTACATTTTTTTTCTCATCATACTGTAGGCTTGTATAAATGAATGGCAGGTCGAAGACTTTTGCAGGATAAAAGCAAGATTAAAATGTGTGGGAACCAGTTTTAGAAATGTCCATTTTTCAATAGGCAAAATTCTGTAAATGATGCAAAAAATGAACACATTTCCAGAATGCATTATTAGCAATATTTGAGGGCTCCATGTATTCTTAACAATCAATAAAAACCAGTGATGGAACCAATCCTAGTATACTACATTTTTTCATCTTGATGTTTGTTTGTTTTCAGGTTAATATATTGAGTCTGGAAATGAAATTACAGGCAGCAGATGGCAGTGTAGTATAAGGTGAGGGAAATACATTATACTGCATGCAAGAGCAAATGTAATAAGTGTGAGAGCGAGGTCTGTGCTTTCCTGTGGGATTTCTTTTTAGAGAAGCAGGGACAGAAAATCCTGTCTGAAACAACAAATCCTGTTTCGGAATATCTGGAGACAAGATGCATAGAGTTATTTGAATTGCATAATATTTGCCGGAGTGACAGCTATTGCTCACAGTGCAGACTCAACAAGGATGGTACATTTAACACCACTCATTGACAGATTGGCCAGATGTGCTGTGCTTTTATAGAATCATGTTAGAAGAAACATTTCAATTTATAAGCCACGGAAAAAAAAAACTGCTACTTTGCCATCCATTTATTCTCTGGAAAGAAAAGTACAGTAGCTGATTTTTGGTTACACCAGTGTGGGCATGCTTTCTGGTTTTCTCACCTTGTATTGGAAAATGAGAGATGTTTAGTTAACCATGATGGTCTTGCTTGTAAACAAAAAAAAGGTCCGTATTGGTGGATAGATAGATAGATAGATAGATAGATAGATAGATAGATAGATAGATAGATAGATAGATAGATAGATAGATAGATAGATAGATAGATAGATAGATAGATAGATAGATAGATCCTTACAATAATACTTTAAAGAGAAATGTCAGTTCTATTAAAACAGTATTGAATTCTCAGTTGTAGGCACTTACAGCAGCTGATTTATTCACTTACTGAGTATGCAGCTTCTTTAAGGTTTTATTCCTTGGCTATGATCCTGTTTAGGCTGGTGCCATGACTGCTGCCCCAAGTTTCCTCTTTTGAGCTGGCAAAATACTATGGAGCCTACACTGTGTGCATCAACAGAAACACACAGGCCAGTAGCCTGTGGTGAAGAACGTATGTATTTTTAACATATTTATTTAATTTTAAATTAAAGCCGAGTTCCACCCAATTTTGAGAGGTGGTCTTAAACGAAAGACCACCTCTCCACCCCTCGTTTTTGGATAGTTAAATTTTTTTTGAATTTTCTAACTTACCTTTTTTGGAAGTACTAAGAGTACTTCCGAACCAGCCAGGCCGCGGCAGCGGAAGTCACATCCTATTCTGCGGCGAGCCCACCGTTGTCTTCCGGGACATGTGTGTGTCCCAGAAGACAACCTGGCCATTCACAAAGTGCCACGCAACTCGCGCATGCGCAGTCGGAAACCGGCAGCGAAGCCACAAGGCTCCACTGTCAGTTTCCCTTAGTTGAAATGGCGGCGCCTGCACCCGATCCGATGGACGGATCGGCCTCGGGGGGGGGGGGGGGGGGCATCACGGGCTCCCTGGACAGGTAAGTGTCCTTATTAAAAGTCAGCAGCTACAGTGTTTGCAGCTGCTGACTTTAAAAAAATAAAAATTTTGGCTGGAACACTGCTTTAAGAGAGCAAATCAGATTGAAGCAATTGTAATCTTCTTTGTACTTTCGCTTGCTTCCTTGCTTTTCATTTACCAGTTTCTCTTTCTGAGTTCCAGACTTGATTAAGTATTTCTTGATTGGTAAACAACGAACAAACTTTATTTGTAAGCATCAAAGTTGGACTGAAACAGTCTCTATTATTATAATATAATTGGATCGATCGTGTTCTCCCGAGATCTCGTTACGTAAGGAACCAATGAATGACAGACTGACAGAGATTGCGTTTTTATATATGTTACTTTTTTTAACTTTTGCGACATTGATTTACCATTTATTTTTTCGACATGTTCAAGGTTTCAAAACGCTAGCAATATTAAATATTTTTCAAAACTTCCACGGCACACCTGCCAATCTCACGTGGCACACTAGTGTGTCACGGCACGCAGTTTGAGAATCACTGAGGTAGATCTCCATCTCTCAAAGGAGGTAGATCTCCATCTCTCAAAGGTTGCCCACCCCTGGTCTAGATCGATAGATAGATAGATAGATAGATAGATAGATAGATAGATAGATAGATAGATAGATAGATAGATAGATAGATAGATAGATAGATAGATAGATAGATAGATCCTTACATTAATACTTTAAAGAGAAATGTCAGTTCTAATAAAACAGTATTGAATTCTCAGTTGTAGGCACTTACAGCAGCTGATTTATTCACTTACTGAGTATGCAGCTTCTTTAAGGTTTTATTCCTTGCCTATAATTTACCATTTATTTTTTCGATATGTTCAAGGTTTCAAAACGCTAGCAATATTAAATATTTTTCAAAACTTCCATGGCACTCCTGCCAATCTCACGCGGCACACACGTGTGCCACTGCATGCAGTTTGAGAATCACTGAGTTAGATCTCCATCCCTCAAAGGTTGCCCACCCCTGGTCTAGATCCATCTGTCAATCTTTCAGACAGATCCAGTCTGAAACACAATATTTGTCAATGGGTGGGCGTATGTAAATGGATGATCATCCGTTTGCATCCGTTTACATCCATGTCCATTTGGGTTAGGTTTCTCTAAATGGAATAAGGCTGCGTCTTTTTCCGTTTAGATAGATCTGAACAGATGTAAAGAGATGCCAGCTCACACTAGAAAGTGGTGCAGGAAACCTGTGATCCTTGCACGTTTCCCGCACCTCATTCAAAATTAATGGGCTCAAATGGCACTGCACTGAATCGCATGTAAATTGTACAGGAATACCATATTTGCGCAGCAGTCTTACAAGCGCACTTTTTTTTGAAAAAAATACACTTTTTTAAAATTAAAAAATAAGACAACAGTAAAGTTAGCCCAATTTTTTTTTATTTTGAAAGATGATGTTACACCGAGTAAATTGATACCCAACATGTCACACTGAGTCTGAGCTGCCTTATGGTGGCTCCGGCCATGCATCTGAGGCTATTCACTTCACTAGGTATATGTGAGGGTTTACAACCACTTTAACCACTTCCCGACCACCCCAAAGCACATTTACTGCTACAGGGTGGCCACCCTATATATATATATATATATATATATATATATATATATATATATATATATATATGTATATATATATATATATATATATATATGTATATGTATATATATATATATATATATGTATATATATGCAATCCTGCCCTTCTGGGTATCAGGCACGAGGGCGTGTCGCCGCCGGCTCGCTTCCACTGTGATTTTACACAGCGGTGGCTGATCAGTGTGTCCCGCGGACCCGATGTCAGCTGGCACCCATTGATTGTATGTACACAAGGCAGATTGCCGTTGTGTCTTCTGTTAGTACAGAAGACATTGATCGGTGTTTCTGTAAAGCAGCAATACCGATCCATGCCTTCCACTAGTAAAAGCACCTCCCCCACTACACTGAAAGTCTTTTTTCTTTACAGCGCAAAAAATAAAAACCGCAGAGGTGATCAAATACCACCAAAAGAAAGCTTTATTTGATGGAAAAAAAAGGACATACCTTTTATTTCTGTACAGTGTCGCACGACCGTGCAATTGTCAGTTAAAGTAACGCAGTGCCATATTGCAAAAAATGGCCTGGTCAGGAAGGTGAGTAAATCTTCCAGAGGCTAAAGGGTTAAGCTAAAAAACACTGAGAGTTTAATACTTCTTTAATTAAACACTGCTGTGGATGCTACCATTAACTTCTCCAGGAGAATTTTGACAGGTCAACACTTCTGGGTGTATCAGATGCCTGTGTTTCCTGATGTCTGCCGTGGCTCCTCTCACCATGTTACTACATCATTAGTGTGTCCCTGCAGGCATCCAGCACATCTGCAAGTGTCAGATTGTCAATATTTTAGAGGCTCCTCTAAATTTGCAAGAAAGAAAAGACTAGATTTATCTGAGAAGCTAATGATAGTGAGTGTTACAAATGTATTTTGTAAATCTGTACATATTTAGATAAATGTTTATTAGTATGACAGTGTTTCTTTAAAGCTAATTCGACTTGTCTTAAAGTGTTCCTAAACTCACAACAGTAAAATCTGTGTCTGTGTATGCAGTAAAGCATGGTTGTTATTCTCATTGTAAAACCTAGGGGGTTAATCCTCCGCATTGTGTAAAAAGGCTGTTTTATCCAGTCTTCTCTGATCCTCCCCTTTTTCCACTGTCCCCAATCCATCTGCTGATAGAATAGAGCATTTGAAGTCACTCTGCATATGATCAGTTTGGTGAGTGTATAGCAAGAGAGATTTTTTTTTGTGGGAGGGTGCATGTGATCAACACAGAGCCAATATCCAGACAGAGGGTCAGGGGTCCTGCAGTCTCATAGGACAGTCAAAGGAGAATGAAAACTCCTCCTACAAACTTTAACCAGGCACTGATAGAAGTCACAAGACTGCTATATACTGCTGATGAGAAAAGGCATTTAGCAGTTTATATTTACTAAAATAATTGCATTTCCATGTTCTGCATACTGTGGGAGACCAGATATAATGAATGCAGGGTCCTGGGTTTAGAAACACTTTAATGTGAAACCCTATCCCCCACACCCTACATAAAGCAATCTTATCCTTTTTCAGGGAAGTGATGTTTATGTGCTATCACTTCCTCCTACTATAGGAGGAAGTGTTTATTTATTTTAGTATTTATTGGAATTAGGAAAATTACTTGTTCTTAACAACAAACCCTATATTTACTCTCATTTTTCCCTGTGCTCCACCAAGTGTTTAGAACTGTGATCAGCCAACTAGCACACTTGTGTAATTTTCTAGCTCTGTTCTCCTTTTCTGTGTCACTGTGTCTCTTGCAGTCCATGGCTACGTCTCTATTACCCATGGTGCCTTGTACCTTTCTATTACATATGGGACCTCATACCCCTTTTTTATAATTAAATACCTTATCATGCTCTTTTGCACATGGTGCCTTATCCATGTCTCTTGCACTCAATGCGGGGTCACCCGGGAACGTCACGGTGTGGCCCCGCTGTCAGTTATAAAAGAACTGTCAAAGTGAAGCCGTGTCATACGGCGGTTGCATTTTTTTGTTCTTTTTCGGTACGTCGGTGGAACAAGAGAAGAAGAAGAAGACTTCGTGGGACATTTTTATTTTTTAATAAAGGACTTGACCCAAGCCATGTCTTGTCATTTTTACCATTTTGACACTTTTTTGGTGAAATGGTAGGGGTACATATGTACCCTGTTACCATTTCACACAGGGGGGGAGGCCGGGATCTGGGGGTCCCCTTGTTAAAGGGGGCTTCCAGATTCCAATAAGCCCCCGCCCGCAGACCCCCACAATCACCGGGCAAGGGTTGTGGGGATGAGACCCTTGTCCCCATCAATATGGGGACAAGGTGCTTTGGGGGGCTACCCCAAAGCACCCTCACCATGTTGAGGGCATGTGGCCTGGTACGGTTCAGGAGGGGAGGGCGCTCTCTCATCCCCCCTCTTTTTCTGCGGCCTGCCAGGTTGCGTGCTTGGATAAGGGTCTGGTATGGATTTTTGGGGGGACCCCCACACCATTTTTTTTTAACTTTGGCACTGGGTTCCCCTTAAAATCCATACCAGACTTCTGGTATGGATTCTGACGGGGACCCCCACGCCATTTTTTTTTATTTTGGCACGGGGTTCCCCTTAATATTCATACCAGACCCAAAGGGACTGGTAATGGACTGGGGGATCCCATGCTGTTTTTTTCAATGACTTATTTTATCCGTATTTTCACAACTGACAATTCATTATAGCCGTGAGTAGTTTTCCTTTTTTTCCTTTAGAAATGTCATTTTGCTCTCGGACTGTTCTAAACACGGGAAACATGTGCCACTTTACAGGCATACTATAGACACCCCCCAGGTAGGAAATTTAAAGGAATATTTCACTTTTATTGTTTCACTTTAAGCATTATTAAAATCACTGCTCACGAAAAAAATGATGTTTTTAAAACTTTTTTTGCATTGATACATGTCCCCTGGGGCAGGACCCAGGTCCCCAAACACTTTTTATGACAATACCATGCATATAAGCCTTTAAAATTATCACTTTTGATTTCTCCCATAGACTTAAAGGGTGTTCCGCGGCTTTCAAATTTGCCACAAACACCCCAAATTGTTCGCTATTCTGCGAACAGGCGAACACCCAATATTCAAGCTCATCTCTAGTGTCAGTAAAGGGGATGTTAGAGAGTGTCCTGAACAACTTAATTTAGTTCATCAAGTATGCTGCTAGTGAGAGCAAGAAGACTAAACCCTTCCATACATGTGACCATATGGTTAAAGCAGTGTGTCTGCTTCCACAGATAATCCGGTGAGGTCAAATGAGAGTTGTCCTTATCTATTGTGAATAGTTCCAGTTGGAGTATCCCACTCATCCCTTCTCCCATCCAAGTTACGAATAACATACAAAAACCCAAATACAAAATAATAAAAGCTCAAATTTTCCCCCTTCCTGGGAAGAGAGAATTGAAGCTCAGATATCTCGATGGGAGAAGATGTTCTCCAAGAATGACTTTGATGTGGGGTGTTCCAAGATCGCTCAACATCGTATTCGGCTGACTGAAGATAATCCATTCCAAGAGAGAGCAAGGCGAGTCCCTTTGTGTGACTTGGAGGACCTTCAAGAGCAATTGGCTGAGCTAAAAAGGTCAGGGGTCATTAAGGAGTCCAGGAGCCCCTATGCTTCTCCGATTGTGATCATAAGGAAAAAGAATGGGCCCCTTCAGAGATGTGCATCGATTACCGGACCTTGAACCGAAGGACCATCCCAGACCAATACACCACCCCCACATAGAAGAAGCCCTGCAATGCCTATCAGTACCCATAGTTAAGGTAAGAGGAGGGCTACACAGTGCCAATTTTATTCCTACTTTGTGAGAGGTTGGGGCAGGGTTGAAAGTCAAGGCACAAGGAGGGGGTCCCTTGAGGACCAGAGTGATTGAAGGTGTTTACTGTACACTCTGTTAGAAAGATGAATAATTGAATTAATTTCCCACAATATTAAAAATAAAAAAACGTGTGAGTGAATATACACAGTGCGTATTATAATTCAAGTGTGGGACACTGGTAATAGTACTGCTGCTATTAATGCTAGAATCACTGATCTCTGTTATGCATTTTGATGATCGCTACTATTTACCAATATAGTGATGGTATTCAAATAATAGCAATTGAATACTAAAATAACATAAATACCACCCTGTAATCAACGTGAATAAATAATGTGCATAAAAAATTAGCGTGATGAAATGTTCTAAAATCAATAATCAAGATATGCAATCAATCATAAATAATGTCATAGAAAAGTACACATGAAAATAGTGATCATAAAAATATGTGATGATAGTCCATTTTGGTGCTATAATAAAGTGCAGGTGTTCAGATAAAAAAGTGCTTTAAAGGAGGTAGGTGGGTGCTAGTATATAAATAGTCTGTAAATAATTCTTCTATTTAATCTTGATAAATAAGATGTAATGAATGTGTATCCTTCTGCTGCTGGTGTCTCCTAGTGTGGTCTCACAGAACCCTCACCTTCAGTTAGTAGTAATCAGGCATTCAGTAGTATGTCTTTAAGGTGTGGGAGTGGTCTCTGGCAGCCTTTTCTTTCTTTGTTATTTTTTTCTCCAGTATTCCCTCTATGTAGCTCCGCTCTGGTATACTCAGTATTAGGGGAGATAAATAAAGAGGGAAGGGGGGAGAAAAGAGGCTCCACTAGTGCATTAAAGTTTTAAAACCATAGGGGGAATGTTTATTTAGGTAATGCTCTTACATTTCTAATGGTAAAAACAGGCAGAGTAAATGTAAAAATGGTCTGGCGTTCTCAGCGCCCTCTCACTTGTGCTTCAGATAGTGTGTACCACTCCAGCCAATCCCTACGCGTTACGACACCGTCACGTGTCTTCATCTGGGGAACCGGATTGGCTGTTCTGTGTAGGCTTATATGTTATGTAACCGGAAATTCCGAAGCCGCCATTTTACTTGTGGTTAATGTTGATTTCGCTCAGCGGCCATTTTTCTTTGGTCTAGGGAAGTTTAATGTCTTCCATTTTGTTGAGGGTAATGCTCTATAATTTGGACATTCATGTAAGCAGCCATTTTTTTGGTGGTATTCACTTGCATACTCAAGTGTACTGCTGCTGCTGAATGTTACAGACGTGGTTGCGTTTTATAGATTTTAGAAGGGATTACCGCTATTATCCATAGGGTATATGCTACTAATGTTTTATGTAACAGCAAATCTTGGGCATATGTATTAGGTTATAAATTAATATTAAATCATAAATTAATATAATAGCGTTTCCGAATTAAGTAATATACCGTATATACTCGAGTATAAGTCGAATTTTTCAGCACATTTTTTTGTGCTGAAAGTGCCCCCCTCGACTTATACTCGAGTCAAGCACTTTTCTGCAGCAAAAAAAATCATTTTCCCAACCGACTTTGGGGCCCCGTATCTCAGGGCCACTTGGTGCTAGGAACCCCAAATTTGGTGTGCAAACCCAGTCATACTGGTGCCACAACATATCCAAAGCTGAAGTTCCTAGCACTAAGTGGTCCCGAGATACGGGGCCCCAAAATCGGTTCGGAAAATGCCATTCTCTGCTGCAGAAAAGTGCATGACATTTTCTGAACCGAATTTGGGGCCCCATATCTCAGGGTCACTTAGTGCTAGGAACCCCAAATTTGGTGTACAAACCCAGTGGAACTGGTGCCATAACATATCCAAAGATGGGGTTCCTAGCACCAAGTGGCCCTGAGATACGGGGCCCCAAATCCGGTTCGGAAAATGTCATTCTCTGCTGTAGAAAAGTGCTTGACATTTTCTGAACTGATTTTTGGGGCCCTGTATCTCGGGGCCACTTGGTGCTAGAAACCCCATCTTTGGAAATGTTATGGTGCTAGTTCCACTGGGTTTGCACACCAAATTTGGGGTTCTTAGCACTAAGAGTTTGAAGTTCAGGGAACCTATGGCTGCAAATGGGCACAGTAAATGGGCATTGTTGACCCTCTTTTCCACTTACAGTAGCTGTGCATTTCTCACCCTCGTCTTATACTCGGGTCAATAAGTTTTTCCCATTTTTTTTGTGGTAAATTAGGGCCTCGACTTATACTCGGAACGACTTATACTCGAGTATATACGGTATATTGAATGAGTTTAAAAATCCTTGTGAACCTTTTGCATGCATGAAGCAAGTATGAGAGTGCTCTGGTAAATTAACCAGTTAATCTTATTAAAATAGCTAAAAATTCATACATTTTATTTAAACAATTATGGAATAATAAATACCTTACATGTTCAGATAATAAAAACTGTATATGTACATAAATCAATGAGTTTGATTCTAATATATTCTACAATTCCCAATGTGGTTGAGACTGATTGTATGGTGAGTGGGTTGCTGTTAGTTTTCATTAGGCTATGTAGTACGTCTTCACTATACTGTTTTAAATGAGTGAATTTTAAATGATTTTAATAAAATAAAGGTGTGAATGCACAGAGCGTTATGATTATTTATTATTTTCGAGTGAACAGTGGCATTCTTCCTTTGGATGGATGAGTATGGAGATGGATTGAGATATTTGGGATCTGTGGAACAGGGGTCTCAAAATGGCAGCCCTCCAGCTGTTGCAAAACTTCAAGTCCCATGAGGAATTGTAAGGCTGATAGTAATGCCGTGAACACACGATCGGATTTTTCGACGGGAAATGTTCGATGTGAACTTATTGTCGGAAAGTCCGACCATGTGTATGCTCCATCGGACATTTGCTGTCAGAATTTCCGCCAACAAATGTTTGAGAGCAGGTTCTCAAATTTTCCGACAACAAACTTTGTTGTCGGAAATTCCGAGCGTGTGTACACAAGTCCGACGCACAAAATTCTACGCATGCTCAGAATCAAGTACAAGGCGGAAGCGCTCGGACTTGTAAAACTAGCGTTCGTAATGGAGATAGCACATTTGTCACGCTGCAAATTTTTAAATCTTTCAATGCAGCGCATTCTCTTTATAATGCTAAAATAATGAAGTTGCTTTGCTGCTGATATTCACACACAGTTCTGACAAACAAATTTCTTATTATTTCTTGTGATATCCCGAATAATCCTTGTTTTTGTTTGTTTTTTCATAGTGATCTACTTCTTTTTTTCTCAAGATCTCCAGAATTTTTTTTTTTATAGTGATCTCCATAATAATTTTTGTCGTTTTGTGTGTCAAGTTACCACAACACTATTATTATTTTGTATTTTTTAACCTCAAAGAGGTTGGTTGGTGTTGGTGTCCCTTGTTAATCTGACATTGTATTTTTGAAATGTACCTGCCTACTCACAAACAAACTGTCCTTTTTGAAGTATAACACAGCCAAGTATTTATCAAAACAAAAATTAAAAATTTATTAGGGGTCCTATCAAAATAAAGAGGAAGTCAACGCTAGAGAAACAGTTGGAATTGGTGAAGCCTTTGTACCCCAGGGCAGACATCAATTATTTGACAGGCCAAATTGGTAGCCTGAGGAGTCCATTTAATAGGGAGCACAATACAGTCCAGGACTCTGAGAGATCGGCATCAGCAGCAGATGACATATATGTCCAGAGGCTGTGGTCTTACAGCCTGCGGTTTTTGCCAGACCAGAAGCGAACCCAGGCCATCACTCTCAAGACTTCCTTACATGCTTCCTTCCAGACTGTGGCTGTGGTGTTGGAGGTGTTGCTGGAGGTGGTGGAGGAGTATGGTCCAACTCACAGATGTGGCTTTTATTGGTGAGTTGGCATCTCACCTCCTTATTTAGGGCCTGAACTATTACCTCCTCACAGATGAGGCGTTGGCCCTCCTTCATTACTTGCATTTTACTGGCCGACATACATGCAAAGGCCTCCTGGACACTATGGTTGGTTGTGTGGACTGCAGTAGCCTGCAGAATCAAAGAAGTCGCTGACTCCTCCAGGTTCTTCACCTTCCTGGTCCTTTTTGTTTGAAGGCAGAGGGGAGGAACCTAGGATTCGGTCAGGCTACTGGGCACGGCCATCTCCTGTCTGCCACTTTCCACGGCCTCCTCCTGACTGAGGTGTATGAAAATGGGACATAGTTTTAGTTTTTTGGTCATCAATCACACACAATTTTGAGCTCATGACTGTTGCAAATTGAATGTTACCAAATAGAAAAGACTATCCTTCTGACCCCAGCATTTTTCATTCTTGTCCCAATCATTTTTGGCTACTACTGTCTATTGACATGTAAACCACTTTGTTAAATCAGAAATTAGTGATCAATAATAACATCTAGTTAACATCATTCATTTTTTGACAAGAAATATGTTGAACAATGCTAGACCTGGCTCAAGGTGGGCTCCTCCACATCTTCTTCCTGGGTGGAAGGCCCAGGTTGTATGTCAGAAGCCTCATCTGATGTGGAAGGAAGAGTGGAAAGAAGTGTGGAAGGAAGGGTTGAGAGCGATGGCCTGGGTTAAAAAAACACAGTCTGTCATAGTACCACAGCCTGGGGACATAAATGTCATCTGCGGCTGCTCCTGATGTCATGGAACCCTGGACCTTTTTGCGCTCCCTATTATATGTGCTCCTCAGGCCAACAATTTTGGCCTTCAAATAGTTGATGTCTGCCATGGGAATCACAGGCTTCACTAATTCCAACAGTTGATGCAGCACTGCCTTTCTCTTTAGTTTGTTGTCATAATATTGGTGTTTTGCTTGCCACAGACAGGTCAGTTCTCTGTACTTATCAATAAAGTTTGGGAGGAAGTCATGGTCATTAAATGTATCCATTTTCTCTGCAAGACACAACAAAAGACAAGCCCTAATGTCAGGCTAAACTCTCCTAATCTTGTCCCAATATAGGCCTCAATCTATAAGCAATATAGGCCACTAACCACTGATGCACCAAGTTAAAACTGTACCTTTGTTTGCACGATCGGCGCTTACGCTACTCCGTCCTCCGCTCACAGATCATACGTACAACACGTGCGTGTTATGCATTATATACACTGTGCATGCGTGAATCTCCACCCCTGACCTGCTTTCTAGTGTATTCACTGCCCCTTCCCTTTCGGTGCAGTGGGAGAGCACATGGCAGAGAGACAACAGGTGCGTGAGAATAGCAGCAACGATGACGAAAGCTCAGAGCCAGAAATGTCCAGATCCAGGAGGAGATTTAAGGCCTCAAAAATGTCCTTTGTAGAGATGGTGGAGATGGTGGACATCTTGAAGAGGGCCGACTATGATGGGAAGTATGGACCGTACAGAAACCCAAATGTGAGAAAGGCCAAGATCATGACTAAAGTTGTGAGAAGTCTGCACACTACGATCCAAAATGCAATTGAGGAAACGCTGGTCAAACCTTAAATTGAGGGAGCAGGATCAGTACAGAAGGATCAAGAGAGTGCTGCAAAAAAAAAGGTATTTGTCGTGTGTTCCCATTATTATTATTACTTTCGTACTGCTCCATGTGCTTTTCTTTACTGTTGTACAGTTTAAAATGGCAAGTTTCAGGTTCGTGGGCACAGCAATCATTCGTAGTAAACATTGTTTGTTCGCTCACTAATACAATGTTTTTTGGCAGATGCAGGTTAACTACATTTGTTCATGTCTATTTGTATTAAAATAAGTTTAGTACAATGTTGTCTAGGTGGGTTTGTAACTAGAATGAAATGCAAACTTGATTCAGTGTAAGGAGAGGACACTCAGCAGCTGTTTACACATCTGGATGCAGGAGCACTAGTGTGGGACACCAGAACACCCTTTTTAGGGAGTCTTACGCAGGTGCTCCAGTGGATACTAGGGGTCTCTCTATGTGTGATACTTTACCAAAAAAGGTAAGTATTCCAGCTTTAAGAAATGGAAAAAATGTTGTCTTCAGCTTGGAACTCTGCCAAAACAGACAATTGTACGACACTTCCATGCAGTGTTTCTTATTCCTATTTCAAATATCTGTGTGCTAAGTATACCTTTTTTATTATTCACATAGGGGAGAAAAGATTCGGGACATCTGAGGACACCAGGAACCCCACTACTTCAGAAGAAGGGGAAATCCCCACACACCCTAAAGAAGATGTGGAAGGAGGAGAGGTTCATGATGTGGGCGAAATAGTGACCACAACAGGTCAGTGTCTGAGACCACAGTTTCAGGTAATAGATGTATGCCTGCATATTTATAATACATGGTGTGTTTTTTTACTTTTAGGTGATGTGGATGTTGTGGAAGAAGAAACTAATTTCAACAGTGCAAGTGCACAGATCCTCATCGGGGAGATGATGGAGTGCAATCGGGATTTAGAGAAGGTCAAGGAAAACATCAATGATGTACAACAAAAAATGAAGAACATCATTGATGTTTTAGGTAGAATCTAAAACACCCAAAAATGTAACAGTTTGTCGTTGTATTTTTTATTTTTACTAAAGTTTTAAAGTAATTTGAAAGCCAAAGATGCACCCATGTGTCAACATGTGCTATCTCACATCACGGCATATCAATGTACGTGTTTTGTGGGTACAACCCCTTCCTCGCAACTAAAGTAGATTAGAGGAAGGGTTTGCACCCCCAAAACACGTCCATTGATCCCCCATGATGTGAGCTAGCACATGTTGACATTAGGCATGGGATCAGGAGGGAAATCCACATTTTCACTCCCAATTTGTGTGCATCTTCAAAATTTGGCTTTTACAGGGGTGAGATCACCCCATCCGATGAAGGCAAAATCAACACAGTTTTGACATACTAATCTCACATATTGCCTTACATTTTTCAAAGTTGATCTTTGTAAGTTCCTGAGTTGTGGATGTGGATGTTTTATGGTTTTAAACATGCCTGTTTAACCAAAAAAGGCAATATAGTGTCACCCATACATGTTATACACCAAAGATGTTTTTTTGTTAAAAAACCCTTTTTTAACACACATGTGAATGTGCACGGAGTAAAATGATTTATACTGAACAACCTGTGGCTTCTTATTTCAATGCTCAATACCAGTTTTTGGAGTAAGTTGGTGTAGTTACAGTGACAATGGGGGTATTTACTAAAGGCAAATACACTTTGCACTACAAGTGCACTTTCAGTGCAGTTTCAGTGCACTTTCAAGTGCACTTGACAGTGCACTTTTAGTGCAAAGTGGATTTTCCTTTAGTAAATAACCCCCACGGTGCTCTACAATTTGCCCCAATCAGGCAATTTTAGGGACTCAAAGCAATTAATTCATGGAGCTGAAAAGGATGACTATTTTTATCATTAATGCATTACATACATTAACAACAAAAAAAATGTGTGTGTGTAGCAGACCCACAACATAATAGTTAGCTAAAGAAAAGATTGTCACCTCATGTATCAAATAAATTACATTTGCACTATTTAAGAAAATGGCCTAAAATAAAAGGACATTGGATAACCGAGGAGACAACTAAAAGAAACACAAGCAGTAAATCAAATGAAATATGAGTTCAGTTTATAATTTTTTTTTAATTTAAAACATGTTGTAGACATTGTCTGGCATATCAATGGACCCCCTACCCGCAAAGTACTCTACATACTTTTGTCGAACGGGCGCTTTGGGGGGGCAAGCCAGGACGACCAGCTTCAAGAGCCATCAGGGTTGAAGGATCAGGAAAGCTGCCCTCAGTCCCAACTGAGGCCACATAGTTTGATGCATTTTTCCTTAAGAAATTATGGAGTATGCAGCATGCAAGGACAATAAGATTTATTTTATATTCTGCCATGTTGATCACTGTGAGAAATAGGTGGAACTGGCGGGCCATTATTCCAAAGGCATTCTCCACCACTCTTCTGGCTCTGGCCAGCCGGTAATTAAAAACCCTCTGGTCCGGGGTGAGGGTCCTCATGGGGAACGACCGCATCAGATGGTCACCCAGCCCGAAAGCTTCATCAGCAATGAAGACAAACAAGGGTCCTACTACATTGTCTTCCGGAGGTGGCAAGCCCAAGCTGGAGATGTCTGAAGAACTCCGTCTGGGCGATGATTCCACCATCCGACATCCGGCCATTTTTCCCCACGTCCACATACAGGAACTTGCATGTCTCCGACACCACCGCTAACAGCACAATACTATTAAACCCCTTATAATTGTAATAGTATGACCCCGAGTTGGGGGGTGGGACTATGTGGACATGCTTCCCATCTATTGCCCCTCCGCAGTTGGGAAAATCCCACTTTAGTACTTTTGCACATAACATTGCAAGCAGATTAGACACAACAACTCCGTGCACATTCACATGTGTGTTAAAAAGGGGTTTTAAGGCAATATGTGACATTAGTATGTCAAAACTGTGTTGATTTTGCCTTTTCATGGGGACCTGAGAGGAACGATCTCAAAATCAGAAACGAGTGGCCAAGAACGCACTGAGAAACAGATACGAACTGTTAAATACAACGCACTGAAAGACAGAAATGAACTGACAACATGCACTGAAGAACAGATACGAACCCACAAGCACAAACTGACAAGCAGTAATGAACTGAAAAGCACGAGGCTGAAAATCGCGAATCGTCTCTCACCAAACTACTAACATGAGATAAACATGAGATTAGCAGAAGGAGCACAAAGGGTGGCGCACTGGCTATTGAACTTACTTCTTATAGTCCCGTCGTACGTGTTGTACGTCACCGCGTTCTGTACGTTGAGAATTTCCGACAAAATTTGTGTTACAGTATTTATGCAAGACAAGTTTGAGCCAACATCCTTCGGGAAAAAAATCCACAGTTTTGTTGTCGGAATGTCCGATCGTGTGTACGCGGCATTATGAGCATGACTCCTGCAGGCAGAGGCATGATGGGATTTGTAGTTTTGCAACAGCTGGAGGGCCGCCAGTTTGAGACCCCTGCTGTAGATGGAGAGACTAGTTGTGGTTAAATGTTTCCATTTAACTTGGAAGGCGCATAAGACCCATGTATGTGGATAGATAAAGAAGTTGAGAGCATAAGATTGGTGGTGGTGGGATTGTACTAAATTAGGTGGTTTGAAGGACATGACTGCATGCGTAGAAGAAACACAGAGGGGCTTATTTACTTAAACTGGAGAGTGTAAAATCTGGTACAGCTCTTCATAGAAACCAATCAGCTTCCAGGTTTTATTGCCAATGCTTAAAGGAAAAGTACAGCCAAGGTTGTTTGGCTGTACTTCTCGTATGGATCACAGTTCATTTTGCACTCCTGTGACCCATTTTCAGCAGACAGCAGGTTGAAATCCACTCTTTGCTGACGTAACCGGGTCGGTACAGGCTCGGGCATCATCACGACCATAGAGTCGGAATCCACCCAGATCCCTGGACCGGCACCCGGCTCGATTGTTTGGTTCTCAGTGTTAGAGGCACCAGGGAACAGATGCAGTAATGGATTCATGCTGCATCTACCTAGGTAAGTATGAATCTTAAAAAAAAAAATACCCCATACTTCTCTGTTAATTGTACAAGCTGAAGTTTGAAGGAAGTTGATTGGCTACCATGCACAGCTGCACCAAATTCTGAGTGCACCAGTTTTAGTAAATCTCCCCCAGTGTAGACTTATGTAATAGAACATTGGTGACACACATATGATAAAAAACACAGGCACTGTTATTAGGTGGATTGGAAAAAAATGTGTTGCAAAAATAATAGAAATATTATGATGTTTATTTCACATTGAAGATACTGAGATAATTTATTATTTTTCATGTATCACATTTAACATTGGCTTACTGGGTAGGAATGGTTGCACAGCACTGTTTATGTAAACGTATTGCTTGAAATACTTATTTGAGTCGTCCCCTACTTTACTGAAGAAAGTATTTTAATTCTGTCTGTGAGAATTCCCTTTGTTTCCCGTCTAGTAAAACATGGTCAGCAGAATAGTAAGTGAGGGTAAACCTCTCTAGCCTTCACTCCGTCCAAAAAGTTTTGGCTTGACTTACACTTTAACTGGTTCCAGTATGCTCCTTCCTGATTTACTGTATCTGACACCATATTACACATCTCAGATGCTTAATTCTAATGTCTATCATATTAGGTCAGAATATAATTTGGTATATATAAATATATGCTCATATCTAACACATTCATTCTAAGCTCTTTAATAGCAAGTGACATAAATCCAAAGTGGAAACCCATTTAATCCATGGTGTATTTCTATGGACGTTCTGTAACAAAGTGATGACATTAATGCCTGAGGTGTTGTATAATGGATGATGTCAGTCAGCCTTCAACATCATGGTCCACTAAGTGGATAAATCATACACTTCATATGCCATGCTTACACTGAACATTGATGCAATGCTAGACGTATATTGATTTCTGTTAATGCTGATGTCTGCTTTTATTCTTGCAACATCATTCAAGCTTTCACACACCTATACAAATCTAGGAGAAAACTTTTTAAAACTAAAATAACAGAGAATTTCTGATTTTCTAACACTTTAAATAATTGGTTTAGGCCAGCTTGTACCAAATACAATATTTAAAGTGTCAGAAATAACTGGTTGCTGCTTAGGCTGTAATATACTGTAGTAGCTTGTGCTACATACAGTAAGTGGTGCTGTGTTCTAGCAGCATTACCAAAGACTTCCCCTCTACTGTCAGATATAGATAGCGTTGTCTACCACACAGGTGAATGATTTCACAATCTACACCTTGGCAAATCAAAAAAAGCCTTATATTCATTGAAAAAATACTCCAAACTGGTGAAGATGCAGTGCTGGAGACTATTTCTATATCTGACAGTAAAGGAGAAGTCGTTACTACAGTTGCTTGAACACAATGCCAATTATTATACATTGCAAAAGCTACTTCCTTATTTTACAGCCCAAGCAGCAGCCAAAGAAATGCGGCACACAACTGACTGAACCACATTTTATCATTGTATAATATATATGTATGGTCTTTATGGGCCTTGCTTTGTGCACTGGTCCACATCATTTGGTGAAGGGGGGATTAAGGCGAGGGGTTTTTTTCTCAGGGGTTGGGCTTTGCTCCTTAGTTCCAGTGAAGGGAACTCTTAAGACATCAGCATACCAAGATATTTTGGACAATTTCATGCTCCCAACTTTGTGGGAACAGTTTGGGGATGGCCCCTTCCTGTTCCAACATGACTGCGCACCAGTGCACAAACAAGGTCCATAAAGACATGGATGAGCGAGTTTGGGGTGGAGGAACTTTACTGGCCTGCACAGAGTCCTGACATCAACCCGATAGACTGCTTTTGGGATGAATTAGAGCAGGGGCTGCAAGCCAGCCCCACATTAGTGCTTGACCTCACAAATGCGCTTCTGCAAGAATGGTCAAACATTCCCATAGACACACTCCTAAATCTTGTGGACAGCCTTCCCAGAAGAGTTGAAGCCGTTATAGCTGCAAAGGATGGGCCAACTCAATAGTGAACCCTACGGACTAAGACTAGGATGCCATTAAAGTACATGTGCGTGTAAAGGCAAGCGTCCCAATACTTTTTGTAATGTAGTGTTTGCGCATTGTGCACTATATCAGGTTCATGATATTCATCTAAGTATTCTTAGTGTAATAATATCTTTGAACAATATTGCAATTTTGCCTGATCTTGCAGCTTCCTTGACAGTACCAGGTAGTAACAAAAGAACAGGATCTGGTGCAATAATATACAGGTACTTTATTCAAAAGTACAAAACATTTGTAAAATTTGCGCTCACATATGGATAGATCATCTGTGCCTTGTACAAAGCCCCATAAGAATGCATTACTGTCACCAGAGTCAGCAGTGTGGTAACATGGGTCTCTAAGCTCCAAATCAGTGCCATCAAGTTGGGTAAGGAGGTGTGCCATCTTGCTTGAATTAAAAATGGTTGTACAATCACCTCTGTTAGATAATTATATGTGCCCCACTGTATGTGCTGCATATAAAAAAATGAAGATTTCTGCCTTATTTCAGAATGCCTCCCGGCGCTCATGACTCCTTGACACTATCCTTTCCCAGTCTGACAGCTACAGCAGGAGGGGCTAACAACTCCCGATGACATCAGCTGGGAGGATAGGAGGAAAGGAGGAGAGAGGCGGGCAGTCATGTGAGCGCCGAGTGGCGTTTTGAAAGGGGTGGGGAGCAGAGCAGCACTGGCACCAGTAGACAGGCAAAGAGAAGGGGAGAGGAGAAGAGAGGAGACCTACGGATGACGGAGGCACGTAAACTGACTATGGGGTCAGGGCTCAGCAGCCATGACAAACCATGGTCAGTTTACAGAGGGGAGGGCAGAACCAGGCAAGATCAACCAGGTATTTTAGATTATACAGGGGGCCAAATTACACAGCTCGATCACTGTGCTGTTATTCATGCTTTATAGTAACAGGATCCATTTTTTTTCTTTTTAGGGTTACAAACATTTTATCAGCTCCTGAAGACTGGAGACAACATTACTACACTGCTGGCCAGGGTGAAAGTAATCCATCCTAATGAGGCTATATACACGGCACACTTGCTCTATTAATATGTGAGTGAAATTGATTTTATATTTTGTTTGTCCTTTTCAATGAAGTGTTTCCTTCCTCCCTATTATTGGGGTTTTTATCATTCTTGATTTGAGAAAATTACTCATCAGCTGTGCAATTTGTGACCAGAAATATAAAAAAATGTATGCAGTTAAATGTCTGGAAACACACTTTGAATTTGGTCTTCTGATATTATTGTATAATGTTCAGATGAAGGAAGGTGAGCCTGATGGGCACTGATATCTGGCATTGGTGGGCAATGGTGGGCACTGATTTGTGACACTATTTTACATTATTGTAATCAGGGCACTGATGATCAGTGCCCTCATTACATTCCTAGCTGACCCCTGTGAGGAGATGCCACTGATCAGCTCTCCTCTCCTTACACTCTGTCAGTGTGAGGCGAGGAGCCCCGATTACCGGCACTTCCTTGTTTACATGTGACAGGCTGTGATTGGACACAGCCAATCACATGGTTAAAGAGCCATGGACGCGGCTCTTTTTAGAGATCGGAGTCGCGCCATGTCCTAGCAACACGGCGCGTGAGAGCAGCCGTTCTGGGACGCCGTCATATGATGGCATCCCAGAATGAGAGCCGAACCACCCCGCCGTCTTTTGACGGTGGGCGGGCGGCAAGCAGTTAAAGGAGAAGTCCAGTCTGAGCTTTTTAGCCTGGGGTTCTCCTATGGGTCAGAGAAGTGCAATTCGTTTTGCACTTCTGTGACCCATTTTTAGCGGAGAGCAGTCTGAAGTCTGCTCTCCACTGACATCACTGCCATCAATCGAGGCAACGCGTCATCCTGACTTCCAAGTCTGGATCTGCCAGCTGCCTTGATTGATGGCAGTCTCAGCTTCTCAGCAAGCCGCTGAGACAGCCTTTCTCCACCCCTCCACAGCTCAGTGCTCCAGTGAGTGTGGAGAAGCAGAGAGGAGAGAAGCTGACTGATAGACAGCAGCTTTCCTCTCAGGGATCTGTGAGAACCGAGCCATCGGTGATGTTCGGTGAATCGGTTCTCAGTGCAGAGACGGTGGGGGACAGCTGCAGCATCGCTCTGATGCTCCATCCACCGAGGTAAGTATGAATCACAAAAAAAAAAAAACATACTTCTCTTTTAATTAATAATCCAGTCCTGGGACAGTGGTGGATTATAAGGGCTACCGGGTGCCCCATACTTCATGGGGATCCAAGAAATGCTAAAAAAAGTCTTCACACTTCTGTATTCTTCATATTAAGCAAACTTAAAGTGGTTGTAAACTCTCATATATATACCCAGTGAAGTGAACAGCCTCAGAAGACACACAGAGATTAAACAAATCCTCCTGCATACATTTTACTTGTATATCTGAAGTCTTCTCTTGCCTACAAAGCTTCAAAAGGGCAGATCATGTTAAAAATCTTTCTTTATCTGTCAGCGGAACAGAAGGGGGGGGAGAGAGACTGCAGTTGCAGTGTGTGAGAGCTGATTGGAGGAAAGGCACACTCCCTCCACCCGTAGAACTGTGTTCTGAATAGACCAGCTGTCTGCTAAACTCCCCCTCCCCTTCCTCCCCCCACCACAAATTTATCTCATGTGTCGGGAAAACCTCTTAGAAGTGACTCATGTTGATGACAGAGGGATGAAGCCCCAGAGAGAAACACCACTTAGAGCTTTGGAAATACATAAGTAAACAATGCAGATATATGTGCTTTGCTCAAATTCCATGACTGGGGTTCACAACCACTTTAAGCTTTTCACATTTGTCTTTTTATTAAAAGGTGATTACAAATAGCACATTTGCATTCCTGTTGGTGTAGACTTTCTTTCAGATCATCAACTGATCATACACAACACACATGCACTCTTTCTCTTCCCTAATCTGCCACATGAATAGAGAAACGGTCTTTTCGTTGTGAAAAATATATTTGTTAATCACAAAATACTTTTAAAAAGGTATTCATAAGAAAAAAGGCATGCCATTATTGTAAAGGAGCAAAGGAGGAGTGAAGTCTGTGATGCCAAACCTCATTTCTTTGAATCGGAGATGCTTTCCAGACATGAAGCCCACCACCTGCCACTGCTCTCTGTAAAAAAAAAAAAAAAAAAAACTGGTTTGCTTTCAATTCAGTTTGGACAGTGCTTGCCATGGTCAGTGTATTGACATATGGCAAGATTTTATTATTCTGGCCTGAATGGGCCTATTTTAACCTGACTCTAGATTTTACAAGCAAATCATTTCTTTTTTCTTGTGAGTACGTATTTACAAGTATATTATAATAAACAAATACATATTTTATGAGGACAGGTGCTTTGTCCATTTTTTGTTCTTTTATATGTAACAGACTTCAGTATCTGTGGCATGAACTGCCTATCCTATGAGAAGTGTGAACACTATATGGTGGTCTAGTACAGTCATATTTGTGAAGACCCTGGCAGATGTTGTGTTGTCTTTGGACATTATCTGTCACATATTGCAAAGAATATACTGCTACATAAGATCAAATTCAAGATTTAAGCTCTAAATTCCAAGTCCTGCAGAAATGTTTCACCAACATATATTAGAAGCCAAACATGTCTGTGAACGTTGACCCTAATGCATAATCCACGTATGCGGCCCAGGAATAAAAGATAGCCTGGGGCCCATGGTACTATTAATCAATCGCTGGATTGGTTACATATCTTTATGCAGACCTATTCATGGAAGTCACACTAGAAAAAATACCATTAAGACCCGGTTCACACCGGTGTAACTTTTCATGTGATTTGACCGTTCCAAATCGCATAACAAGTTGCACCCCATTGCCGGCAATGTAACCGCTCATATATCGCCACAACTCCAAAAGAGCCCCTTTTGCTACCAAAACAGCCCTGAGCTGTCAAGGTATGGACACCACCAGACCTCTGAAGGTATGCTGTGGTATCTGGTATCAAGCCATCTGTAGAAGATCCTTTAAGCCTGGTAAGTTGCAGTGTGGGGCCTCCAGGGATCAGACTAATTTTTAAAGCTCATCCCACAGATGCTCGATAGAGACTTGGAGAATTTTGAGGCCAATCAACATCTCAATTTAGTTTTTTTGTTCCTCAAACAATTTGTGAACCATTTTTGCAGTGTGGCAAGGCACATTATCCTGCTGGAAAAAAAGCCACTGCCATCAGGGAATACCGTTCACATGAAGTAGTGTACTTGGTCAGCAACAATATTTAGGTAGGAGGTACTGTACATATCAAGTAACATTCACATGAATGGCAGGACCTAAGGTTTCCCAGCAGAACATTGCCCAAAGCATTATTCTGTCTCCACTGGTGTGCCTTCTTCCCATACTGCATCCTGGTGCCATCTCTTCCTAGGTAAGCAAAACACACACATCTGGCTATCCACCTGGTGTAATAGGAAATGTGATTTATCAGACCAGTCCATTGTTCCGTGGTCCAGTTTTGATGCTCATGTGCACATTGTAGGCACTTTTGGCTGTAGGCACAGGTCAGTATGGGCACCCTGACTGGTCCAAACCCAAGCTGGTCCAAACCAACTATTTCCTTTTCTAATACATACAGCGACTATAAGCAATGTATTAAGTAGATGTAGCATAAGCTACATACAGTATACTGCGCTGTGTTCTGGCAGCAGGACCAGAACTTCCAGCCCTGTGCCCAGACCAAAATTGAGTCAGGCTAGGTGCTGCTTTGTCATTCACAGGAAGCCTTTTAGTTTAAGAATCAATATAAGACTGTTTGAGGTGAAAAGGTGGACAGATGATGTCATGATCTCCCCAATTCAGCCAATCAGAGGAAGCCTTGTATTCATTCATTAAATACAAAGCCTTCTGTGAATGGTTGAACAACTCCCAGTCTGACTTGATTTTGTGCCGGGAGCAAGACGGGAAGTTCCTGTCTCATGGCTGGTACACAGCGCTGTATACTGTATGTATCTGACGCAGTTCCGGCACCTCCAGCACTAAATTTATGTAATGGCAAGGGGTGCTGGGGATGTGCTGGAGGGTCTGTTGATGATTGCCACTGGGGGGTCTATAGTCTATAGCAACTACGCTGGTGGGGTTCTATTTTTGCACGGGGTCTATTGTTGCTGGTGGAGGATCTATTGTTGCTGGGAGGGGGTTTTATATTCCGGGGGGGGGGGGGTCCATTGTTGCTGAGAGGAATCTACTGTTGAGAGAGATGTCTTTTGTTGCTGGCTGCTGGAGGGTCTATGGATGCTGGCTGCTTGGAAATCTGCTGTTGCTGCTGGGGGTCTATTGTTGCTGGGGGGGATTTTTGTTGTGGAGGGGCATTGTTGTGTGAGGGAACTATTGTTGCTGGGGGATCTATTGTTGCTGGCTGCAGGGATCTATTTTGCTGCTAACAAATTCTATACAAATTACTTAGCGCCACAGAATGATACTTGTATTCTCTAAAAGGGGTGGTACTGGGAGAAGGGTAGTGGGTGGAACCAAGGGACGATGCTCGGAGGTGGGTAGGGGGCGGAGTCAAGGGGTGACTTAGAAGGGCGGGGGTTCCTGCACCCATTCTCTGAGAAAAAAAGCCCTGGTTTGGACTAGTTGCGTTCAAACAAACTACTTTAAAGTTCACTGAAACATGGAGTTATGCTTTAAGTAATCAGAGTAAACAGATGGGTGTCACAAAATAACAAGTGCTGTAAAAAAATATTTGAGGCCATGATTAGGAAGGTATTCCTCCACAGCTCCTATTAATCAAAAATCACATAAGTACAGCTCTCTGAACCATTGAAGACAGCCCATCAAAGGATGAAGACCAAAGAAGAGGGCTTCATGGCATCAGGTGATTTGCCAGAAGACTTTGAATAAAAGGCAAGTTTACCCACATTCGGACTGCTGACCACCTTTTTACAGGATGGCCCCGCTACGCCGGATCACATACGTGTACGTGATCCAGCTTTGCTGGGTAGGGGGTGCGTGCCCTCCGCCCCATCTGTGCTGTCATTTGCAACAGCACAAGTTGGTTAGCAGGTTCCAGCCAATGATTTATGGCTAGGACCAGCTGATTGACTTAGCAAATGACAGTACAGAGCCCTGTGTTGTTAGTAAACACAGAGCTCTGTACACGAAGCAGAGATGTGTCTGTTTTTACAAAACAGTTACATCTCTTAGTAAAATCAGCACACATCACACACATAGTTAACCCTTTGATTGCCCCAGATGTTAACCGCTTCCTAGCCAGTGTTTTTAGTACAGTGGCAGTGTATAGTATTATTACTGATCACTATATTAGTGTCATTGGTGATGTCAGTGTCAGTCAATTGCCATCCAGTATCAGTTAGTGTCAGATTTTCCGCCACACTATCACAGTCGCACTATAAGTCATTGATCACCGACATCACTATTAAAAAAAAGAAATAAATAAAAATTCCATTATATATACCCGAGTTTGTAGTGCTATAACTTTCACACAAACCAATAAATATACACTTTTTGGGATTTTTTTTTTTTTTACCAAAGACATCTAGCAGAATATATTTTGACCTAAATTTCTAAAGAAATTAGATTTTTTTTCAAAAAAAATTATTGGATATGTTTTATAGCAGAAAGTAAAAAATATTGTTTTTTTTTTCAAAATTTTTGGTCTTTTTTCCTTAATATACTAAACAATAAAAAACCCAGTGCTGATCAATTACCACCAAAAGAAAGCTCTATTCCTGTGAAGAAAAATTATATAAAATTGAATTTGCATACAGCGTTGCATGACCGCGCAATAGCCAATTAAAGTAGCACAGTGCCAAATAGCAAGAAATGGCCTGGTCATAAAGGGGGTAAAACCTTCTGGGGCTGCAGTGGCTAAAATAAAAAGCTGGTTAGTGACCTTCAGGGGGACAGAGAGGATGGAGAACAGGAGAAGTGACCTGGAGTCTGGACTTAAAGCGGAGTTCCACCCCCTCCAGCAAAAAATGAAAAGTCATTAGCTACACATACTGTACGGGTACCTGTCAAAAACAGCTACCCGCGTCCCCCCGAAAGGTGCCAAATGTGGCACTGGAGGGGGGGAGGAGGCAGATAAGCGGAACTTCCACTTTTGGGTGGAACTCCGCTTTAAGATACAGACTTCCCCATGAGGAAGCCTAAAAATCTCTAGGAATGTCCTTTGTATTGTTAGATTTTCTATACAGTAACTATCTATCTTTCCTGATAAAGGGCAGTTGCTATGAACTTCCATTTTTTTTAAAGTTCCTTTTTATATTTGTGAATCTTCTTAAAAAAGCAAGCAAATGTTATGTGCATTTTTTTTCCCAGTAGAATTAGTGTCCTTTTTTTTTTTTTTTTACTTGTCGTATGCATTTAGCCTTCTTCTATAGAGGCAGACTTTTCCAAAGAGAGGATAAATGTGCCCTGGCCTGGTACACCCTGTTGGTATTGCCCTATTGATGAGCCTATTACTGTGCTCTAATTAGACCTTTGACAAAGTTGGAAGTGACAAAACGCGTCAGGTGCATACTCTCCACGATACCCGGAAGTGACGTGTGCGGGTCACCGACAGCTGAGGAACCTGGAAGTAACCAGGCGCAGCGGTTATCGTTAATGCAGGTGTTCCCTTGTTGCTGGCAGTCGGTGTGTCTCTACCACGGTTTGCATATATACTTCTTTTACTATTTTATCTGGTACTTTTATTTTGTAAGGGGGCCATGTTAAAGATTTAAATAAAAAGTCTAAATGGGATTACGCTATGTAAACCTCATTTTTTCTACATGACCCTGCTATCTTTGGAGCTGCTTTTACCTTACATAAACACAGATAACCAGTGGATGTCCTTGAGAAGTGGAAGTACAAAGATATATATTCTGAATGCTTAATTTTACCAGTTTTCTGGTGAGTTTATCCCCAAAGGGGAGTGTGTCTCTTCACGTGGTGACAAGTCTGGGGCTTGGTGCATGGATTGATGAACTTTCTTTTCTCCATCCTAGAAAAACTTGTGTTTTCCTCACTTGAAGCCACTTCTATGGACTATTTCATTCATTCACTTACCCTAATACTTATTGTGTACAAGAAATTGTTTCTAAATGTCATAAGAAATTTATATTGACATAAGCGCTGCTATGATGTTCTAAAATCACATTTTTTTTGCATTTTTCTATTTTCATCATTGGTTTTACATATTTGTTTTATTTTAAGTAGCTGCTATTCAGGATTAAAGAACTATAAACTGTAATATAGATATCTAAGATACCTAGGAGGATTAATCATCAATAGCACTGAGCGGTGCATTTTGGGCCTTATTGTGTGCATCTGTGTGTTAGAATGTGTTCTAATATTGTACCATGTGCAGTGTGTTGGGTCTTTTATTTCTTTATTGTACTTCACAGAGCAAAAAATGTGGACAAATGTGTCATAAGAATTCCTTTTTTTTCTAGTGTGAAAAGCATACTCTCTATCAACCCCTTAGATCAATACGTTCTCTCTGCTTTTTTTTAAACAATACACTGTGTGGGCCTATTATGAAAAGAGAACAAACTTGTAACTGATTTTTAATGCATGAAAAGGAGTTTCCTCTTTTTATAAATGGGCATACTGGAATGGCCTTGATTTTGTAACTGGAAAGCCTAGAATTTTTTTTTGTTTCCAGTTACCTTTATGGTAGTATAATGTTAAACTTGCAGCTTTAATTTCTACATCTATGTTCCTTATCCCCAAGGGTTTTAAAAAAAAAGGAAATTGTTGGTTCAGCTATCTTCCTTAGTTTAGCTGTTGTGTTCTGACATGGGGATGCCCCCCCCCCCCCGCCAAAACACTTGATCAGCGCTCTCTGCTATTGGCTGAGAATGCTGATCGGGAGTCAGTCGGCCGCTGGTTTTCCAGCATGCATGTCTGACAAAAGTCAGACAGACCAACATATACAGGCCGAATGTCAGACTTTTTTTTTAACTGGCCGTTTGACTCCTGACATTCGGCCCGTGTGTATGGGGCTTAAATCGGAGCTCCAGCCCCCCCCCCTCCAAAAATTAAAAGTCAGCAGCTACAAATACTGTAGCTGCTGGCTTTTAATATTAGTAAACTCATGTGTCTAGGCATCCCACGATGTCGGCACCCCAACCGATTTTCTGATCGGCTCTCGAGGTGCTGCTGCCGCAATTCGGCTTCACGGCCAGTTCCCTATGCGCAAAGTTCACTGCGCTTTCTAACTGGCCCTGTGGCGGAGGAACGAGGTGGGGTGAACTTCCGGGAGACCTCGCCGCATCTCGTCACAGCCAGGTCTCCCAGATGTGGGGATGGATACCTGTCAAAAACAACTACCCGTTCCCCCCTCCCCCCTGAAAAGTGCCAAATGTGGCACCGGAGTGGGGGTGGGGGGGAGCAGACAAGTGGAGCTTCCACTTTGAGTGGAACTTCGCTTTAAGGGGTTCTCCTCTATCTATGGAGAAGCAACAGAGACATTCTTTAGTAGCAGCATTGTCTGGAGAAGATAGTGTTGGATGGACTTTACACACCTGACTAACACATTAAAGCCTAACTCAAGCTAATGCTTTCAATTACAGCAGCAGTTTTCCCCTTGAGGATAAAGAATTCACATATATAAATAAAAGCTGACCATTGTAAGAACCCCTATCAGTGTTAAATGGTTTGTCTCAACCCCTTTACTGCTACTTTTGTTGGACAGCTTGGCCAAGAGGGTACTTAGAAAAAGAAAGACTGCTTTGGTAATTCTGGTGATAGACTTATCATATATTTCATGTTTGATTTTGCCTTTATTACTGCTTTAATTTACAGGTCATCTGCATCCTTCATGTGACTGCCATGATTTAGTCCCGGTCCACACTTGTGCAATGCGGAAAACCCTGCAAATCCTGTGCGGTCACCTGAATCGCAGGCAGTTCACACTGACATCTGCGAACTGCTACGGGTGTCTATGTAAAGTTAATGGCACACCTCAGATCGTCTCACAGATTGCAATGTGAGCTGTGAAATGGTGCAATAATTGGATTGCATAGGTGTGAACACCCATGCGATCCGATTCCATATACCATTCCAAAACGAAAAAAAGGGTCCTGCACCATTTTTGTGTGAATGCAATGCGATTTCAGCCATACAGTTTGTATGGCTGAATTTGCATCACACAAACATCGCATGTGATCTGCACAGCAATACGGTGCAAATCACATGCAATATCTGTCATCGCACAAGTGCAGTCAATTTGCAGTCACACAAGTGCAGACATCTCAAGTCTCCCGGAAGGTGCGGGAGACTCCCGCATTTCTGTGGCGGCTCCCGCTCACCCACAAGCGCCTCCCGATCTCCTGTGATCACCTATCTCCTTTGTATAGATTTTTAGCTGACAGCCACTTCTCCTCTCCCTCCCGCGGCTGTCAGCTAAAAAGCTATACAGGGAGATCGGTGATCACAGCTGTCCTTCCAGCCGCACTGATCATTCCCAGCTGTTCTGTGTGCTCCTCCTGGGCCCCCTCCATGTACTTCTCTGCCCCTGTTCTCCTCCGGCCCTCCTCCGGCCCCCTCATGTCCTTCTGCACCCAGTTCTTCTCTGGCCCCTTCTATGTACTTCTCCACCACCGTTCTCCTCCGGCCCTATCCATATCCTTCTCCGCACCCCCCTTTTCTCCTCAGGCCCCCCTCATCCCCCACAGCCGGCTCCCCTCCTCTCCCACCGGCTGCGGGGGGGAACTAGTTAATGGACACAGTGAGCGAGATCACTCCTGTGTCCTGTGATAAATGAGCAGAGTAAACAGTGTTTACTCTGCTCAGTATATGAATGGACAGGAGCCTCTGTCTCCTGTTCATTTATTTTTAGTGCTGAGAAAGGGATTGGGGAATGTGTGTCCTCAGTCCCTTTGTCTGTCTCAAAGGGAAGATGTCAGGGGTCTGTTTAGACATTATGGGCTTGATTTACTAAAGGCAAGTAGGCCGTTCACTTTCCAATGGACGTTGAGTTTTTTTTTTTCTTGCCCGTGATTGGGTATTCTTTGCATTTCAGCACATTCTATAATCTCTGGAACAACTTCCCTTGCAAAGGGAACAGACTATTGATTTTGAAACTGTTTTTTTCTTTTAATTCAATTTTCTTTTTCTTTTTTTTGCAAAAAATAAAAAAAAAACAGTGATTAAATACCACCAAAATAAAGCTCTATTTGTGTGAAAAAAAATGATAAAAATGTAATTTGGGTACATGACCATGCAATTGTCATTCAAAGTGTGAGAGTCCTGAAAGATGGAAATTGGCCTGGGCAGGAAGGAGGTTTAAGTACCCAGTAAGCAAGTGGTTAATACTGCAATGAGTCTGGTGCCCCATTGTGTTTTTCCTTTGTATTTCCACTGAGTCTCTGCTTCGCTCTATGGGGTGCTGCCTCTATTGCTAATGAGCCATCTTCATATGGAATTCACTGACTTTTTATGGACATTCTTATAGACTTTTAAGCCTCGTACACACGATTGGATTTTCTCGACGGGAATTGTGTGTTGACAGACTGTTGGCCTAAAATCTGACCGTTTGTATGCTCCATCGGACAATTGTTGTCAGATTTTCCGCTGACAAATGTTGGATGGCAGGCTTATAAATTCATTTTTGGTCCAAGAAATCCTCCTCATCTTGTTCCTGGACTGGACTTGGGTCAAAGCAATAACTCCAAGGCCAATAATAAATAACACGTTATCTCCTCGGATTCCGCAACCTGTCTGAACATGTGACGAACGCCGTTCAGAAATGAACTGAAAAGCACGAAATGAAATGCGCGACATGAAGAGCGCAAAATAAAAAGCACAAAATGAAAATCGCGAATCAACACTCACCAAACTTCTACTAACATAAAATTAGCAGAAGGAGCTCAAAGGGTGGCGCCTGACAATTGAACTTCCTCTTTATTGGTTTGTAGTACGTCTTGTACGTCACTACATTCATGTTTGTTAGTCGACAACTGTGTACCATTTGTATGCAAGACAAAAACCAGGCACACACCCTTCGGACAAAAGTCTGACGCTTTGCGGAAAATCCGATCGTGTGTACGAGGCTTTAGTGCACGTTATTTATTATATACTGTATATTACTTAGAGTCTCTTGCATTTTTCCAAGGCCATTTGTACATATAATTTTCACATTATTAAAGGCAAAGAGACTGTTTACTTTGCAAATCATTTTTTTTCTTTATTCAACCAGTGTGTTAAACAAAAAACAAAAAAAAGACTCAAATCCACCATCCACACATTTGAGATGGATGGGGTAATCTTCCTCGCTGAGCTATTTGCTCAGAGGTACCTTCGTGTGGCTATGTGTCTTTAACATATACCGTATTTATCGGCGTATAACACGCACAGGCGTATAACACGCACATTCATTTTAAGAGGGAAGTTTCAGGAAAAAAACTAAAATTTTAAATAAGGAACTTTGGAGAAAAATAAGGGTCAGTGCCCATCTGCAGCCTCATCAATCCACATCAATGCAGCCTCACGATTGCCTTCAATGCAGCAGCCTCACCATTGCCATCAGTGCAGCCTGACTGACGTCCACCTGCAGCCTAGAGGGGACAGGGAGGGGGCGGGACAAGCGCCGACAGATTACATACAAAGAGAATCTCCTATGATAGACAGAACAGTGGTCCAATGGCGGCCCAGGAGACAGGACTTCCTATTACAGAGCCTGCTAAGTAAACAGGAGATTCTTGCTGTATGTAATCTGACAGCACTCGTCCGGCCCCCCTCCTTGTCCCCTCCGAGGCAGCTAAAATTGAAGTATTGGCGTAACACGCTATTTGCACCCGATTTTCATGGTAAAAAAGTGAGTGTTATACGCCAATAAATACAGTAACTGCAAATGTATGCAACTAAAAACTCTGATTTTAACCTGAGTAGGTGAAACAGATTAGTTTTTGCCAGCCAGCTTGAAGAGAACCCTTTTCTACTGTTGTGTGTATATATACTGTATATGCAATATTAGGGAAAGTTGTTGCCCATACTTACCGTAATTTTCCTTTCCTGGATCCTCCCTATGTCAGCCTACTATTGGTTAGCTCCGCCCCCTCTAACCCCTCCAGGACCACCTTTTTTGTAGCCCATAAAGGGTGGCTGTGGGACCAGCTTGACATTCAAACACCCTTCCTCGTGACGGAAGATAGGGTGGGAATCCCCGGCTGACATGGGGAGGATCCAGGAAAGGAAAATTACGGTAAGTATGGGCAACAATTTTCCCTATTCCTCGACCTCCCCATGTCAGCCTACTATGGGATGTACCAAGCAACCTAAAACAAGGGAGGGAAAAAAATAAAACAACTCTGAGTACTGCTGCTAACAAATTTAATGGCCGACAGCCGCAGAAATAACAGAAGAACCAAACATTTCCGCAGGAGAGAGGGCTACATTTAGCCTATAATGTTGGATGAAAGTGTTGGGCACGCTCCAACTTGCTGCTCCGCATACAATCTCGGGTGACACCTTTGCATAGGCTGCCCATGATGCTGCCATACCCCTAGTTGAATGTGCTCTGATCTCCGTAGGAGCGGGAAAACCCAGGGACTCGTAAGCAATCTGGATGGTCTTCACAATCCAGGATGAGACAATCCTAGGTGGAGCCGCCATGCCCTTTTTAGGTCCTATAGGAAAGATGAACAATTGATCTTGCTTGCGAAACTCCTCAGTCCGCTCCAAGTAAACTGAAATAGAGGAGACCAAGTCTAGCCTCTTCCAATCATCCTGGAACTGATCTACGGTGAAGGCTGGCAGGACAGTCTCCCAATTCATGTGAAAGGCAGTAGAAACCTTCGGTAGAAAGCACGGAACTGGTCTGAGAATAATCTTGTCGGGAAAAATCACACAAAAGGGCTCTTTAGATGAAAAGGTGCATAATTCGGAAACTCTCATAGCGGAGGCTATGGATATCAGGAATACTGTCCTCAATGTTAAATGAAACAAAGAACAGGATGATGTTGGGTCAAAAGGAGGAGCCAACAATGCTTTCAAGACCAGAGTTAGGTCCCATTTGGGAAAGTAAGACTTTAGGGGAGGCCTGATTTTAATGGCTACCTTCAAAAAACTGACCACGACCGAATCCAATGCCCACCTGGAGTTCGTCATTGCTGAAAGGGCAGAAATCTGGACCTTTAGGGAATTATAATCCAGGCCATCCTCCAGTCCCTGCTGGAGAAACTCCAGGATGTTCGAGACTGAAGGCGATTTGGGCTCCCAGCCCTTTTCCGCAGCCAGGCGTTGGAACGCCTTCCATACTCAGAGATAGGTCGAGTTTGTAGATCTTTTACGGGACTGCAACAAGTTGCCCAACACTCGCTCTGAGACTAAATCTTTCAGAGATCTCCTCTTAATTTCCATGCCATTAGTCTCAACCTCCTGGGATTCTGATGACATATTCTGTTCTGGAGCAGGAGATTGGTTGACATATCTTCATTCTCCACACCAGCGGGAACCATGGCCTCCTGGGCCAAAACGGTAGAATTGCTATGGCTGTAACCCTCTCCCTGCGAATCTTCAATAAAGTCTTGAGGATTAAAGGAAGCGGAGGGAACACATACACCAGGGGGATGTCCCATGATTTGGACAGAGCATCTTGGCCGCAAGCTTGTGGATGGTATGTTCTGGAGAAGAAGCAAGGAAGCTGGGCATTCCTCCCTGATGCCATGAGGTCTATTACAGGCAACCCCCAGACTCTGAAAATCCTTCGCAGGAATTTCGGATTCAAAGCCCACTCACCGGGATCCAAAAAACTCAGACTCAAACGGTCTGCTAAGGTATTCTCCGGCCCTGGGTGATAGGCTGCCCTCAGGCAAGCAAGGTTCTTCTCTGCCCACTGGAATATCTGGCATGCGATCTGAAGTAGGACTCGGCTCCTGGTGCCCCCCTGATGGGACACGTACGCGACAGTGGTCTTGTTGTCAGACAATATTTTGAC
This sequence comes from Lithobates clamitans, assembly GCA_037952925.1. NCBI lineage: Eukaryota > Metazoa > Chordata > Amphibia > Anura > Ranidae > Lithobates > Lithobates clamitans. Next base: position 2,795,315 of record JBBGZY010000053.1, on the reverse strand, counting down.
CGCTTGATCTTTTAAGAGTGGCCGAAAGGCTAGAAGAGCTCATCGCACGGCCTCCAATTCCAAAAAATTTGATGTTTGCAGGACGTCGGGAGGCCACCGACCCTGAGCCTGCTAACCCAGGCAGTGGGCTCCCCAACCCAGGAGACTGGCATCGGTAGTAAGTACTATCGGCTCCGGAGGCCGAAGGGAAACACCCCGGGCAAGGTTGCGTGCGACTGTCCACCAAAGTAGAGACTGACTTATCGACAATGGAATGCGGATTTTCTGTATTAGGGAGTGGCGATCCCATTGGAGAAGGAAATTGCACTGAAAAGTCCTTCTTCTCTACATGGCCCATGAGACTACCGGGATCGTGGCTGAAAATACTCTGAGATAGAGCATGCATTTCCTCACTGCAAGGAATGAACTCGTCATTACTCTCCTGGTTTGGATCTGGATGTCCCGAATCTTCTTCTGAGGGAGAGAGACTCAAACCCGCTTCGTGTTGAACTTTACCCCCAGATATTCTAAAACCTGGGTTGGCTGCATTTGACTTTTCAAATGGTTGACTAGCCAGCCGAATCGAGCCAGCGTCTCACGGGTGAGGGCCACATGCTGAAGGAGAAGAAGCTCTGAAGAGGCTAGTAGTAACAGATCATCCAAATAATGAAAAATTGGAATGCCTCTGACTCTGAGGGTCGTGATGACGGCTGAGAGCACTTTTGAAAAGGCTCTTGGTGCTGTGCAAAGGCCAAACGGGAGGCACCGAAACTGGTAGTGAGAGCCCTCCACCGCAAACCTGAGGAAACTATGATGAGTTGGATGGATGGGGACATGTAAATAGGCATCCGCCAAGTTGATGGAAGCCATCCAGTCCCCTTCTTTCACCATGGATATGGTCGTCTCCAATGACTCCATATTGAAAGGCGGGACCCTCATAAATGAATTTAGAGCCCTCAAATCTAACACTGGCCTGAAACCTCCCGAAGCTTTCATTACCAGGAACAATGGAGAATAGACTCCCAGACCCCGTTCCTGCCTTGGCACTGGGATGATGGCTCTTGCTGTGAGCAAGCTGTTTATATAATCTTGCAAACATTGCCTCTTCTCCGAAGAAGTTGGAACTCTGGTTTCCAAAAACAGGGACTGCGGAGGTCTTGACCCAAACTCAAGACGATAGCCGTCTTGAATTATGGCCAACACCCACGAGTCCTGAATCTCGTCCGCCCGAATGGCCTGCCAGGCCTGTAGGAACTTGCTTCCTTGAAATTCTCCTTGGACCCTCTTGCCGGGCGAAAGGGCTGCAGCTGTCTCCTCTTTTCTTGCGGAATTAAACCAGATTTACCTCCGGATACACGCTGGATCGCTGACTCCAAGTGTTTACCGAAAAGCAGTTTACCATCGAACGGCACCGAACATAGGCTCTGTTTCGAAGAACTGTCTGCAACCCAGTGCCTTAACCACAATGCTCTTCGGGCTGTCACAGAGTGGGCCATGATTTTTGCCACCACTCTGACCTGGTCAACGGCTGCCTCTGCCAGAAATTCTACAGCAGTCTTCACGAATTGCCAGGGTGAGGAACCACCAGCTCCAAGCTCCTCCGTAGAACAACCATCCAACTCTGACACCCAAGACTTGAGAGCTGCTGCTACAGAGGTAAGGGCCAACGCCAGCCTGCACGCTGCCCCCGCCATTGAATATAATCGCTTTAAATCCATATCAACTCTCCGATATCTGGGATCTCTAAAAGAGACTGAATCCTCTAACAGTAGAGTGATATGGCGGGCCAGACGCTGCAATGACATCCACCCTGGGGGTAGTGTCCCATAACTCCGCATCCTTCACACTGAATGGATACAACTTCAAAAATCTGTTGTTGACGTTCATCCTCCTATCTGGCCTAGCCCATTCATCCTCCAGTATTTCTTCATTTTCAAAAATGAGGGGAAAAGAAGGCAAAGATTTTTTCAACTCCAGGTAGTACTTCCGTTGTTTTTTGGGGGAGGAGTCTCCTCCTGCCACTGCAGTGTGTCTTTCACTGCCTCCACAAAGATGGTAACCAACGCAAATCCGAAGGTGCGTGATCAGGGGTCACCTCGTCCTCTGAAGAATTGGAGTCGGACCCTGCGCCTGTTTCCAGATCCCGTCAGAATCTGCTGAAGAAGATGCTGGACAGACCGTCTTCTTGGATGCTCCTCTGAGCACTTCCCTGACTGCGGCTTTAATACAAGATTCCACCTGCCGAGCTTCAAAAGCGTTATCTCTCGCAGCTTCTCTAAGACAGGAAGCGCACACCAATTTTCCTGGAAGGGCTGCCGCCGGGCAGGCCCAACAGCCTGTTTCTTCCAACTAATCTGGAGAGGAGGACCTGGATGAGGAGGAGGACTGCCTTCTATGCCTGTGACTGCAATGAGGCTCTGGAGATCTGGAATACCCAGACCGTGGGGGAGCCTGTAACTGCATGCGACTCTGCAACTTGGTATGTCACGACTTCTTCTCGCTTTTCCGAGGCAGTGCAGAAGATTTAGAGCCTCTTTGTGGGAATTTAGCTCGTACTGGGCTTTTCTCTCTGTAAAAAGACAGAAGAGATGCTCTCTTTAAAAAAAAAAAAAAAAAATATATAAAAAAAAAAAAAATAATTGATAAAAACCTTTCCATGCTTTCTTCAGTGCAATAGGCAGGGAACACAGGCAGGCAGATAGACCTGGAAAGGAAGGGAGGCTCAATGCACAGTGCACAGTAGTATAAGGCAGTAGGAACATATATGCAACAAATAGCAGAGTTCCTACCTTAATGCAGAGCAGACTTGCCAAGCTGGAGCGCTGAGAGGAACTGCAGGAAGCCCAGAGCATGGGAGACCGCCCCCTTAAGTCCAGGCAGCGGCGTGAGACAGCGCAGAGCGTCCTGACGGTTGCTAGGCAACCGAACAAGCAGGGAAGCCGCCGTGACGTCACCCGCCTGGCACGGAGCCATTCTGCAGCACACAAACGGCGGACTATATCGCCCAGCAGACCGCTAGACACCAGGGAAGGTAATTTCATTAAACAGTGCACAAGAGCCAGTGTACTCTCCCACAGCACCTGCCGGTTTCTCCTCTGCCATAAAGCCAGTTCTTTAAACTGAAGGTACATGTCCCTGCACCACAAGAACCCACCACCTTGGGAGATTTACAGCCCGTCTGGGGTGGTCTTCTGTGCCGGGAGAGGCTTAACCCGGACAGGACATTATTCGACCCAGTCTTCACTCCTAAAACTTGTACTTTTTTTTTTTAAGGCGTCTGGAGCGAGGACGAAAAAAGAACGTCGAGCTGGTCTGACAGCCGCCCTTTATGGGCTAGAAAAAAGGTGGTCCTGGACCCTGGAGGGGTCAGAGGGGGCAGAGCTGACTCATAGTAGGCTGACATGGGGAGGATCCAGGAAATATATATATATATATATATATATATATATATATATATATTCCACCCCCTACATCTACTATTAGCTTTCCTTTACTTGAAGGCTTAGATCTGTTATCATTAACTCATGTAAGTGCCCAAAATGTACCAAACATAATACATTAAAAGTGATCTCGGAGAAGCACATCATAATTAGTTCCTTGATAACCACTTGCTCCTTCCTTTTAATGGATTCTTTGTAAAATCGGTGCCCCTTGGAAACAGGCTGACATCATAAATTAGGCCTTGTTAGTGTCCCGCGGTTTCTAAGAGACTTTTTCAGAATAGTCTCACATGTATTAAATAGTTCAAAACAGATTAAATACCAAAGTTTGATTCTTTTAGAGGTTCCATTACAACTGCCAGTAGAATTCCTGAGTAATGTTCTGTGCGGGATTCATGCATATTCAAGTAATGTACATCTCAGTCCTTGGGAGCATCTGCATCAAATATGGAGACACAAAATGTTCCAGTGACTCTGAGTGCTTTATCTCGCTTATGTTTTCCTATTTCAGACAGAAAGAGAAAAGCAGTTAAAGACTTTATTCCCAGCCATGTGCCCAGGAACTCACAATTTAAAGGAAATTGTAGATAAATATGCAACACGGGTGTTTCTAGGTGAAAGCAATTGCCTTGGGCACTGTGCTGTAAGCAGCTCCAAAATAAGCTGCATTGAATTAAGAAGGTTTGAATAAATGTTATTTTGTTTGTATTAAATTAGCATTAAAAAAAAAAAAAATAAATAATAGCGGAAACTTCAGGACTAGAGATGGGCTGAACACCCCCTATTCGGTTTGCAGTAGAACTCCTGAACAGGGGAAATGTTTTAACTCAAACTACGAACCCTATTGAAGTCTATAGGAACCGAACAGGAAAAATCAAAAATGCCCATTTTTCGACTTATATGCAAGTAATGCGGCATACAAAGGGTATGGGGGTCACTGTACTGCCCTGGGAGAAATGTATCAATGCAAAACATTTTTTTTAAACAATTGTTTTTTCAGGGGCAGTGATTTTAATTATGCTAAAAGTGCAACAATAAAAAATGAAAAATTCCTTTAAATATAGTACCGGGGGGGGGGGGAGGTGTCCCCCTAGTCTGCCTATAAAGTGGCACTTTGTAGCATATATATAACATGCCGCAGCAAAAATGACATTTCTACAAAAAACAAAACAAGTCGAATCTCATTTAAAACCACTCGTGGTTGCAATTGCCGGCTATTAAAAAAGTTAAAGAAAAAGACTGTGTGGGATCCCCCCCAGTCCATACCAGACCCTTTGAGTGTGACAAGATGACAAAACAGGAGAACAGTTGGGAAACAGAGGCAGGACACTCTAGTGATGGCTGAGTGGTCTTTCCAAGGGTGGATTTTCTGATGGTAAAAACAGTGGGCCATACCTGTGTAATGTGTTTTGAAACATCAATGGTGTGACAGTGTGACAACACAGGAGCATAATTGGTATACAGTTATCGCCACAAAACAGAAAGTGGCACAGGAAATATTCAGAGAATGCTTTGCATTTTCTTAATGAATAAAAAGCATTCCCTGATTAGATGAGGTTGACAGTGTGGGGTTGGTTTACTAAAACTGGAGAGTGCAAAATCTGGTGCAGCTGTGCATGGCAGCCAATCAGCTTCTAACTTCAGCTTATTCAATTAAGCTTTGACAATAAAACCTGGAAGCTAAATTGTTTTCTATGCAGAGCTACACACGATTTTGAACTCTCCAATTTTAGTAAATCAACCCCATTGGCTTTATCGCCCTCCCGCTTCACCTCGTACAGTCAGAGAATGCTTTGTATTCATTGAAAAAATGCAAATCTCTGAATGGCACCCATGCTGAGTGGCCAACCTCCTGTTTTCATAATGCAGCAAGGCAGGCATACAACATGGGACCCAGACACTAGTGGAGATAACTGGAGTGGCGGTGTCTACTACAGAGATTTCCAGCTTCCAGAGGGTCCCACATGTTTGGTAAATGCACCATTACATTGAACCAAGCTGGACCAATGTAACTATTTAAAAATATTCATACCTGGAATTCTTCTTTGAGGCTGGGTTCAGACCTATGCGAATTGGATGCAGCTTTCTTCGCATCCAATTCGCATAGCAGGAGAATGTGACAAGCTCTCTATGGAGCCGGTTCACATATCTCCGGGACGGCTGCGGAGCGCACTGCACAGAAATGCTGTGCATCTTTAGCTCAGTCTCAGGGCCAAATTCAGGCAAAGATTTGGCCCTGATTAGTCCTGAACCAGAGAATGGGGACGCACAGCATTTCTGTGCGATCTGCAGCCGGTTCCAGTGTGAACCGAGTCTAAAGCTTATTTGAGATTTTGGTGATTGGATTTATTACAGGTACTTATATAGCTCTGTCAATTTACACAGTACTTTACACATATATTGTACATTCACATCAGTCCCTGCCCTCAAGGAGCTTACAGTCTGAGGTCTCTAACTCACATTCATACATACATATACTAGGGCCAATTAAGACAGGAGCCAATTAATCTACCAGCATGACTTTGGAATGTGGAAGGAAACCAGAGTACCCGGAGAAAACCTACGCAGGCACAGGGAGAACATGCAAACGCAGTGCAGGTAGTGCCATGGTTGGGATTCAAACTGATAACCCTAGTGCTGCTAAGCAGAAGTGCTACTTATACTTAAAAAATTATTATTCTTTTTAATAAAGCAGTAAGTGACCTTGCTCTGCAGCACAATATGAGAAAGGTGGAACATCAATGGGCTGGATTAATTCTCTGTGACCAAACGCTGTCTAATCATGTAGAAAGGGGGGGCGTGGCCGAGCGCATGAAGGAGTGAGACGTTCCTCGCTGGAGCTCTTGCACACGCCGGACATTATGAAGCTCTCAGCGCTTCCCAGAGCCTGCAAAAAGGTCTGTTATGGGGAGGAGAGGTGGGGGAGACAGGCATCATACCCCCGATCCACATCTTGAAGGGGATATCGATCATTTTTTCACTTGTCTGGGGCAAAATCACTCCGCCCCCCCGTCCAAGATGGCACTGCCCCGGAACTCAGACACACATGCTGCCTCACAGGGAGCTATGTCTCAACGCTCCACTCCCCACATGAAGACCAGGCAGCGTCCTCGGTCCCCCCCTGACTCAGAGACCAGCATGTCACTCCCCAGATTCTCGCAGATCCTATGGAGGATGAGACATGGAGGCATACATTAAAGCACTCCCAACTAGACATGATTTTGAGGCCTGTGTTCAGAGACTGGAGCGCTTATACAAACAAGAGATTTCAGAACTGCGCAGGGATGTCACTAATAGGATTGAGGAAGTGGAACATAATATGGAGGAGACTAAGTCCACACTGCAAACGCACAAAACTATTCTACATAAGCACACCCTGCAGATCCAGATCCAGCAATTGATGTACCATCAAGATGACCAAGAAAACAGGGCCAGACGTAACAACATACGCATACGCAGTCTCCCGTAATCTGTTGAAACCAAAGACCTGGCCCCTGCAGTCATCGCCATGTTTAACGAACTGCTTCAGAAAGATAAAGATGCCCCTTTGGAGCTTGACCGTGTCCACCGTGCCTTTGGCCCTAAGAATCCGAACTTGGAACACCCCAGAGATAATATTTGCAGGGTGCACTTCTATGCGATTAAAGATGCCATTATGCAAGCCGCACGTACACAAAGTGCTATACTCTTCAATGGCAACCCAATCTCTTTGCTTCCGGACATTTCTAAAATGACTCTGGACATGAGACGTGCTCTAAAAGCTCTTACAGGCGCCCTCCAAGCGAAACAAATTAAATACCGCTGGAGCTTCCCCTTTAATTTGTTTGCATCCCATGAGGTAAAATCCGCGACATTCTGCACGCTGGGGGATCTCCCTAAGTTCCTCTGGACTTTTGAATTGCCACAGATCTCCATCCCTGACTGGCCACTTCATGCAGCCACTCCTGGTTTCAAAGCCGCACCAGGATGGCAGAAGCAAGCGAAGAAAAACAAACAATCCAAACAGGACTTCTCCACAGCGACGGAAGAATGACCTTTTATCTCTAATACTTGATCATAATATTCTTTACAAGCCCTAGGCTGGTGAAGACATCCCTGTCAAGAAGCTCATCTGGACACTACACTATTGGCCCATTCTCCATTCTTCTACTATTTTCCTTTTTTTATTACAGGTTTCATGTTATACTTTTAAAATATATTACTTAGACGTATGACTTCCTGTGGTATAGGAAACATTCCTATGATTAACCATTGTCCCCCCCCCCACTGGTCTCCCCCTCCCCTCTCCCCCCTTTATAGACCAGAACTGTTTATGTTTTGATTCTGGGTAAGGAGCTCTGTATGCTGTTCGAGTTCTAGTGTATCCTGGGAGGATTTATCCCCCCCAAGAATTACATACAGTTATTTAACACTTGTCCAGCGTCTTAGAGCCTTAAGCTGTTATGCTTATAGTTATGTTAAACTTTGTTTTTTCTATAGTTGCCCGGCGTATGCGGGCTCCTCTGTGTATTGACTGCCAACCCCCCACGTAGGGTCTTCAGCGCCCTTAGTGGTCTTAGCTGATATGTTGTTCACAACCCAATTAGTGAGGCTGTTTAGGCGTCGATTTCCTATCTCTACTTTTGTGTTCTTTCTCTCATCACTTTTCTTACTATCCTTCTCTCATTCCACCACTAGATGTCCCCCTTTCCCCTTTTCTTCTCCTTCACTTTTCCCTTTGAGACAGTGAGCCTCCCTTCTGATTATTGTTATCCACCAGTTAAATCCAATTCTTCATGGCTGCACAAACCTCCTTAAAAGTTTCCTCATTAAACTGTAGGGGGCTTAACGTTCCAGAGAAGAGGCGGCAAATATTATATCATTTTCAAAATTACGGACCCAAATACTTCTCTTGCAAGAAACCATTATAGATCAGACAACATCCCACGATTTCCTCATAAAAATTATCCCATTTGGTTTCACAGTACTAAGATCAGGTCTCTTTTACAAAATGTTCGCACCTCAACCTTCACCATTACTAGCGAGAGCTTTTAATGCCATCAACGAAAACATTTCCCTCTCTTCCTCTATACTCCAAGCCCAAATAGTCGTCATCCCTAAATCGGGTAAAGACCCTTCTCTCTGCCCTAACTACAGACCGATATCCCTTTTGAATATTGATCTAAAGCTATACGCAAAGTTCCTCGCTAACCGTCTATCGCCTTTGCTACCGAAAACCATACACAAGGACCAAGTTGGCTTTGTCCCTGGCCAAGAGGCCAGGGACAACACCACCAAGACCATACATTTAATTACATACGCTCAACGTCATAAGATCCCGACTTGCCTTCTCTTCTGTGATGCAGAGAAGGCCTTTGATAGGGTCAGCTGGTCTTTTCTCCAAGCCACTCTTTCCCAATTAGGTTTAGGTCCAAAAATGCTGGCACGCATTATGTTCCTTTACTCTACACCCTCTGCTAAAGTTCTAGTGAACGGCACTCAATCTGAAAAACTCACAATCACCAACGGCACCAGACAGGGCTGCCCCCTCTCCCCCCTCCTGTTTGCCCTTGTAATAGAACACCTGGCCCAAGCCATTAGATCGAATCCTAACATACAGGGCATACAGACTCCCTCCTCCCAATATAAGCTCTCCTTATACGCAGATGATCTGCTTCTTTATGTAACCCAACCTCATATTAGCATACCCTCCATACTCACAGAGATAGATAGATTTGGTCGTTTTAGTAACTACAAATTAAACATCTCTAAAACGGAAGCTTTGAACCTTTCTTTGTCGTATTCTACACTCTCCTCCCTCCAGTCCAACTTCTCGTTTCAATGGCGTGCAAACTCTATATCATATTTAGACACGGCCATACCAAAACTCCCTTCATATCTACTCCCTGAACTTTGGCCCTCTACTCACAAAACTTCGACACCTCACAGAGGCTCGAAATGATTTACCACTGTCCTGGGTGGGTCGCATGAACACATTAAAAATGGACATACTGCCTAAACTGCTTTACCTATTTCAAGCCCTCCCCATTGCCCTCCCTTCGGCGTTTTTTCGCTCCTTACGATCAATGGCTATTCGATTTGTGTGGAGGGGTGGCCACCCGAGGCTGAAACATAAAATCCTATGCTCTCCCATCACAAAAGGTGGGTTAGGGATGCCCGATTTTGAACTGTATCATACGTCGTCAGTGATCTCTCGCACCCTCGAGTGGTTTCCCCTTCCAATGCATAAAGCTTCCACGTCTGTAGAACAAGATCTATCTCCACATGATCTCCGAGCGCTTCTTTGGGGCTATGAGCGGTCTTATAAATCACTTCTTATGCTGTTCCCTCTTACCAGAGATGCACTTGCAATCTGGTATCGTAGGAGAGACAGCTACTCGTTGTCCTCCGAACCAAGCCCCCTCACCCCCTTGTTCGATAACCCAAATTTTCCAGAAAGTAGCTCAACACACACTATAGATAATTACGACAGGGACTCCTGGCCCACAGCACGGCAGTTTATCGACAACACCTTAGGCACCTTTATATCCACCCCATTGGAAGATAGTACCAAAATGACTTAGCTCACCCGTGGACATCTGGCCTCTTACTGTAAAAAGCTCCACAAATCTAAACAGATTCACAGACCCCTGACTGGGTTCGAACAATTGTGCACATTCTCTGAAACTCCTCGACATTCCTTATCATTGACGTATCAATTGATCCTAGCACATACCCACGGTACTTTACCTACATACACCACGAAATGGTCAGGGGAGATTGGGAAGGAGCTAACTGAGGCAGAATGGAATAAATCTTTTCTGTTCACGCATAAGACATCCATTTCTAGCTACACGCAAGAAAAAAACTATAAATTGTTATCAAGGTGGTATCGAGTACCAACTACCCTCAGGATCATGTTTCCATCTAACTCAGACACATGCTGGAGATGCAAATCAATGAAAGGTACCTATATCCATATCTGGTGGGAATGTGATATACTTCTCCCATTTTGGACACAAATCTTCCAGATCTACTCAGAAATTTATGATAAACCACTAATGCCCTCACCCTCCATCGCCCTCCTTTCTATACTTCCCGGCACTGTCAAATCACCAAAAAAATAACCTCCTAAAATTTTTTTATAAGTGCTGGACGACAACTAATACCCAGGCACTACGCCACTCTCTCTACTGGAATGGGTAGGTGAATTAAATGACATTATGCTCATGGGAGAAATGCAAGCCAAGGCTCTGGACAAACAAGTAAAGTTCTCCTTTGTCTGGAGGGTCTGGAGGAATTACTCTACTTCAGATAAACTTAAACAAAGGCTCTCGAGGATGAATTCCACCTAAGAGCTTAAACCTTCTTATCAGTAGGTCCATATGCTCGGGCTATGGGCCTGTCACGGTCGGAGGCTCGCTGTCTCAATTCTCCCTCCCTCCTCTTTCTACCCTCCTATAACCCTTCCTTTACTCATTTTCTATCTTCTCTATTCTGTTTTTTCCTTCTCCTCTCCCCCAGTCTCCCTGGACCAAACTTTGGTGCAATATATTTAACTCCTCTTTTTTTCTCTATCTCCCCTCACTGTGTACTTTTTCCACTCTCCACTTTTGAGGAGATCTGGAATTTTGTCATTAAAATAATTCTGAAAAATTTGGTTCTTGTTAACATGCTCAGTTTCCTTGATTTCTGGGTGCAGCAGGTTCCCAAAGGGGCGCCCGGAGCCATGGAAGAATAATATTTGCATATCTATCAGACATAGAACTACAAGCCTAACGTTCAGTTGGATGTCTACTGACTTTGACACATGTTTTCGATTGCACTGTATTTGTTACCTATATATACCATATTTGTAGACCAGGAGACCTGATGTAAGGTAACTGGCAATGTTTTTCTCTTTTCTTTTATGTTTGACTGCCTGCTTAAAACAATAAAAACTTATTGAACCCTAATCGTGTAGAAAGATCTGGGCGGCCACACACCAGGATAGTTAGATAAAATCTTTATTCAAAACATGGAATAATAAATTACATGACACCGCTGGAGTGGTACAGCTCATACAGAGCGCTTACTCATAGCTTATGAGCGTGAAACCTGTTAGCGGCTAAGCTGTACCACTCCAACGGTGTCATGTAATTTATTATTCCATGTTTTGAATAAAGAAGATTTTATCTGTCTATGCCGGTGTTCGGCCGTCCAGATCTTTCTACACTATTGCACTTGTACCAGCAATTGCCAGCACCTGGAGCTCTCTCCTTTTCTTTGCTGTGGAGGAAAAGAGATTTCGGCTTGGCTTGTCCGGAGCGGTGGTAATTATTACCAAACACTGTCTATTGGTAGTTTTAGATATATTGTTTACCCATGTTAAGACTAACCCTTTTTCTGACATTTGTTGTTTACAAGTAAAAATCTGTACTTAGAACCCCCAAACATTATATGTATATACATTTTTTAAGAGACCCTAGAGAATAAAATGGCGGTTGTTGCAATATTTTATGTCACACTGTATTTGCGCAGCGTTCTTTCAAGCACAATTGTTTTGGGAAAAAATACACTTTAATGAATTTAAAAAAAAACAAAACACAAAGGTTAGCCCAATTTTTTTGTATAATGTGAAAAATAATGTTATGTGGAGTAAATCGATACCTAACATGTCATGCTTTAACCGCTTTCCGTCTGCGCTATAGACGAATGACGGCTACAGCATGGGCCTTAATTGCCAAGAGGACGTCAATAGACATCCTCCCATGCATGAGCTGCCTCTGCGCCCCCTATGTCAATGAGACTCGGCTGATCACAGATCAGATCCCGGCCCCTTACCACATGATCAGCTGTCAGCCAACGACGTGATCACGTGATATAAACAGAAGATTGGTAATCTACTTTTTTTCTCCACACACTGACAAAAAAAAGGCGATCACCGGCTTCTGTCAAAGGGACATCGGCCCAAACAGGGAGAGTCACCGCTGCCTCATCTGTGCCCACCAGTGCCGCCTACCAGTGCCCACCAGTACAACCTGCCAGTGCATATCAGTGCCACCAATCAGTGCCCACAAGTGCCACCTACCAGTGCCCACCAGTGCCACCTATCAATGCCCACCAGTGCTGCCAATCAGTGCCCATCAGTGCCACCTATCAGTGCTGCCTATTACTGCTCATCAGTGCCCTTCAGTGCCACCTATCAGTGCCACCCATCAGTGCCACCTATCAGTTCCTATCAGTGCCACCTCATCAGTGCCCACCAGTGCCAATCAGTGCAGCCTATCAGGGCCCATCAGTGCAGCCTACCAGGGCCCATCAGTGAAGCCTCATCAGCGCACATTAATGAAGGAGAAAAAATAAGGTTTGCAAAATTTTATAACAAACTATAAAACTGGGGTTTTTTTCAAAATTTTCGGTCTTTTTTCCTTTTTTTTTAGCAAAAAATAAAAAACCCAGCAGTGATTAAATACCATCAAAAGAAAGCTCTATTTGTGGGAAAAGATGATAAAAATGTGGGTAGAGTGTTGCATGACCGCGCAATTGTCATTCAAAATGTGACAGCACCTGAAAGCTGAAATGCTGCTGCTGGGACCAATTTTATCTGAAAGCCGGCCACCTAAGGAAAAAACAATACTGGGGTTATGACAGCTAGCTGCTGCTATAACAACGATATTTAATGTCAAAATCATGACGTACATTCCCAGTCAGGCGTTTGGTAGCACAAAGGGAAATCACATATACTCCAAACCGACCAGACAGGCAAATTAATAAACAGTTACACAATGAACTTCAGTTTTTTATATATATTAAAAAGTGACAGCAACATGAAGAACAATTTTAGCACTTTGAAACCACTCAAAGTTCACCTAAAGTTCAACAAATACAGCCAGTAAAGTCAACGATGAGAGTAGTTGTGTTATTTAGCTCTATGGCTCTGGAGAAGAGCCTTTGCACAGACTTCAGTAATTGTACAGGTTATAGCTTAGTGTGCTTGCTGTTTTGTACTCTGTAAGTGGATTGCCCTGACCTTATTCTCAAGAGGCATTATTATAAGTGGAATGTGAGCAACTAAACCTAGATTTAGAGTGCTTTTCCTAAACAACTGTCACACTGCCACTTTCTAACCAGGGAAAAATATTGCTTCTGTGTGGGCATATTTCACACTTTCCCTCACTGTTTTGGTAGGATAGACCTGTGTTTCTCAACCTTTTTTCAGTCAAGACACCCTTTAAAATTATGGACAGCCTTGAGGCACCCCATTTTAAATGTAAAAAAATATTCTAATAGTTTTACATAATGCAGCAACATTCACATGTAGGACACCTATTGGTAGAGGTGATTTATTCTTTCAAGGCAAATACACCTTTGCATACTGGTACTGACTAGTACTCCAACATGTTCCTGATTTGGAGGGACTGTCCCTGATTTGGAGCAATGTCCCTCTGTCACTCATTCCTCCTCATTAGTCATTTTGGTCTGATCCATATAGATGTATATAAAATGCACTTTTTATCTATCAAAAAGTGTTTCCCAGTGCTAAACCTTTCATCAGATTTCTAAATTGCTCCATTTGTAAATTCCAAAAGCCAATATAAAGGAATAGTAGTGGTAAAAAAAAGCATTTGTGTGTTTAACCAATTTTGTTTTTTTATACAATTCTCCTTTAAGAGGGCGTGGCAAGGAGTGTGTTCTATGCCTGCAAACTTTTGCTGATAGGTGTTCCTCATTCTCATCTCAAAAAGTTGGGAGGTACGCTCCCAATGTTTCTCTTCTTTTTTTTTTTTTAATTTTGGTTCGGGGTTCCCCTTAATATTCATACCAGACCCAAAGGGCCTGGTAATGGACTGGGGGGATCCCATGCCATTTTTTTCAATGGCTTCTATCTGTATTGCCCGACAATTCATTATAGCCGCTAATAGTTTTAAATGACTTTTTTTCCTTTAGAAATGTCATTTTGTGCAGGGACTGTTCTAAACACGGGGAATACACAGGCATACTATAGACACCCCCAGGTACAAGATTTAAAGGAATATTTCACTTTTATTGTTTCACTTTAACCATTAATAAAATCACTGATCCCGAAAAAACTGCCCTTTTTAAAACTTTTTTTGCATTGACACATGTCCCCTGGGGCAGGACCCAGGTCCCCAAACACTTTTTTTTTCACATTTGAAAAAAAATTTTATTGAAAGATAGAGAAGATTACAAAAAGCATTTTTCTTGCATCGCAAATACAACTGCACAAGCATATTCATTACAGCTTACATACGCATAAGGTAAACTTAAAATTCTATTCTAAATTAGTGCAACTGTGTGTTTAAAAGTTACATTTATGCCGCGTACACACGGTCGGACTTTTCAGCTACAAAAGTCCGACAGCCTGTCCGACATACTTCCGGCGTACCTTCGGCGGACTTGCGGCAGACTTTCTAACGAACGGACTTGCCTACACACGACCACACAAAAGTACGACAGCCTAGTACGCGGTGACGTACACCAAGTCCGACGAGACTATAAAACGGAAGTTCAATAGCCCGTACGACATCCTTTGGGCTCCTTCTGCTAATCTCGTGTTTATCTCGTGTTAGTAGAAGTTTGGTGAGAGACGATTCGCGCTTGTGAGACTCGTATTTTTCAGTTCGTTTTAACTGTTGTTCAGTCTGTGCTTGTGAGGTTTGTATCTGCTTTTCAGTGCGTTTGGTCAGTTGGCATTGAGAAATCTTTGTTTTATTGGCCGCTCGTTCCTGATTTTCAGGTCGCTCTTCACAGGCCTTGCTGTTCTTCAGTGCGTTCTGTTTAGTGCGTTCTGACCAGCCGACCGTTTTGAAACCATGTTACCTGTACGTACTCGTCGTCGAGCTCGTGCATTGTATGTGTTTGGTGCTGTAGTTTATTCTTCAGACCAAGACCAGTCCATGAACAGGGCGAGGAGGAGTTCATGGACCAAGAATTGGTTGCTCCAGCGTGACCAGTTCTGTCACATGCCATTGCTCCGTGAGATCCGTGAGAATAATCCTGAGGATTTCAGGAACTTTCTCCGGATGACGGACCCCGTTTTTGACCGTTTGTTGGCTTTGCTGACCCCCTATATCAGCAGGCAGGATACCTGCATGAGGCAAGCCATCACTCCGGAGCAGAGGCTGGTCGCTACCTTGCGGTATTTGGCCACAGGGAGAAGCCTGCAGGACCTTAAGTTCTCGACAGGCATCTCCCCCCAGGCTCTGGGGATCATTATCCCAGAGACCTGTTCTGCCATCATCCAGGTCCTGCAGAAGGACTATATTAAGGTAAGATATTTTTCTTTTATTAGCATCACATGTTCTTTTATGTAATCTTTGATAATGTAATGTATTTCTTGCTTCAAACACTACTTACCATCATTGCAATATAGTGTGAATGTCCCCTTTTTATCCTCACACATGCTGGATTTCTTTCCTGTTTTTTTTTGTCATGCATGTATATTTTCTTTCAATAACCTCCCCAGCATGCAATGATGGGAACATATCCACCTAATCTACTCATTTTGAATGTATTTTGTTTGAGTGTATTTAGTGTGCTTATAATTAGCAATTAGCTGGATTTCCCACCCCCCCCCCCACCTAAACTCACTCCAAATAGTGTGCTGATAATTAGCAATTAGCTAGATTTCCCAACCCCCCCCACCTAAACTCACTCCAAATAGTGTGCTGATAATTAGCAATTAGCTAGATTTCCCAACCCCCCCCCCCACACACCTAAACTCACTCCAAATAGTGTGCTGATAATTAGCAATTAGCTAGATTTCCCAACCCCCCCCACCTAAACTCACTCCAAATAGTGTGCTGATAATTAGCAATTAGCTAGATTTCCCAACCCCCCCCCCCCACCTAAACTCACTCCAAATAGTGTGCTGATAATTAGCAATTAGCTAGATTTCCCAACCCAAACCCCCCACCCCACCCTCGTAAAAATTAGCTTGAATGTTCTGTGGTGTTGATTTGTCTAAAGCAAATCTATGTTGCACTTTGCAAAATGCATGTGCACTCTACAAGTGCATTTGTTCCAGTGCTTTAGTAAATGAGCAGAAGCTCTGCTGATTTCCATCATCAAATCATATGCAAGCCTCAAAGTGTTTTCATTAATTGCCCTTGCATGTGATTGTGTACTCCTTGCAACATGAATGCCTTTTTACATTACCTCATTTACTGTAAGCTGGTTAGCAACTGCACCTGCAGAGTGCGACAACTGCAGTCTTGTAACCTTTTTAGTCCCTAAATTCCTGCGTGTCCTAAAAGTAATCTTTTTTAGGGATTTCACAACCCCCTAAAATGTAATCAATGTTCCATCAGAGGGGGTGAGCAATCTGATAAGTGTGCCTTTCCATATTAGTTATTCCAGAAGAATTAAATTATTTAATGTTATACTGATGCTGGGGAATAATGTTTTTAATTGTATAATTTTCTTGCAATGTTAGCTTCCAAATTAATTGATTTTGGTTTTCTTGTTTGATTCCCCAGTTTCCTTCAACGCCACAGGAATGGCAGACTGTGGCATCCCATTTTGCCAGCCGTTGGGACTTTCCCAATTGTGGAGGGGCTATAGATGGGAAACATGTCCACATCGTGCCACCACCCCATTTGGGGTCATACTATTTTAATTATAAAGGGTTCCACAGTATTGTTTTAATGGCGGTGGTGTCGGCACACTATGAATTTTTATATGTGGACGTGGGGAAGAATGGCCGGATGTCGGATGGAGGAGTATTTGCCCAGACGGAGTTCTGCCAGCGTCTCCAGAGTGGTGGCCTGGGATTGCCACCTGATGCGGATAATGTGGAAGGACTTCCCTTTGTCTTTATTGCCGATGAAGCCTTCGCTCTGAGCAAGCACCTCATGAGGCCATTCCCCCAAAGAACCCTCACCCCGGAGAGGAGGGTTTTTAATTTCCGGCTGGCCAGAGCTAGAAGAGTGGTTGAGAATGCGTTTGGAATTCTGGCCAGCCGGTTCCGCCTGTTTCAAACAGCCATTAATTTGGCGGAATACAAACTTAATTTTATCATTTTATCGTGCTGCATTCTGCACAACTTTTTAAACAAACATTCTCTGAATTATATAGGAACAGTTGGGCCTGAGGCCGGACTTATAGATGACAACCTTACGGGCCTGGATACTGTCCGTACTGGCTTGGCCCCCCAAAGTGCCCGTCAAGTTAGACAGCAATATGTTAATTATTTTATGGGTAGGGGGGCCATTGCAATGGGCCAGGATATTTAATTTTTTACAATAAAAAAAATATTGATGAAATCTTGAATTATATTTATTGCTTGCCTTTCTTTTGGGCTTTCTCCTAGGTTATGGTCGAGCAGTTGTAGTGCCAACTGTATTTTCATTTTAAATGTCTAAATAAGCTCCATTGCCACTGTAAACAACTTTTTGACAATTATAACCAAACTG